>VWZG01011325.1:371488-637971 GCA_013396735.1 Grallaria varia
GGGGGGGATACTGTGGAAAATCGTATGTTAGGGATAGTGAAGGCAGGCGGAAAAGCAGCTGCTTCTCATACAGTGTGCCTCCTGCACAGCCACTGAAGGATTCTTTCCCATTCCTCTTGGATCTTCGTGCCACTTAGGATACGTTTTTCCCTTCCCTTAAAGAAGCGTTCAAAATGCTTATGGCATTGATGCAAGAGCATCAATCCGTACCAGCCCGCTTCCTTACACGTGTAAGAGAGCCAGGGGTTGCTCCCGTAGCTCCCCTCACCTGTAGGTCCTCCGCTTTCTCCAGGACGGAGGGAGGGAAACCCGAGGGCGCTCGGCGCCCCGCGGGCAGCTGCCCCTTCTCTCCTCCTCTCTTGCCGGGGGCTCCCACCGCGCCCAGCGGCGCCCGGAGTGGCAGGACACGGCCCCTCGCCCTTCCTGCCACCACAACAAAAGGGGGCTCGCCGAGGAGCCGGGGGCTCCGCTGTCCCTCCGCCCGGCGGGTGCCGCCCTGCGGAGGGGCAGAGGGGCGCGTCCCCCGTGGTAAGCGTTCGGAGCTCGGGAAGCGACCGCAGCCGCCCCTCGCCGCCTCCCCTTCCCCGCCACTAACCTGTGCAGCAGGACGCTCTGCACCGAGTCCAGGTCCTCCAGGTTCCTGGTGACGGGCCGCGGGATGCTGTACCTGCCCGCCCCGAACATCGCGATGGGCGGGCGGCCCCGGCATCGCCCGCCCCGCGGCACCGGGACTGCGGTGGGAGGGAAAGGCAGGTGGGAGCCCTTCAACCCTCCCGCCCCCGGAGCCCGCCCGTCCGTCCGCCCGCGCCTGGAGCCCGCGGGCGCCGCGCCGCGGGACGCGCGGGGAAGGCGCGCGGGAAGTGCGGGGCAATCGCGGGGAAAGCGCGCGGGAAGCGCGGGGTCGCTCCCGCCGGGATGGTGGGGCGCGGGGAAGAGCGTCCCCCGCAGCCGAGGGTGCGTGGGACTGGTCTCGCGGGGATTGCGCAGTTGCACGGTGTTGTTTTTTCACGAACTTGAAAACCGTGAAGTCGCAAGTTCCATAATTCTTTTTTTCCTCCCAGTGTTTCATCCACAGCTCTTACTATATGAGAAAATAGTTTTTTCCCCTCGTATTTTCCTGCTGGGGGAACAAACGAAATTGTCCGGTTGATTCTATTTTCTTAAGTATGAGTTGAATAATTATCAATCCTGCAAAGTTTAATCCAATCTTGTGTTTCCCTCTTTGACAAAATAGTAATGACAAATGGTTGCGGATGGTCTCTGAGTTATAGGACTCCTGACTGGGTTCCCATCTGCAAAATTCCGACGCAGTGTATTGAATGAAAAGGCATGTGAATGAACAAAAGTGGTGTGACCCATATCTTCTCCATTTTTATTTCTTACCCGTCAATTGCCATCATCTATTTTCTCTGCTCCCTTTTACAAAGAGCTCAGTTTTCTCTAATGATTAGAATTTTTCAAGATGTGGTCATCTGCTCCAGATTTTCTCCTATAGATAACATAAAATCAAGAGCTAATAAAGCCTTGCAATCTGTTGCTAAAAGTTTCATCATGTTTAGTTTCCTTCAGTCGCTGTGTCTGAGGCAATTATAGCAACACAGCAATGAAGTAGTTTCCCAAAAAGACCATTAAGAGGGGGCCTATTAGCATGATACAGAACAGATAGCAGATTGGAAGCCATGGGATATTTTACTACCCACCTCCATGGGATGTTGACGACTACACGGAACAAAAGCTTTTGCTTTTTTCAAGACTTTGGCTTGAGTAGACAGTGACAACAGCTCAGTTTGGAGAGGGTGAATGCAGAATTACCATGAGTCTGTGGCTGAGATTCTCATCAACTAGTGTGACTTGAATATTTACGTGTCTCATAAACATTTCCCTTTCTTAAAATTTGGTTTTCATTCTTTCTTTGGTACCAGCAAGAAATTTTAGGAGAAGGACAATCTCCTCTGAATTCCATTTCTGTAAAGATGCGGATACCACTGTCTTCCACTGAGGTGAGGAACAGCAGCAGTACTATGGATCATGGCCATAAAACCTTTGTCATGATCTTTGGCACCAGAGTGCTAGGGAAGCTAAAGGTATACCAGGATTCTGGGTTTAAGTAGCAGTGACTGGAGGAGTTTTTGGTATCAAAACAATAAGCTCTTTTGAGTAAAAAACCATGCAATACCCATGTCTTGATTTCACAAAGCTGATGGAAATTTCATGGTGGTTGTGTCACCATCTCTCTAGTAAAACATTTAAGCACACAATCCATGTTTCTAGGTGACTGCACCAGTGGGCAGTCAAATCAAATAGAATGTTTTTCTAGGTATGAATTACAACTTTTACTACATTTAGTGTACCTAGACTCAGTATTTATGGATGACACAACTGCAAAATGAGAAAAGAGCAGGAAAAAGTGATACAGGGGACACTTTCAGAGCCCTACATTTTTTTCCCGAATATATTTATGTTACCTTAGTTGCACATAATTTTCTCAAGTTAAAAGAGAGAGTTCTGACCTACCATTAATCCTCTTACACAACTTCTGCAACTACCCCAGCCTTTGACATTTACAGGAGTTATTTTATTGAGTTTTACAGATTGACGTTTCACTAAAATAAAAACTGCCATTTTATTACATTTTCTGCAACATTTTAGGCCACAGAAAAAGGAAGGTCACTCTTCCATTTGAAATTTGTCAGCTCTTCTGTTTAACTGTACATATAGAGAACATGGCACTACTGCACATTTCCTGAATCCAGTGAAATACGTGCAGTTGGAAAAAGATTATAAAGTCTGCAATGCAGAGAAACAAAACCAGTTAGGATTGGGGAAGGAGGAAATTGAACCAGGTTAAACACACGGCAATGGCAACAACGAAGAATTTTAAGAGGCAGCCTGCATAAAAAATAATTAGAGCATGCCTGGGCTCCCCTTCTGTTTGTGGTAGTTTTACTGTCAGTTGAACTGGTTTATGAAAGCCCTTCTGCTTTGTTACAGAACAATTCTGGTGTTTCTGATGTAAAAGGAAAAAAGAACAAAGTATTATGATGCTATGCTTGCGAGACACCTCTTTCTGAGATTGTACTGTGTATTTTTCTTCAGTTAGGCTCTTGATTCTGCAACTGTTTCCTATGCTGAGAAGGTCAGAAGTTTCTGAATCATAATCCCTTTTTGGCAAAGACTAAAAGAGGTAGTAAAGCTACTTCTGCTGTATTCAAATACCTTTAATTTCCTTGACTTGGCTGGTAAGTTTTAGAATGCTCAGGGATCAAAGATTAACCAGCATTCATTGGTTCCACAAGGTGGAAATCAGGTTATCATTACTTCATACATATGATTTGCCATCTCTGTCATTAGTCATGAGATGTTAGCACATGAGGAGTGTTGAAATACTCAACTGAAGGAAAAAACACACATTTTTTGCTGTTCAGTTACACCTGTGAGTAAGGGACACTGTACCTTGCTGTATTCAGTTCCCAAACTAAGGGCAAATGGTTGAGCACAAGGTTACTTTCCTGGCTATTCTATCCTTCCTCACCTCTTGGCTCATGAAACTACCCCTGTAACAGAGGCAGCAAACAGGCACTGAGAATGCACCTTGCCAGCTGCAGTTCATAGCCCAGCACATTAACTGTAGCCCCCATCTACTTCCATTTATTTTGTTATGCCAAGCTCTAAACTCTGGCAGCTGAGTGTCAAGTTCACATATCCATTACACTGAGCTATGACAACCACAGGGATTGGGAATGATGAACCAGAGGCCACATTTTCTACTTGTCTGAAAGCACAGAGATTTGATAGCCTAAGGATTTTTTTTTCCCCATTTGACTGGCTCTGCTGTAGTTTACCTTTTAAATAGAGGATTGTTTATCTTTGGATGAATTAGGAAAGCAGGAGCTCTAATTAGCACACAAGATGAAAATCCATGAAGGAAATGGATCAGTTAGCACGCAGTGTGTTGTGTTATATTACATTCTCTGCTCTGATACATGAGTTCACTAAAAATACGCTTCTACTGTCTTAAAAATGTAAGAATAACTGCAAAGTTTAGTAAAAAGCAGTAATTTGTGTTAGTGAATATAGTTCTTCAGAATCGAGACCCGTAAAGAACAAACACACCTGAGTTCTGCCACTGTGTAGAAACATTTTTGAAATCTATAGTGGTTTATTTCTGGTATTACTTGATCTTCTGCTGATTAACAGTGGATAGTGATAGCAGTTTTGTGGAGTGGGTATTTATTCTTTGACAACACCAGAAGGTGCATACTCAGGCTGCTACTGCCTGTCTGTTGCTGTGTTTAAAAGGCTGAGAGGTGGGGTTGGTGGGGTATTTTTGCCAAGGAGATGTTCCCAGGCTCTGCCTCTTGTCTACAAGTGGCCGCCAAGTTTCTAGAAGGCAGAGGCAATAATCTAATTTTCACTTCTGAGACAGTCAAAGACGGACATCCACCTCTGGATTTGCTTTCTATTCTAATGGAGGCTAGATGCATATTAAAAAAACCCAAGCACACAGAGCTTTTGGTGTTACTACATCACTTGAGGAATAGCTCCTTCTTTTTTGTCTATATGGGGACAGCTGGGTTGCCCAAGCTGTCCTCTTTAACTTCCTTGTGTTACATAATCGCTCCTGTACTTCTGGGAGCTCTTCAAAAGCAGTCACAAAGGCAGTTTTTTTGGCTAACTGGTAAAGCCAGCAATACAGGAACCCCTGGAAATAAGAATTTATAGTCCGTAAGTAAACCCTTAATCCAAGGGGTAAGTGACAAACTGAAGAGTGACATGCCAGTGTCACTCATTTCATACCAATTTATCAGTTCTCCTCTGCAAAGACTCTTCAGTTTGCAGAATAGTGGGGATGGAGTGGCAACATGCGGCTACTTCATGGCCTATAAAACAAATTGCTGGCTTCTTATTGTTTCTTCTAAGACAGTTTTTGTACTGATGAGAAACCTATTTAATCGACAAAGCTATCCTAAAAATTATTAGATTATCAATAGATTGCAAAGACTGATAAAACATAATCAGATTTGGTTGAACTGACTTTGATAAGGTCTCTGTAAACTTGTTTATAAATACAGTTTGTGACCATGTGATCCTGTGAGAAATAGATCAGAACAATAAAAAGGGACAACTTATGTTTTATATGAACATCTGGGCAAAATGTAAGAATATGTGGCAAACAAGCTAAATAAAAAAAAAAAGTCCTTGAACTTTGACACCAGATTTATGTTCTAGGATTGGTTCTAAGGCTCTCTCTCCCTCATATCCCCAGGTTCTGGACTTGTCTGAGTTTCTGGAGGCATAGACTTTGGAACAGTGATTAGACAGCCTGCTGTAATTACCAAGCAAATACACATAATTTGTATGCGCCACCTCACAAACAGCACTTTTAGATTATCTTGAATTTTCTTTTATTTTGTGTGAGAATCTCAGAAAATCATACGTAGAATTTTTATGGATCAAAAAATTATAAAGTGAGTTAAATCATGAGAGAAGTAGGATTATTTTAAAAGCTAGAGACTTAAAATTTTTCTATCAAGTGTGCAGGAAATACTCTAGTTCTTAAATATATAAATGCATAGCACCAAGAACAGTCACAAGTGACTTGCAGCATGAGAAAATAGATACTTTTCTGACTCAGTTTTATCAGAGGCTATTCTTTAAAAATATAAATATTTTAGTAGGTCACAAGAATTTTAAAAAAAAGCAAAATAGCACCACCTGGTGCTGAGCAAAGTTTTTACCATCAGTTCCCATCACTTGAGATTATTGCTGTACAGATATACTACTGGCTTTTACTATTTCAATTTGAGGTCAGATAAGGAGATAACTATTTCTATGATTAATGCTTTGTCCCCTTTTTGACTTACAGCCCTTCCCACCTCCCCCAATCTTTATTTACCAGTTTTTAGGGACTTGTGAAAGAACTTCATGTAGTTTAAACATTCTGGACATGTGTAAGGAGTTATTGATTAAAATCTGATTTCTAGGCTTTTCTTCAGCTGGTGTAGATTTGAGGACGATGAAAAACTACAGCTAAAAGTGAACCTCACCACTCTTTCTCTTTGTTTCTAATTATTTCTGGGTTTCCTTATGGTGCTTGGAAATAAAAGCATAATTGAGGTTAAGTCCTACATCCTGAAAGGACTTCAGTTGCCTAAAACCTGTCAAAATCAATGAGAAGTTAAGTTCCTGAGGATGTATCCCTAAGAATTCGATTTGTAGACATTACAAATTTATTTCTGCAAATAAAAGAACTAAAGATAATGTCTTATGTTTAAGTCATCTGCTTTCTGCCTCAAGAGAAGCCTGTGAAAAATAAAAAAAAATGCTTTGTGTGTGACATCCCAGCAGGCACCCCAAATTCCAGCTACATCTTAAAGCTACCTGGAATCATAGCTTAGATTTCAGTCTCCAGCTGGGCTGTCACTTTAGGTATTGGCAGTGGGTTGACTGGTGTTGAACTGTTCTTACTGTGAAGAACAAGAAGGTTTATTTCTGCTCAGTGTTTTGTTTTTCTGTGTTGCAGTTCCCTATTGCTTCCTCCTCAGTGATGGATGGCAACATTATCATCGCTTTGTCCCACAAACACCCCTTTGTGTGCCATTGTTTTGATTATGTTACTTTTTAAAGATGACTTGCGTATCATTTCTTGTGAAGTAAGAAAATTATTTTTATAAAACCAACACAGTCCTACAATAGACACCATCACATTTATAAAATAAACCAGTCAATAGCTGGGTAAATTCTCACAAATGAGTAGGGGACAGTTTGGGAGTTTGCCACAGCACTGTTTTGGATTTTTTTCTGTTGTGTTTTGATGTGTTTGAAGTATTAAAACCAACGAAAACCTGTGGTTTTTTTCAGATTAATGAAGCAGAAATAAGCACTTATGTTCAGAAATTGCTGACCAGGAATTTAGTATAAAAGACACTAAGAACATCTTCATGAGTGCACACAGCAGGAGGGTGGGGAGATCTCAGCTACCAAGCCAAAAACTTGCAGAACAAGAGCAGTACTGTATGAGATGCTTGACCCTAAAAGCATGATCAAAGCTGTTTAGCTTGGGCTGAGTGCTGTGATGATACATTGCTGTGCAACATATCAGGAAATGAAAGCACTCACGGGTCCAAAAATAATTGTTATTTCTTAGATAGTGGCTGGCTAGATGGCAAAATCCTGGTATTGATGTGGCCATTATGATTTCTGCTGTTTGGGAGAGAACTTTTTAAATACATTGTGTCATGTCTTGGCTTGATTGCGTGTTGTCTTCCAGCATCCATGCTTTTTCTCACATAAAATTCAGGACAATCATGGAGTTATTTAGGATGAGATGCTCTCTTGCTCTCTCTCTGAGATTATGCAATTCTACTGAAAACTATTGGGCAACCTTAATTTCTTTTGGTCTCTGAAATCCTAGCTGTTGGCCTTCCACCTTACCAAGGCTCTGCCTCTCATTAGATGGCCGTATTTACAATGAGTTTGTTTTCAGTATCCACAGAGAGGCTTAAAAGTCCAGCTAATCAACCTTGCTAACAGAATTTCCCTATAAATTTTAATTTTCATGCAAGAAACGCTAGAGGGCATTGCAAGTTCTGTGCTCATCCATCTGTTAACTCTGCACTGCTCTGCTGTACCAGCATTCTTGGTCTTTAATTAATAAAAGCTTACTAACATGATGGGAAAAGCTGTGAGACCATTTGCAGACTGCAAAAAAGCTTCTGGCACTTAAATGACAAGTACAGTGATTGCTTTGGTCAGCGGCACACACCATAGGAACCAATATAATGTGAAGTTGCACATGGATTTCTCTGTAAATGGAAGCAAAACTATATCAGGTACAGCCATTTCTGAAAGTAGAACCCTGTAACTTGGGACTAGCAGCTAGCAGGATTATATATTCCAGAACATTTTTTTCCCCTGTGTGCATTGTACAAATTCTACTCAAAATTTAACAAAAATACTGGTAATTTCATTGGGATCAGTTTTAAGTGAGTTCTAAACTGCATGTGTGTCTTATAAAAAGAGAAGGAAAGTAAAGGCAAAGCGTATATACACAAAGGGGGATTTTTGGAGTATTTTGGAAGTCGCTCATGGGAGCAGAATTTGCACGGCTGTTCTTTGATTCTTCTGCCAAAAATTCAAGGTTTTCTGAAACTGCTGTCCCCTATTAAACATCCCTGATCGTTCTTCCTAGAAATAACAGTGCAGGAAACGTTCTGAGGACAGGAAGCGTTCTTGAGACAGAACTGCTCGCACAGGATACACAGAATGTCCTCCTTTGAGGAGACAAGTTGGTTGCCCTCTCTTATCTCTTTATGTCTTTTAGATGCATTTAGATTATTTTGTCTGCATATGACAGACCTCAAAGGGGCCACCTCCCCCTGCTTCCTTGATTCCTGTCAGCTTGGCAGACCTGCACAAAGCTATGCACTGTCACAGGCTGGCATTTATTGCTGATTTACTTGCATGCAGTTCAGTGTTTTATAAAAAAATGATTAAGCCTGGGTGTTTTTTTCCTTAGTCATTTTGTATATTGCTAAACTACACAGCCCATGTAGCTATTTAACAGCATCTGTCACAACTGAACCGATCTTAAGAATTTTTTAGATTTTGTATCAAGACAAAGAAGTTACTGATTTTTATAGCACTGAGTTTTCTTTTTTTTTTTTTTTTTTAAATCAGAGGAAATGGAGCTACTTTATACAGAACTAGGATACATAGAGACGCTGATGTCATTATCAGGGTTAGCACTGCAGTGAATCAGAACAGCAGGAACTCAATTCCAATGAAACTTGCATCCCATGACCTTAAACCAGTCTCAGCAAAGACATTCCCATTAGAGGCTGAAGACACATAGCAGAGAGGAATCCTATGAAGTTCTGTAACAGGAAAACAGGCGCACAAGACTTGTTTTGCAATTAAAGCTTTTGTGCATAATCCAGTGTAGAGTGCAGTATTTGACTTGCAGATAGCAGAATGGTGACTAAAATCATGCTTTAACAAATAGCAAATAAATTATTTGAGGTTCTGAATCTTGTACTATGGCTACAATACAGGTGATCTTTTCAAAAAAGTAGATTTTGTAGGGAAAAAGGAAAATTAATTTTTTTGTCACTGGATTATTGTTTTGAATTCACTTTCAAAAAATCTGACCAAATTATAGGTAAACAAAAAGTGAGATAGAATCACTTCTGAGCAGAACACTGGTGGCAAGGTTGTAATATACTGGATATTTATTTGGTAACAAGAGGAATAAAGGAGAACTTTCAGCAAGGGAAAACATCCAATAGATTCTCTCTACCTGTCATGAGCTCTGGGGCTTACAAAAAATAGCAGACATCTTACTACATTCTTCACAAGCTGTCAGTAAAAATCAGTAAGGGTTGAGGTCACACAGGAATGTCTGGAAATTACAGAAAATCTGCAGTGGAAGCTTACTAAATGAAGACTAGAACTCTTTTTCTCAGTGGAGCATCATGAGATTTGTGTTTGACAGTTCAGGCTTTTGTGAATCGCTTTCTTTTCCGTTGTGAAAAACTGCTGGAGTGGCCACCAGCTCTAGTTTTCACTGGAACATTTGCACCATGAGATATGAAAACATTTCTGTTCAGTCTCAGGTGCCTCAGGTGGATTTTGCTGTCTGCTGGCAGTTGTTGCGACAGGGAATTTAGGTGCCAGCAGATGAGATAAAGCCCAACACTGATGAGATGAAAGTTATTAAATGAGAGCTCTTCAGGAACTCAAGCACAGTATCTGCACTTTCTGCACCGTAAATACCTCGTGTTTTGTCATTATATTTATCTTTAAAGTCTGTTTTCTTTTACCGATAGGATATTTTTCTCTTCTTAATCAACTGTAGTTTAGAACTCGCACAACTCATCAGTGCTTAATTGTCATTCATTTCAGGTAGTGGCAAATCATAGAATCTTTTTTTTTTTTTCTAGCTATGGCTAGTCAGAAAATTATTATGGCTTCTTTTGGTGTTGAACTTGCCATAGTGGTCCACGCTTTAATCTTCAACTTTTAGATTCCAAACAACATTAATATCTACTCTACCACTGGAAAACAAGAGACAGTATGGCTGTGATCAAAGGTCTGTTGTAGCACAGATCAGGTAAAACATGGGACAAGTATTTGTAGCCAGGTTGAAGAGTCAGGTACATAACCCGGACTTAGCCAAAATGAATTAAAGCATTTTTATGGACTCTTGCTGCTGTCTAACGTGGTTATAACGACTGACTTCAATAGGAAAAGATGTACATGGAGTTGAACATTAAAATCATAGTGTACTTCATGCAGATGTAATTACATTTTTAGGTAATTAAGATAAAGCCCTGTTTCCTTCTTGGGAGAATCTTAAATGCTGGAATCTGTAAATTATTTGTACATCTTTAAGGGGCACAAAACACCTGCTTGACTGCCTGATAATATTCAGTAGTTTAATGAAGAAGAAAACCAGGATTCATCAGGAAGCTTTTAAGAAGAGAAACCAGATCAGTGTATTACCAATGTAAAACCTCAGGGAGTGTTGAAGGAGACTGGCATGATCTATACAGGGGAAAAGAAAATATTCTGTTAATTTGGAACATGAAAATAGACTAAAAACTCACTGTAATATCTGGTACCTGCTGCACAAACCACTTCAACTCATTTTTAGCTGGAGCTCTCTTAAGCACAAGTGGTTTATATGAAGAAAAAATTCAACTGCAGTACAGCAGAGCACATCTCTTCAACTGAAACCAGCATGCCAAAATAATACCGATGCATTCCAGCAACATCTATAAAGGCAGAGCTAATGCAACTCTGGTTTTATTAATGGCCAGTTATGTCAAGATGTATAACAGGCCTTCATGATTATAATAAATCTGAGACAAGATATGCCATAAAAGTCATACTGTAGCGTAGGGTTATGTTTTCTGATTGGTAACCTATGAAGTCATTCTATGAATGTACTGACGATCGCTGGAAGGGCAGGGTGCAATCATATTGTTTGGATTATGCACTAGTTTCCATCTCATAGTGAACTATAAAGTACACCTTTTTTTTTTTTCCCTGAAGTATTATTTGAAAAATTTAGAATATTTCTGTGTGTATTACATGTAGACATTGTTTTAAAAACACTTCTTAAAAAAAGTAATTTAATAGACAAACACTTCAAAGCTCACTGATCTTACTAGCTTTGGCACTTTTTTTGACAAGTACCACCATGGTGCTGTGCATATATTTGGATATTTATGTGTTAAAATATCCATTTTTCTTCTTTATCTCACTGAAAATGGGTGTTCTGAACAGAGAAAAGCAGAGAGCTAAAGAGCTCTGAAAACAGCAGCTGATCAGTGCGATTAAAAAGACGTTCCTGAACTTGGAGAATTGGATTCTCAGCTTTAAGGTCTGATGCGAAAAAAGATATAAAACTTCGTAATTTATATTGTATCAGTTCCAGAATAAGTAAGATTTTTTTAATGTGTGCAAATTTTTTTAAGAAGACTTCTGACTAGAAGATAGAACTTAAAGGAGAATGTCTCTGATTTCATCCCAGGCTTGGAGGAATGGATTGAGTGAGCAAGTTCAGGATGTTCTGCAGGGCAGCAGGGGCAGATCGTTCACTCTGTGAAGGCAGAACACGAAGAATTGCCCTCTAGCCAGTTAAGGAATTCTATAAAGGTTCAGGAATTATATTTTTGGAAAGAATCCCAGTTTGATCTTTTCCACAAAAGAAGCCAACAGTCACAGCAGGGTGTTATTGATTAAAGGCTGGGAAATGCAGACAGTACAACTTTACAAGACTAAAGAAAAAATTCGTATTATGCAATTTGGAAATATATCAGGGCAAGGATTTTAAACCAGTACCTATTTCATCAATTGTAAGAAATTATTTTTAATATAACAAATCACAATACCTAACAACAAGTTATAGTATACCTAACCTTTAATTCCTATTTCTGTAAAAGCTTTCTGTTTTTCTCTGAAATAAAATAAAACATTCCAGTTCTTTCTTTGTGCTCAATAATGAAATGTTTTGTCAAGTACAGGATTTAATGGAGTAAGTTGTGCTTAAGCTGCAGATACCATAGAAAACAGTCCCAGCTGGTTGCTTCCTCAGAAATCATGGGAATTTTTCTTGAGTGCTGAGCCAAGGAGAGAGGCCAGGAAACAGCTGACTGCAAATTACTTTGTGTGTTGTTATTCAACCAGAATTGCCTGGAATTACTTTACACTTCATATGTCAGTAACAGGTTCCTGATACCCTTTTTCTGTACCTTGGGTCATTATATCTCTTGTCTAACCTGGTATGATCAATGGACACGAACTTTTAAAATCCTGGACGTGTAGGTGAGCAGAGCCCCAAGGGCATCTGTTGCAAGGAGTATCTGTGTGGAGAGCTGAAAGACATGACTTACCCTCACTTTTCTCTAGAATAGATTCCTTGACATTTACCTGATATACCATGTTTTCTGAATGTGTTTCCTTCATGTTCTCCTCCAAAGGCTTTCACAATGGTTCCTGCATCACAGAGTCGGAAACTTTTCACACTCAGTAGATGTTTCATCATTGAGCAGTTTTTTACATGATTTTGATATGACAGTTGTATTAATATATTCTATGCTGAACAGTACTTCTGTACGAACAATAATTCTAGTCCCAGTATTTTCTACTGACAGTCATGCTCATGTTTGCTGAGTCACACATGCAAGACTTCAGTTGGGCAAACCTTGTAGGTATAATGAAAACAAGAAGCATTTATAGATTTCCTTCCTAATTTGCTATCCCTTTAGTTGCTGGCCAGCATTCAAACTTATAAAAAGGCAGTTTAAGAACTCCTAAGTAGTTGAACAACAATACTTTCTCCTTCCTGTCCTTATATAGTTACAAATAAACTCATTAGTATTTTGAAGTATGTCTTATAATTAATGAGTCTGTTGCTTTAAGGGTGAATGCAGCTAAAATCTGTGCCTTTGTCTGCGTTGTCCGCATCATTTTTGTTAAACAGAATTTATCTTTAGTATCTTTAGTCTTTTCTGAAGATGACAATTTCTCAGTCTTGTTTTTTTTTTTAAATAAATAGGTTGACTTATATACAGTCTCTCCCTCTTAAGATGATAAAAAGAGAATAATGTGCCTCAGTGTCTGTGGCATCACATCCCCTGGCTTTGCAAATACAGTGAATAATGTAGTATTGCAGGCCTGATCTCATGAAAGTTATACGAAATAACAACATTCATTTATTTCTGCTCAGTCCTCCCCATTCACGGACCTAAAGGTCACAATCACTCTGTTAGCCATTGACATTGACTCTTGACTGCAGAAGGAAAGCAAGTGTTCCATTAATCCTGACTAAATCTGCTTCAATCATTACTTTGCGGGATGCAGCTTCTGTTATATAAATAAGCTTGCAAAATGATCCAGATCACTTCCAGTCTGGCAGTCTTCATGGATTCTACGCACTTTATCAACTTTAATTGTATAGTTACTTTTCATCTTATCATTGCTAAAAATATTAAATACCAATAACCTAGTATAATGCCAGGAAAACCCCATCACATATAGTTTTACTGAGTCAACATTTCTAATGGATATAAACTATAAAAAAACTGTTTTTCAAGCTAGTCAACCTGTGCTTTGCTATTATTTCAAAGAATCATTTTTTCAGTTATAGTTGAGAAATCTAAACATATGCCATTCAATTTATAATCTGGTCCAAAGTCAAATATAAACTAAGGAAAACTTCTTTATTGTATACTTCTTTATAACGATAAGTTTGTACTAATTCTGTTATCAACCTTTCATTTACATTTATAATTTGTTATTAGGAACAGCTTATCCCAGCTTGACTAACTTTACTGGGACAAAACTTTTCAAATTTTTCTAAAACAGTGTTTCTTATAGATTACCCTCTATAGAGTGAGTCTGGCAGCAGGACATCCTGGTTTTCAGAATAACTGAAACCCCTCTTTACTTTCGAGTGTTTTAAGTTTTCATCAGATTGCAAAGACAAGATGGGTTATTTTCCCACAGTGGGTTATATGGCCACTATTAACAGTAGATTGCAAGAATCAATTTAGATGATTTATTACAGGCCAAATTTGATTTTCTGGTGTTTCTCATCCTGTACTGGCTGTACTTTGAGATGTTTCAGGATGTCCACGGGCACTGAATTTGATTCTTTAAGGGAGAAATACAGCACTCATTTTCATATATTCATATATATTTCATATATGCAAATTCATATATTCATTTTCATGAGACTGTACTGAACACAATGGGCGCATTTAAAAATATGCATGGCATTTGATTACTTAAGCATTTATATCTCCCCAGTTTTCCTATCAGATGTGGAGACCTGTCAGCATGAAATGGGATCCTGTAACTTCTCAAATTTGTCTAATGAAAAAAGGGATTCAGAACACCAGAACATTTTATGTTTGGTTTGTGTTTTTTTTTAATTGTTTGGAGATGCCCATAATTGCTTTGTATTGAAAAAATACATGCCACATTCCAACTATACTCTCCAGAGAGTTGAATCAAGAATTCCCCTTGCTAACTTTTAGTTATATTTCTCTGACTGCTGGGGCTTTTGTTCTAAATTAGCCATCCAGTCATTATCTTTTGCAGATTTTTATATTAAATGCAACAGTTTCATAGGCTTTAATTCTATATTTTATTATTCACTGAAGCCCTCCAGCTGGCCAGATTCCTCCTGTGTCAACATTCCGACACTTTTGTTTAGAAGATCTATCAGCATGCGCAAGGCGGCGGCCAATGAAATCTCCATTATCTCTGTTTGACAGGGAATGCTTTGAAAGGCTGTATATTTTTAATGAATAGGAAAAATCAAAGACAGAAGAACATCTTGGGCCGTTACACATAACAAAGAGAGCATATTTATTGACTCATTAATACTAAAAGTCGGATGGCTGTGTTGATGGCCCACAGTCTCAAGTGTTCCATCACCTACAGGGAGTATTAAATATAGAATAAACAGTTCAGTATAAACTGAGGGGCCATTTTTCTATCAGAATAGTGGGTGGGTCTATTAAGTTAAATTATTAACAGTGAAACTCAAGTTACAAAGCCTCAGATGAAAATCCAGGCAATAACTCATAATTTTATAGCTTTCTATCCTTGATTATTCCCTCTTCCCTAAACCTCAAACATATTTCTTTCTACAACAAAAATAAGCTGCTTTCCTTTTTTTTTTTTTCTGTTTTTTGTCCCTTCTTCTAGGTCTGGTATTGATTCTATTTCTTCCCTCACTTCCTTTGCAGAGTTTTTAGCAGCTCATCTCCCTCCACTCTATTTCCTTCTTCTACTGTACTACTGACACATCTTCGTTCCTTGTTGTTCTAACACTCAGTATTTGCTCTTCCCATTTTTCATATTTCATTAGAGCTCCCCCTTTTTTGCACGTGTAGATGACTTTTTAGAGTACCGGGCTGTTAACAGGTCCTATTAAATACTTTGGTCCGCATTCTTCCCGATTGTCCATTGCTAAGTATTTTACAGTGTTTCTTTTTGCTTTAAATGAAAGGAATAAAAACATCCTTAGCTTTGTTTGCTTGAGCATTTAATCTCCAGATAGAATGGACAATTGGCAGATATTTCCCCTGCCCATCCCCACTTCTCTCCTTTGGTTTCAAAAGATGATGTGGTCTGTACGGGTCACTACTGTCCAGATTTATCAATGAGAGGAACAGTATTTCACTGAACTTGTATGTGTCCTGTATTAACCTAAACTACTCCTATTCTTCCTTGACATTTACAGCCTCTAATATGGGTGCATAGACTTCTGTCCAAACTACAAATACTGTTTTTAATACTGAAAATCACTTTCCAGGTGATGTTCCTTACAGGGCAGTATCCTTAGTTCTCAATTTTTATGGTAGTATGGACATGAAAGCAGCTCCAAGAGGTATGGTTGTTGTGTAGGTAAAAGAAAAAAATATTACAGTGATATTATTAGGGAAATATAATGGTCATCTATTTATTTTCCAAAACCTGTATGATCTCTTTTGGCTCCACTGGGATACCAGATCTAATTCTTTATGTATACAGAACGACTGATCATGCCTGAATATAAATCATATAAATAAGCCTAATTTCCTGATAAACAAAGGAGAAAAACATTAGCTCACAAACTTTTAGGCTCTCAGACTGTTTGGGTTGGATGGTTTTCTGGACATTCCTAAACTGACCACAGAGAGCTGTTGGATTTGTGTATAGAGAGGAACAAGAACTTAAATGACTTTGAGATACAAGTTGTTCCTAATTGGAACTGATCATACTTTCTAATTGTTGAATGTTTTAAATCGGACTGGGACAAGATAGTCTTAAGTGGAAATGTAAGCAAGAGGCTTCTGTGGTGAGTCCTATGCCTGTACAGGTGTTGGCAGATGTGAAGGATAAGAGATCGTGACCCTGTATGGTGCATTGCATAAAAACTAGTTACAAACTGGTCTGCTATTAACAGGCCAGAGTTAAAATCTTCACTATGAAGAACCCTTGAATGAAAATCTTTGGTAGCACAACTTCTTCTAGTGGCAAATATTTTTGCTCCAGCAATTTCAGCCCTCAAAATCTTCCTGGACCTTATGAGAATTTCCAAGGATAAAAATGGACATAACTGATCAGGACAACAGCAATTAACAGTCCATTTGATACCCCATAGCAAAAGCTCCAGGAAAGTCTATCCTGCAGTTGACCCTCTGATGTCGGCAACCACCGCATGTGTTCGGGGGGACTCAGCTCTGGCACTTATTTGATTGCAGGCCAGGCCTGCTGGGTGCTGAATGTCAAAGAAAACAAGAAAAACTGAGCAGATAACACAAAACTGTGTAGAGGAAGGATTGTTGCTGGGAGAGTTCAAACAGACTATTTTGGACGCGAGTCAAGAAAAAAATTGAGATTATTTAGAAAAGAGTGTGAGGTGAAAGGATATGCCAGTGAAAAGGTCAAAAAGGAAGTTTAAGGAAAGAAACAACTTGTGTTAGATATTTAAGAGCCTTGAATTAACAGACTAAAGCTCAATATTGTTGCAAAGAACGAGCAGCTTTCTCCATTAATCCCTATCAGGCTATTGTATTTACACATGGTATGTCTAACAGGTCTGGAGGTCCTTGCTCAGAAACAGCAAGGCTTGAGTAAAGCATGTGCTGGATTGTACAAGGTGACTCTTCCTGAGCTACATCAGAAGAGTAGGGTAGGTGTAACTAGTTATCAGATGTAGTAGTTGTGGCATTGTATACCCTAATATACTGATTGCTTACATGTATGTAAATAACTGCTTGCAGTAGTTGTGCAGGTACTTTAAAAAAAGCCACAGGTCAGGATGACCAGCCAAAAAAGGACAAAATTTGGGATAAAATTATGCTCTCGTTAGTCCTTTTAAAGCTCTTCAAAATGGTCAGGAATTCCTTTCAACACAAACTTCTTCCTGTTTTCTGTAAACACATGACTGCAGACACTGTGACTATATGCAGACATCAAATCTAGACTAGCAGTGATCTAACCTGCTGAACTGCAGCTCCTGAGAAGCGAATTTTAAAAGCTTGTTTAAAGCTCCAAACTATCCCTCCTGGTTTGTGTTGGTACCCAGTAACTCACTGGGCTTTAAATACCAAGCTACACTCCTGATGGGTGATGGCAACAGTGGACATTTTTGGTCAACTGGCTGAAGACAAAGCATTCACTCAGACTAAATCTGGAAAGTGGTCATTCAAATAAGTGCTTTTCAGCGTGCTCTTTGGAAATATTTTCAGCACACATCTTAATTTTAGTATGCAATGATGCCTAAAAATCTAACAAACATGTCTCAAGACAGCAGAAGAAATTCCTTTGAAGAGACTCTTGAGATCAACCCAGTGAGTTTAGAGATTAATTGGTCATATTAAACAAGGATTTTTGTTTGAAAAAATATTTTAAGTACACCTGTAAAGCTGTACTCTCAAATGTCATCTGCTGTAACTCATTATCCCCTCCAGAGTTGCAAGCCTTGGAGTTGTGCTTTCACCCTGCCCTTGTGGAGAAAATGAAATCAGGGGTTTTCATCTTTTCCTCCTTCAAGTATTTCTTGGTCTGCCAGACTAGACTGACAGTGCTGTTTCTGTTACCCAAAGGACAGTTTAGCTACAATTTGGCTTGGCCTGATTTGACATTGTGGGGATCACTGTACTCCAGAAGACTCAGATGACTCTTGTAGAGCTGCCTGTTTCAGAGGAATGACACAGGCACCAGCACATTAGTTTGCTTTGTTTGACCTGGTTACACTTCAGTAAATTTGTATCAGGACTTGAAGTTAAAGGTATGGGAATAGAAGTTTTTCTATTGAAATATATAATTAATAATAATCTGTCTTTTGATGCACTTCTTTGAGCATCTCTCTTCACTTGTCACTAGTTGTTCAAGGCACAATCACATAAACGTCATCCTGGATGTTACTTGATATCCATAAGTATTGCAGATTAGGGAATTCTGTTGTATTTAGTAGTAGTCCTGTGGCTAGGCAGCTTAAAAATGAACCAAATGGAGTATACAGATAGCAACGGAAGACATTTCCGTACTTGTCTCTGACTAATCTGTCTCCCAGGCTCATCACTACACTGGAGCAGGGCAGCTTTGTACCTCTGTGGAGATACTGCTGTAGAAGCTGTAATTTTCTGTAAGATGCTGAAATGTGCACTGACCCAGAATGACCGACAGAGAATAGTTCTCTGACGTGGTGACTGGAACTCTTAATTTACAAGCAAACCAGTTCCTGTTCCAGAGATTCTTTAAAGCATATTTGGGACAGTCAACTGTTTCAATAGGAGGAAAGGGAGATCTAGAACAAGCTAAAAATACCAACTGTGTAAAACACAATTCCTTGTGTTTAGAGGCCACCACAGCCTTTTGTTTTCCTATCCCTGAAAAGCTTCCAGGTGAGGTCTTGAGGCAAAAATAGGCAGTAGACAAAGTTAGGGTGACCAAAACTTGTTCTGACAAATAGTCTGTTTTCACAGAAAGAGTTGCTGAGCTGTGAATAATTATTAGTGAAGAAAGAACCCTACGTTATTAATTTTAATGTGACCTCCAACTTCCTCTACAATCAATGCTGTGCCAAATACTCTATCAAATCTCAGCAGAGAAAATTATTCTCTGTATTATGTATGTATTAATATATGTATTAGTTCAGGATTTTGACTGTTTTTCAAAAAGAAAGTTAAGCTTTAGAATGATTAGTATGCTAGAGCTCAAATGCTGGACAGAAAAAATTACCTAGCATTACATGTGCCCCTTTCCAAAGAAACACACTTCTTCACTACATAGATTTTTATGCAAAAATATAATCACGAGAGTCACAGCTTTGCTCTGTCAAATATTCCTTTTTGAAAATGCAATGGAATGGTACTATGTGTCCCTTCATGGTCCAGAGTTGTTAGATTGATTATATCTGGAGAGGAAAGTGCTAAAAGATGACCTAACACAGCCTCATTGCATGAGTTAAGGATGGTTTGATTAGACAACAACAGCAATAGAAATAGCAATAGAAATTTTCTGGTAAACACAGCTTTAAAGTAATTTCATAACATACAATTTGTTGGTGGTTGTGAAAACATTGCAGTGAGCTGTGAGCAGACTCTGCTGCCTTGTTGTTAACATTCAGATGAATTCTACACATATTTTAATATTAGTTTGTTCTGAAAACACAGCAATCTGCCTCAGGCAGATTAGTAAGAGACAAGCTGGCATATTCAATTGTGTAAGGGATTCCGAACAAGCAGCTGAAAAACAACTATTTAAAAATCAGCAACCTTGTTTCAGACTGAGACAAAATGAGAGACTCCAAGGCATTCTCTTTTCCAGGTTTTATAACTATTTGAATTGCAACAACAGAGGGAAAGTGGCAGTAAAGCAGGACTCTTTATATACAGGCCAATTTGCATCATCCTCGCACACACAGAAAAGTCAGCAGCAGTGCCATTTTCCTTTGAAACGCATTAAATGTAAGAACAGCAACATTCCTTTTTTTTTTTATGGAAAAGCATTATGAAGTTAGAGAGAGAGTGATTTAAAAATCACATTTAACAAGTTTTCATTGGAATTGGCCTTCTTAGCATGCATGTTTGTATCATATATTAATAATGCCTATTAAAACTCACCCTCAGCTGTGTGTCTGGAGAGATTCTGAAGGTGACAAAGGGCACGTGTTGTTTTTAAGCCCATACGAAGCTCTCCCAGTGTAGCAGCACAGCTGGCTCACTTCACTCGCTGCCTCCCACTCTCCCCGTTCCAGGGCTCTGAATCTTTCCTCTTGCCCAGTTTCCTAACCCATACCTTAGCCTAGTCCATTTGCTCTTAGAACAAGCATTCTAATTGTTTCTGTCAGTAGGGTGGGTCAAACGCTTTCCTTTTAGCACCTGTGATTCCCTGGAACTGTTTGTGCGTAAACAAGAGGGGGAGATGGTGTTTTGCCATAAGACAGTAAAAAACCTATCTTGGAGCACAAATATTTCTGAGGTTTTAATGCACGTATATATGACAGCCTGTTTTGTGTGTCTGCTATCATGCAGCATCTTCATTTTTTGTCCTGGTCTACTGTAAAAAGCACGGAAGTTGAGTTAGCTAAACATGTAGCAAGAATTAAATACGGCTCTATTACATTCATACCAATAAGAAAGAGGAAGTCAAAGTGTAAAAATTAAAATATAAATTCCAAAGATTTTGACAGGTGAAAAAATAATGGCGTAGTTTTAGTTGGCCGTTCTATAGGACTATGTACATTTTTCCATTCATGAAGGCTGTTTTCCTTGAATTTCAGCCTTTGGGGAAATGCTTTTTCTTTTTTCTTTTTTTTAATTTTTGTTTTAGTGCTCCCTGCAGTGAAACTGTGAAAGAAAGAAATCCTTTCTAGAGATGATTTTGATGCAGAGTTTTCATTTGGAAGTTGGAAATTAGTATTTCAGTTAAGATTCTTGTGACTTGGGTATCTCAAGTAAAATACACATCATGCTTCTAACTCTCCCAAACCCCCTGAAAAAACATCACAGGTCACCTGACAGGACAGGAATTAATTCACTTCAGCAATGATGTCTGCCTTTGTGACTTCAAAAAATTAGGGAATGTCTGTCCTTGGAAGAATTACATAGGCATGGAAGTAAAAAGGTACAGAAGAATTAATTTCTTCCATTTGTTTATTTTGGATGCTTTTGCTATGTAATATTTTCAAGGCTGGTGTCAGTGGAACTGATAAAAAGAATTATTAAAACTGCATTGAGGTATGATAGTATATACTGCCTTGGGGGACTAACCTTTGCACATATTCCTCACGAATGTAATCTTATATAATACAGTAAGAGAGTCTTTTCTGAGAGTGGGAAAGCAGCTCAAGCCCTGTTTATCTGTTCCCAGACCAGCAGCCGTATGTTTAAAGAAAAATAAGCATTGCACCTAATTCTGATCAGGTGTTCATTATGATTTTCGTAATAATAAATTGCAATTATTTGTTTCCTTAATTAATTTTTTGCCCAGGATTTTGCTGTATAGGGCTAGGCCTTGTGAAGTTGTAGGACAAAAATGGCACAAAGCTGGAAAGGCAGTTGTTCTATAAAAAAGTATTAGGTTTGGTGGGAGAGGAAAGGCTTGGAAGGGGAAAGGTCATGTTCTGTAACTCCTGTCATTGCTTACATTCATCAAGGGCATTTTCTGTATGACAGAGTAAACTGCTATAGGAAAAGGGATGAATATAAACTACCCTACTTATAGGAAACGGTCAGGGAGAGTCACGGCAGTGCTTGGCTACGGATACTGGAAATGGGGAGAGATAAACACTGTTTTCTCCTAACATCTTGCTCAGTTTGTTTCAAGGCTGGAGATCAGGCATTGCAGGGCAGTTTTGTGAAGTCTTTTGTGTTGCTTGTTAACTGAAATACAACTTGGGCTTCTTAGAATGGGTAACAGGTTCCTGAAGAATGAATGGGTTGTCTGTAATTAATAACAGAGGAGTCAGAGCAAGGGATGTGATTGTTTGCCTTCATGCTTTGCTTTTGTTGTCATTCTCTGCCCATACTCATTCTCTGTCTAATAATATCTTGGCTGCAACATGAACTGTATTTTAAATCCAATTTTAGCGTCCGACTTCAATAACAGGACTAGTTACTTGCACCTCTTTCTGTTGTCAAACCAGGTGGTCCTACACTGGATATTTGGGTGACAACATCCTGCTTCCCAGCTGTGATAATAAATAAGAGGCATAAGATCTGGTACTTGTAAACTCTTATTTTGGAAGCTTCTGTCCAACATCTGGATAAAATTATTCAAAAACATATTCCTCCAAATGCAGTATTTTTATCTAAACAATGGTATGTGCCATGAATGCAGATAAACTAGTGTGAGTCAGACACAGTGATCAGCAGCAACAGTGTGAAAATGAAATGATCTCCCTCTCTCAGTTTGTTTGAAGTGTTTGCACGGACTAAACTCATAATATAAATTATTAAGTTATGTCTATAATTTGTACCTCACACTGCACATATTTTAATCAGATTGTGATTTCTTCTTTGGAACTTTAATAAAACAGGTAAGACTATAGCAGTGAGTATGAGTCAGATACCTCAAGTGTAGGTATCTAGTATTATTTTAGGTGCTTTGAGGTATCCCATCTGGTTTCCAACTGCTGATAAGGAAGAACAGCTCTTCCAGTTGTCAGACCTAGGCAGGCAAAACTCTTGGATGTCCTACAGCATCTGATATGACACTGGATGCCACTCTTCAGGTAACATGGATTCTTCCAGAGACTCTTGCTGGTTAGTGAGTAAGTGTCTGTAGCAAAAGGTTGCAAGTGAAGATTTTTCTGTTAGCTGAGCTTCCTGCTATGATGGAAAGTTTAATTCGCAGATACAGAATGCATGGATTTGGCAGCACATCTGGGCAATAACCTGAAGCAGTTTTACATATTTTCATACATGCTATAAAGCTGGCTTGGCCCAATTGAAATAAACTCAAAACTTTTAAAGGATTGAATCGGAGAAACACTTTAAATTAAAGTTCCATTTATAAATAGTTTTTAGTATCTGTTACATGGTTGCCAGATGAACTCCTGTTCTTTTATAACCAATGATCTAGTATGTCATACTTCTGTTCTTTCTTGTTATGTTGAATTCTCACCAAGCGATTCTGTTGCAAGAACTATAAATAGGATGTAATCCAAGCAAATATTTTTAAATATGCCTGGTTTATACCTTGTATTGTTTATTTGAAGTCTGAATTCTTTCTGTTGTATCAGAGCTTTGTTAGGGTTTAATAGGGTTTTACCACTGTGTCTTAAAATGGTTTTGGACCACGTTCTGACCATCTCCTGGGCTGCATCCAAAGCAGCGTGGGCAGCAGGTTGAGGGAGGCGATCCTGCCCCTCTGCTCTGCTCCAGTGAGACTCCACCTGGAATGCTGCATCCTGGGGTCCCCAGGAGCACAGGAAGGACATTCACTTACTGGAGTGAGTCCAGAGAGTGCCAGCAAGTTGATCAGAGGGATGAAGCACCTCTCCTGTGAGGAAAAGCTGAGGGAACTGGGATTGTTCAGCCAGGAAGAGAGAAGGCTTCAGGGTAACCTAGTTGTGGCCTTCCAGTACCTGAAAGGAGCCGACAAGAAAGACAGAGAGGGAATATTTACAAGGTTATGTCGTGACAGGACAGGGGGGAATGGCTTCAAACTGAGAGTAGGTTTAGATTGGATATTAGGAGGAAGGTCTTTGCTGTGAGGGTGGTGAGGCACTAGAACAGAACCTGGGCAGGTTGCCCAGAGAAGCTGTGGATCCCCATTCCTGGAGGTATTCAAAGCCAGGCTGGTTGGAGCTCTGAGCAACCTGGAATGGTGGAAGGTGTCCCTGCCCGTGGCAGGGGAGTTGTAACGAGATGATCTGTAAGGTCCCTTCCCAACCCAAACCATTCCATGAATCTGTGATTCTGTGAAACTGGAATGAGAGTCCTAGTTCCCATACCCCATCTCGTCCCAGGAGATTTATGAATAGGTAATTTTGATAATTTTGATTGACAGTTCTGCTACATGCCCTGAATATTTCCATTTTCTTTGTTGGTAAGTTTAAAGATAAGGTGTATTATGTCTGTACCTCTGATTGATGTCTAACTTTCAGATCCATGGTATGATGGAAATAGTATGTGTTACAAGCTCACGTATTGATCTTGAAGTTAGGGATTTTTCGTGATCAAATCTTGCTTAAATTGGTAAATGCACCTGCCACCCTACCTTTTTATTAATGATTTCCTTCTGAAAGTCCTGTAGATTTTTAATTACATTCCAGTGTATGGAAATTGACTGATTCCTGTTGTAGTTACTTGGTCTTTTTAATGAAGTGATTGAGTTAACAGTTTACTTTGGTTTTAATTAGATTTGAGTTTTTTCGCACAACAGAAAAATCTTTTTTTGGGGGTAATATGAGACTGCTTGTGTCTTTGCCCTTTTGTTGAGCTAGCACTTAAACTGCATCATCAACAACGTCTAGATCTTCAAAATCTGTGGAATGGAATGCCTATATCATATCTGTATATTTCTAATATTAAAGTTAATGGCAATATCAAACATGTTTAATTCAATCTATTTGATTAGCCATTCTTCAAGCCTATGTTGAACTATGCAAACTTCACTGTAATGATGGCAATAATTTTTGTTGGAACATAATAACAATTCAAGATGTTCTATAGTGGTTTGTGATAGAAGCTCTCCATGTGCTGAGGAAATCTATGAAGTTTGTGCTGAGTGGTAAAAATGGTATTAGATGATGTCTTTGATGATTGTACTGAGAGTAAAAATCTGTCCAACACATGAGATGCAGCTTGTTCTTGCAGCTTGTTCTTGCTTTACTTCAGCTCTAAAAAAAAAGAAAATAGAATCTTAAAATGGTTACATCCATAGTTTTTCTTACCTCACTGTTACAGTAAGTCACACTCATGTACAACACTTCTATTGGTATCTCAATTTACAGGATTTTCATGGTCCCATATCATTCTCCTACTGCCTTCACTTTTGCAAACTTGAGCTGTTTTGTAGGTCTTCCTAACGTTTAGCTCTGGGAATGTAATCTCCTTGGTGAAGTGTCCTGTGATGCTCAGTTAGACCTTGGAAAGTGATGCTTTTTGGTTTTTTCCCTTTCTGTTCATTTTTGTCCTGTTTATCCTTGTCAGCATTTCCACATAGTGTAAACTAGCGTACTGTGACTTTGTTGAGCTGGTAAGTGATTTACTATTCCTTCTTATAGCAACAACTTCAACTTTTTTGGCAAGATCCTTCCTCTTGCCTTTTTACTTCCATTTTTTACTGCCTTGTCCTGACTTTTTTTTTTTTTTCCCTCTGCTTTTTATCCAAGAGAAAAAGCCATCTCCAGAAGTGTTTTTGAAGCGCTGAAGCTTGCTTTGGCATGTTTCCTTTCTTAACATAGTTGCACACAGCGTCTCTTAACAGGTCTGTAGGTTTATTTGTCTGGGAGGCAGCTGCAATTGTATCATGCCTGTGACACTGGCATACAAAAAAAGCTGTGACATATTCATGATGCCTTCTTGTGATAGACTTGGATCATATAATAGCTGAAATCTGCTCTTCAGTTTAATTTGAAATTTGCTTCTCTAATGGCTTTTATTTCAGCTCTTTGATATGGTTTTTGGTGGAATGGCTTTTCCCTGGTTGCGAAACTCGAAAGCAAGTGCAGTTTTGCCAGGCTTTCCACACTCTGATTTTGAGACTGGCTAAGTTAGTCTGTAGCACTGAGCGTCATTTTCCACGTCTCCACCCTTTATTCGAGAATAGGTTATAAAATGCCCAGGTTTTTGCAATTAAAATATAATTTATTAATTTATTCTTGATCAAAGTTACTGCGCTGAGAGGATAGCCACACTCTTTTGATGTGTTCCCACAAAAGGCTGTGGCAGATAATCTACATAGAGCACTGGCAGTACTTTTGTGGTCGCGATTGTTGCTGTTGTTTGTTTTCTTGAAATTGAGATGACTGCAGTTTGAGAGTTTGATCTGCAAGCCAAGGGACAAAAGAGCCATTTTATTAAATTTTAGGCAAATTGTTTGTCTAGTACAGAGCACAAAAAGGCGAGGAGAAAAAGGGGGCAATCTGGTGCTCACCTTTGCTGTAGCAAGTGTTCCGTGTGGTTGGGGTGCTTGGAGCTTGCATGGAAAACACCCAAATTCTCTCCTGCACTGAAACCTGGCAAGTGGCTATAGCCCACCAGTTTGAATTAATGTGTTTTCATTTGGAATTTGTTTTAGAAATAGAGTGAGACTTCAGGGATGTGAAGAGATGCTCACCTGGAACATTGTTTTCCCACATTTTCTTAAAAGTCTGTGTTACTTGGCTAATATCTACAGTCTGGCTTGCAAAGAAGATTAAAAACTTTTTTCCTTCTTTTGACTTGTCAGTCATCCTATAATACACACTTCGGTAAAACATTACTAGACAGAATCGTTATGCGCCTGACCTTTCACTATACAATACTAAAGATTAAAAATGAGCAGCCTTTTATATCCTCGTCATAAAGATGAGTGTCCCACCCTGACAGATCTTCTGAAAAATAGAGTGAACATTTTAAAGGGGTTCATTAAAGTTCTAATATGCACTGCCAGATATGTTTTTACGCTAAGAATTGACAGTTCATGTCTTTTGTTATTCATATAGATGTACCTTAGGTCTTCAAGGTTTCTTTCTGAATATAAAATTGGTTTAGAAATATAATATAAAGGGAATATTAACATTTTGGCAACTGTATTTGAGGACTTATAAAGAAGAGATGAGATTCATGGGAGGTAACCATTCCTGTCTTCACAATGAAATTATTTTTTAAAAAAATTATACACGAGTCATTCCAAGTTAAAAATTGCAGAAAAATAAAAGAACAAATAATCAACTAATCTATTTGCAGTTACCTAGCAGGTAATTAAGTGACTGGAAAGAACAAACATGAAATTTTCAAGATAAATCATATTAAAGCAATCTAATTTTCATCTCTGGCAAATATTTTTTGGCAACGAATCTGGCAGGATTTGTTGTGTAGAAGTCGCATATATCACATGCACCTTAAAAAAGCTTTTGAGACTGTGTCAGATGACATTCAGCTAAACAAATGAACACAAGCTGGTGTAGATTAAATTACTACCATGTGAATGCAGAATTTGCTGGAAAGTCATATTCCATGTATCAAAGGTTCCCAACAAAATGGAAAAATACACCAAATGGAGTTCTTCAGGAGTGTCTCCTGTGCTCATTATTGTTCATAGTTTCATTATTAACTTGAATGATGGCATAGAATATTTCATTAAAGTTCCTGTGGAGAATGTAATCTTAGATTTAATAATTTCATACTAGAATTAGCTGATAATATTAGAATTTTTAAATTATGTTGACCAATTGCAGCAAAGTTTTGAAGTATTTAAAAATACAATTCACTCAGGGCATGTAAAAATAACTGCATTAATGTAGGAATGATCAGAGACTGTGTTTTTATGAGATCAAATATTTATTGGTAATCTGTAACTAAGATAGATAAACATAGAGCAGGTCCCCGAGATGTTTTAAAGAACAGGTTAGAAAAACATGTATGAGAAGTGGTTTATGTCTATCTGATCCTGCCTACCGGCAATGGAGCGGATCAAATAGCCTCCCAGGTTCCCAATCTGCTATGGAGTCTGTTATCCAATGAGCCTGGCATGCCTGGTAGGAGTCAGAGCTGTAAGGATGTGAGTCTCATCTAATGTCATTCAGCTGCCCTGAGCGAGTGTCTGGTTTACATGACTGTAATTGAACTACAAGTTGAGCCCTATGTGTGGGACTTCCAGAAAATCTCTGTGTCCATCTAATTTGCCCTGAACGCAAGCTGTATAATGCCCACTGGAGTTATTTGGCCTTGAGATAAACACTTTCGAAAATATCAATCTGTATTTGCCAGATTAATTTCAATGCCATTTATGAATTCTTGTCACCCCCTGGTTTCAGCGTCCATGATCGGACATTGGTACCAGCAGAGATGACCTGTGGTATTCTCCAGGATGCTGGCTGCTACTCTTTGTTCTGAAGGATGTTGAAAGGTGAATTAATTCTCCTCTATTGTTTTCTTTCTTTATTGGTATACCCATCTTATTATTTTTTCTTCTCACTTCAAAGTTGCATGTTTCCTGACAGGGGCAAAGAAGATCTGCTGATGGCAATACTCTTGTTACTGGCCTTGGTGGGAACAGAAAATAATGATACAATTTAGTTTCTCAAGTTGTCTTGGACCCAGAATTCTTGTACAAAGCTTCTATTTCTGTATTAGCAGCTCATGAAACCATAGCAAAGCAGAGAAGGAAAAGTTGGGACAGGACCTAAAGCACCCAGAATTTAAAGGTGTCTGTGATCCATCTGTCCTATTGTGAACCTCTCCCCTCAAATGTAAAAAGAGCATTGAACTACAGAATTTAATTTTATTGGAGCACAAAGTAGAACTGTGAGCTTCTCCTGGGTTGAAAAAAATTGCCTGCAGAGTTAGACGGAAAATATATTTATATGTGACTCTTCTCTACATGTTGTATCCTTGCATGAGGTGTCTGTGGGTTTGCTGCTGTTCCGAGTCAGAGGCCTGATGTGCTGCAGAGACTTCTGCAGAATATCCTGCATGTCCTCGGAAAAAGCGTGGGGGAGGATTTCATCACCTCCGAGGCTTGTAACAGAGAACTCAGTCTGTTCTTGCAGCTGGTTTCTCACTTATTTTGTGTGTTGCTTCCTTTCTCTGGCTGCTGCAGACTGCCCTCCACAGCCTTTTCTGTGCTGGGCCAGGTTATCTGCTCTGAGAGTGTGACGCTCCTGTGTCTCCTTGACCCAGAGGGCCGCAGCCAGTACCATGGGAACAGGGAGTTTTTCTCCCTGCAGCTCAGCCCCTCAAAGGGACACAACGCACAGGAACTGTGAATAAAACAGATCCATCCACTCCAGCACATGCACCAATTTATAATCCCTGCTGAACATTTGCCATTTCAGTCGACCTAGAGCATCACATCCGCTGTTCATGTGTCCCAGATCCCTCTGAACCTGTCAGAGCTCTGAAGTCACACAGCCAACAGAGGGCGAACACTGTCAGAGGAGTTATTTTCTCAACCTGTGAATTAAAACTTCTGTGCGTCTCTGCCATCTTTCCTAAACTGGTTGACTTTGCACAAATCTGACTTCTGTCATCTGGGTAAAGACAATTCAGCAAAATTGCTGGACTTTTCTTTTTAAGCGAAAGAGTCTTTCTGTATTACCTAAGATGTCAGTCTTGCAGTCCCCTCCTGGAGCTGAAGAGGGGATTCACATTGCTGTGTGCCTTAGAATACCCATAATGGATGCATATGTAATCAAGTGAAAAACTGCATATTTTTGACAATTTTTATCCTTTTCTATTAAGAGTTTATAAGATAAACACCTTCTACATTTGCAACCTAACCTCCTTTTTTCCTGCCTTGAAGAGGTCAGACTTTAGAACATGTGTGCAGTGAAATTTCTAATATTTACAGGAGTACTTACAGATGTTTGCATTAAAGTATAAGCCATAATAATCCAGTTCATACCCACAGATTATGTCAAAAGTCATATCCTGTGATAGGGAAGGGGGAAATTACACAGGAGTGCTTAAGAATCCTGAGTCCCTCTATGCTGGACAAGCAGTAACTCGATGGGCAGAAGAACACCACGACCTTTGCACAGTTTCCTTGGCACTCAGAGCCATATTAAGGGGTACACAAAACATTCTCTATCCCACTTTTTTTCCATGGAGAATATATGGATGCTTTATGGTGATATCTCTGTATACTGACAGTCCATGAAAGTTCTTACTGATGTGTGTCTTGCTGAAACCTTCAGTTTAATGGCACTTAGCCTGTCAGTTAGGAAATAGAAGAGAACGTTTGATAGGAAGGAAAAATTGAAAGTAAAAATGAGTCAGGAATGTAGTAAATTCCAAAAAGAATTACCTGCAATAACTGAAATAATGTGTATTTTTTTTTTTTTTTAATTGAAATAGGCTAGAGAGTTTTTATTTTGAGAAGGGGAGAGAATTTTAAAATGAAAGCTCAATTGAACTGTTGTGTGACAGAAATTGAGCTAATGTGTGGCTTCTGAAGTTACTTTATTAAAATACTATCAGATCTATTAACTTATACACAACTCATCCTATTTGGAGCATATGGGAAAATTCAGGAGTAAGACTAGCAAATTCTAGTCCATATTGGGAAGAAAAGTCATAATATCTGAGTTCAAAAGTACAATCTGTTCTGATATTACGTTTACAATTTTAATGGAAAGGATCACAGGCAAGTGATATAAACCAGAACCCATTGCCCACATGTCCAAGGAAGCTGTGGGGTCGTGACTGTGCCACATGATGTGGAATTGGAGGCTACACCAGTTAGCTCTGACAGGAGGCTAAAGCTCCCACTGCCCTCTTCCAAAGACCTGGTGCTCCGAGCAATCCAAGGACTGCATTGTGGGTCCTCTTCTGAAAAAGCAATACATCTTTTCTTCTTGCAATAACATTTTTACCTTTTTCTGTGAGAAACTTGGTGGGAGGGGGGAAGATTCTGACTCAAGCTGCTGTGGAACTTGAAAGTACATGTGAGTTTATGTCCCATGATACTTTTAAAGCAGAAGTTCTGCTTTTTAAGAGAGTTGATTGCTAGCTATGTTGTAGAGTCTAGCTGCGAACTTTGGCTTTGCTTTGGCCTAGACTTGTGGCATCTAGCTGGTTTCAGCACAGAGTATGTAAGGCATTCAGTTATATAAATCTCTAGTCTCCGAGGAACCATCTTCCCATATCTGACATTAATGAGGTGCACCTGCACAGTGTTTGACTATTGCACAGATCTCTGTATCATTCCATTTATCAGAACTATCTGAATCCAGCAATACACCATAACTAAGACAATAAAAAAAGGGAACAGTTTGCTCATTAGGAATGCAAAAGTTTCAGTGTTTTGGCTTTCATTCTTCGTAACATCTGTTGAACAGCACTGAGTTTGATCAATGTCTAAATATCTACATATACATTTATGAAAAAAATAATGCAAATTAAGTTTCCTCTCCAGCTCTGTTGCTGGGGAGAGGGGAAGGCACATAATTTCATGTGTAGTCTGAAAGCTGGTAAAAGGAATTGCTGTGTCAACTTTCTGCATTTTGTTTAAATTAAAAGCAATATATTATCCTTGTTTATTTAACTAAGTAAAACACTAAGTTGTTTGACTGAATATGTGTCCATATGAGAAAGACATTCAGAAGGGTCAAAGACAAATTTCAAAAACACAGAATGAAAAAAAGGAACGCAGGACTCATGGAGCCAGCTGGTATCTATAACATCACCTGCTTTCTGTTAGGGTGAATCTCTATCCTAATGCCTGGCTTTAGATGTCTCTTTGGGCAGAAATACTTTTGCAGAGTGATTCTGCTCTAGACCTTGCAGAACTGGAGACCAGATAAACATTTCCAAATTTGGGAGGCCAAAAACTAGATCAAAGATCCTCAACAGTGAAGGCAAAACTGGGTTAGAGCTCTTCAACAGTGCAAGCAAAGTTCAGTATTGTGGAGGTGTGATTCTGGCGGGCCTGGTGAGAAGCTGTTGAATGAAAAGCAGTTGGATAAGATCAATGAAAGCTGGAGCAGATAAGGGAGGGTGCCAGTGAGAAGAGTGCTGAAGGAAACAGGGAAGTTGAGAAGGAGAGAGAAAGGGGTTGGGAGTCATAGAGAGGGAGATTGAACAAGTAAAGAATTTGAACAGGTAAGAAACCAGGGGTGTTGTAAAGGGTTGTGAAAGGCTTTTTTTTTTCTCTCGTGCCTTTGTGCCTTGTACATAGCCTTTGCTGCCCCTTTCATCCATGCTCTTTTTCGGAGGGTTCCACAACCTCTTCTCTTGCCCCAGAATTCCCTTTCCTCTGCTATGCTTCATTCCTCTACAGAGTTCCCTATATCTGTGAGGAGGAGGGAAGTCCAGAGAGCCACAGTTGCTTCTGCTGATTGAAGAAGTGGGGCAGAAAGGAAGATCACCTGTCACTACCACTAGGAGAGGCAGACCCTCACTGTAGGAATTGTCCCACAGGAAATAGCTCCCCTGTGTTAGGGAATCGATGGCATCCTGTCTGGTTCCCTAGGGCGCTGATGCACATAGTGAGAAACAGGACTGCAGGCTTTACCCTCTCCAGCAGTGTCACCCGGGATAACTGGAAAATTACTGCCACAACTTTGGACCATTTTTTCAGGGAAAAAAAATATTCTTTGCAATTGATTTTGATTCAGTCAGAAGGAAAAACTTTATAAAGATCAGGGGTCGCAGAACAGTGAAGCACAAATGCCTGTTTGCCTTGAAAGATTGTTATTGTGTGGAATGTACTTCTTATGGGAATGAGTCCATTAAGGAGTTCATTAAATCAATTGATTCCCTGAAGTGCATCGATGAACCAGAGACTTCGTTGTTTTGGATCACTGGTGTCTGACTTCAGTGGAGTAACATCCCATACACCTGAAGGCTGTTGAAAGATTAGAAGCCCACTTGCCCCTTAACACAGAGCAATGTAAATGAAGGATAACTTGCTTCTTTGGAATTATTATGGAATTTATGTAGGTAGGAAGAATTTAGCTTTTAGAGGCCAATGCTAATAACATTTGAGTAACTTTCTCTAATTACTCTTTTGCCTGCAAATTGTATAATTACTTCGCTTTAGATGTTTACGTTCGAGCAGTTTGCATACCTTTTTAAGAATTAGGATATGAAAAATATTGAATACTAAGACTCCTTCAAGATAAGTCTTCTCATATAGATGCAGTGCACATCCTAAATATAATACTGGGAAGGATTAAAGCATTTTTAGTTTTATCATTGCAGAAACAAATTTTAATAGATTTGTTCTTGTTTTGCATATAACACTTTAAATTATCTTCTGACCTTATTATTAGCTGTGATTTTTCTGGTTGTTTTTCATCAATATATCTATTCATTAAAAAATTGACCAAAAAAAAGAAAGAACAGAAAACCTAAAACTGGTATTGCTTGACAGGCAAGGATGGCTATTTATTTTACATAATACTTCTGTAAGTATTTCTACAGGGAAATAGAAAATAAATTAAATTTCTGTAGAAAATTAGATAGCGTGCTGAAGTGGAAATGTAAATGTCAATGTGTGCTGTTTCTTTTTGCTTATCAATGCGTTCTACTTAGAGAAAGAAGTAAAGAAATCCCCGCCTGTGTGAACCATCAGGGAATTACTGTAGCACTGGATTGCTTTTGAAAAATAATATAAGCTGACACTGGAAAGCAGCACGCTCCTCTTTCATTTCTGCATACTTATCCTTGCCTTCTCACATCTTTTCAACGTGATTTGAATGGTTGCTGTCAATTGCAAAAAATTCTTTTATATGCCTTTGCTTGTGCTTATATTTTTTCCAAGCATAAATAGTCTCTGTTTCCCTTTTAATATGTGTTTTAACTGGTGTGAAATTAGGGGTAGGAACTCCATCTTTAACTCTTTGAGATTCTCATGTACCAGAGAAGTCCCTTCATGAAAGTTTCTGACTCCTTCTGCACTTCGACTCACTTGACTGGCACAAAATGAATAGGAAACACAGAGAACTGACTCAACGCAAGAATGATATCCTCTTGACTTTTAAAAAATAATATTTTTGCCTCTTTCGCTGGCTCTGTGGAAGGCAGTCCTCTTCAGGAGGTAATGAAGTAGCCAAGGACATAAGCAAATTAGAGCAGGGAAGCGTAGCCAGGGAACTTGAGAGTTTGTGCTCACTTTACACCCAAGCACAAGCATTGGCCAACAGCCACATGGAATGCACTGAATGTCATTTAGTTGTGGGTTCCTTTCTCAGACCATCTTTAATTTTATAGCCTCCTCCTTCCTTCCCTGTCTGTATTGACAAACCGCTGTGGCATCTGTGGGAGTGGCAGGAGGCCCCAAAGGGACAATACCCGGCTCCCGGGGCTCCAGGCTCCCTGCCAGCGTGGATCACAATCACAGTTGTTTCCAGCTGAAGGTTCAGGTTTCCTGCTTCCACAGGTAATAACCAGGAGAGTGAGTTCCCTGCCGTGTGGCACATCCAAGATACACACAGACACTTCAGCTGACAGCAGAGCCAGGAATGCACACACACATTCACGCTGCTCCAGTAGCTTCTGCACCTTTAGTCGTAGTGTGCAGATTAAACAGAACTTTTTTTTTTTTTTATATATATCAAGTGTTTTGAAACTCAGTACTTCTGTTTACTCCTGTAGAATTTTTGTATCACAAAGTTTGTATTAGTTTAAGAAAAAATAGAAGAAATACTTCTGAAAGGTTCTTGTTCCACTTGTGTTACACAGAATTGTTTGTCAACAAAGACAGTCACAGCTTCTTTGTGGTGAGCCAGAAGCCAGTGAAATGTCTGCCATAAAACAAATTTCCCAAAGAGCACATGAATCCAGCAATAAAACTGTTTCTAATCAGGCAGTAGAGCACATGACACAAGCCAAAACTCTACTCCAGTAACTATTTGCAACCTCTGCAACACTCAGGAGACTGCTGCCCTCCTTCCTGGTGATCCACAGAATGCAAATCAGAAAACTAGAAGTTAGACAAAATTACATTATAGCACATCTATAAAAACTCTGCTTTAGTCAAGGGTCTGTGAGAGGAATTTGTGCAGCACTTGTGACCTGCCAGGTCTTGATGAATCATTATTTTAACTCAGCTTAAAAGGCAGATAAAGTGGGTTTGGAAATTGGGCGATGCTGATGAACATAACTGATTGAATGAAGCTAAAGAATCAAGTGACAGAAATACCTACTGTATGAAATGATTACATCTCTCTGTCAGCAAAATTCTCAGAATTATTCGGCAAAATAATGCCTAACTGCCAGTTACATTCATGGAGATACTTCTTAATTCAATTTGTCCACTGGAACTAGAAGAGAGCTCCTTTAAAGTTCTCGATAGCCTGACAAACTAGGCAGTGTCCCTCTCTTACTCAGTTCTGGTACCGTGGGTACACAGTTTTCTAGTGTCACTGCATGAGGTACAACTATATTACAAATACTGTAATTCTCTAGGAAAATTCAAGAGGAAATAGGTTGCTTTGTGCTTAAGGATCTGCTCCTCTCTAATTTATCCAGTTTGGTGATTTTACTTTAGGTAACCTACCGAAAATTGGTATAGCATTCATATTTTTACCATGGATTAACAATGTAATTAATTGCATTAACGTTAATTTGTACTGCAGCTCTTTCCATCTGTTGAACTTCAGAAGAATTAAAGTGTATTTCCTGGGTCAGCCTGTGTAGCACTGAAGAATTTTGAATTTCAGACATAACCCTGGTGGGAATATCTGGATTTCTCTTTGATTTCAACTCTCCTGTTTGATATAGTAATTTTCCCCAGTAAACTATGCGCAGCATTCTCTCACCATGGGGAAAGCATTATTAATTAAATGTTTCTAGCGGGTTCTGTTTAAGGACCAACAGAAGATCAGCAGCATGACTTTAATCTCCTCACAAGCTTTCATATATGTGACCTTCACCAATTCTTTCCCCTTTTTTTCCCCCTCATGTCATGCAACAGATTTTATTATGTATTCATTGTACTCCTGAAATTTAATAAATATTGTATCACTGTAATTGAAATGAGGCTTATAATCAAGACAAATTAATTTCAACTATGTTTTACAAATTGTTTCTCTTCAGAAATACATAATGTATAAAAGTGGCAGATAAAATAGAAAGTGAAATACTTTGGGATAATTAAAAAAGTAAAATTAAATTACATTCTCTTCAGAATCATATGTCAGTAAAAGGTTTTGCCAATTCATTTCCTCACTTAAATTTAGCTTTATCATCTCAGCTCATTTATTAAATTTTGTTTTTCCTGGCATCTGTTAGCTAAGAGCATAGACCTCAACAATAGCAGATTCAGGAAAATCTCCTGCTCGCATGCCACTGAACGCAAAAATACTTCTGCTGTATCTGGATTTTTTTCAGCGTGGGTTTTCTAACTCCCAAGACACTAAAAGAAACTCATGGATGTCATTTTCAACAGTGATTGCATTTGATTGAGGAAAGTGGGTTGTTAAAGTATCCTCGTTCTTCTAGTTGCATAGAAGATCATTGGAGAATTTGACTTTTGCTTCCTTACTTGGGAATGAGATTTGGTAATATATTTCTGTGGTTCAATTTAATTTGTAATCATTCCATTCATCTGCTTTTGACACAAATGGTGTGATAAGTTGTGGCCTGCCTGTATCCTTATACTCCCTTTTACCCTGAGTGTTTTTTTTTTTTATTCCCAAAGTGCTTTTAAAGATGTTCTCTTGGTGACCTCAGAACCAGCCAAATTCTCATTTTCACTGTGATCTACCCAATACTGTCATGACTCTACTGTCCCACGGCTGCCCATGTAGCGACACCAGGCAAAAAGTGTTTCGGTTTTTGTTTTCTGCAGAGTAGAAAAGTGCTCTGATTTGTATCATAAAAAACTATCATCCTAAGATACTGCACTCCTCTGCAGGAAGGGTGTTGTCAATCCTTGAAATCTGTTCCAGTTCAAGGAGACTTTTTACTTTTTTGTTTTATATCAAAGCTTCTGAAAATATATGTAATATTTAAAAATATATGTATTTATATATGATAAGATATATAAGAGCATGTAGTGACAGGAGAAGGGGAATGACTGAAGGAGAGTGAGTTTAGATTGCATATTAGGAGGAAATTCTTCCCTGTGAGAGTGATAAGGCCCTGGCACAGGTTGCCTGGAGAATTTGTAGATCCCTGGAAGTGTTCAAGGCTAGGCTGGATGGGGCTTTGAGCAATGTGGGTTAGTGAAAGGTGTTGGAACAAGATGATCTTTAATGTCCTTTTCAACCCCAGTGGTGTGTATATCTACCCAAGGTTCTGTGATTGCAAGTCGACTATGTCAGAGTCTGTGCAGTTTTTTCTCTGTGGGTGTATCACCACCTCAGACAATTCATCTGACCCTATTCAGAAAACAGATGAAAAACTCTTTAGACTAAGAAAGGGCAGATGGCCTGAACAGAGTATTGATGTAAAGTTTAAAACAGATTTTCAGGGTGAAAAAGCATCCTGATGCTTGTGATCTCATCCTTCAATTCTCACTCATGAGTATATTTGCTTTGAAGAAAATAGGGATAGTTTGTAAGAGTAAGAAATATTTGAAAGACTAAAGGCCCTATGATTTTACTATGGAATCAGGAGATTGTAATATTGGATTAGAGATTTTATTTAGTCATCAGTGAGGCTGAAACTTACTGAAGAAGGTGCATTTGATTTGTGACTTGGGTTGCTGGAACAGTGTATGTGCCTCCTGAATTCTCGGTCTGACATCAGCTGAGTATCAATGAGATTACAATGATTTACCTAAACCAAATTATGGCCGTTTTCCGCCCTCTCCTTTGAGCTGCTACCTGTGTTCCCATACTTGCTAAAATGCTCCTTTCTTCTTGTACCCCCTTCTTTTGCTCCCTGCCCCACAAAGCTCCAGTTGCTGTGAACTGCAATGTCTACACATCTTGGTTTGGATCAAGAAAAAAACTTCAATACTTTGTTCCTCTGGGCACGATAAATGATGTGGTAGTATTTTGACCTATGCAGTACTGTAAGGAGTAATCATTAATATTTTTCCCTCAAATGTTGCCGAAAAGATTGTTATTTTACACAGTTTATAAACAGAAGTGAAGCCAAAACCACAGCAAGCAGATGGTTTCTGCTTATTTGTATGTGAAGTGTCATTCAGGCTTAATGTATTCTAGTATGGAAATCTTAATTTGATACTTCAGCAGAGAGAAAGCTGGTTATCAAGTAGACATAAAATAACGGCCTGATGAATATGAAGTTCCCTGGGAATGTTATTTTCTTTCATTCTTGGGGAATGGTTGTTTTAAGAAATTGATGGGAGTTACACTTATCCAGAAGTAGAATTAATTTCTAAAATTTAACAATCTGTCCAAAATTCAGATGTTGTAGTGCTGTACACGAGAAAAAACAAATGCTTCTTCCAGTGTGATCCCTATGTCTGAACTTCTGAAACATGTCTGTCTTGTTTACTTTTTTCTGTAATTAAACTTTATACTGCTCTAGCCATGTTTAGAAGCTGCTCTTACTGGTTATAGAAATGTCTTACTGCCTATAGAAAATCAGTTAAAAAAGGAAAAAGTCTTTTACTACGGCCTATACTAAAAATACTCTGTATTTTCATGATGATACTGAAACACTGTATTTGTATTTGGCACTCTCCCCTATTTACTCTTCCTGTCTTGGCACAATAGTTGGTCCTCTTGACTCTGCGTAGCTTTCCTTTCGCATCAGCCAGGATGTGAAACACACTTTCTTTTACAGTTTAGTAAATATTTAAGTTGTTTTAGATCACAAACAGATAATGACTTCAGAATTGATACTCCACCTGTTGGTGAAGATAAAAACTTTAAAATGCACTTACAAATCAACATAACAGAATTGGACTTTGTTTTACTAGGGAGCTCAGACTAATTTGGACCTGACTTGAGGCTGTTTCACTTACATAGGAGGGGCCATTCCCCCTCTCCCCACAATGTACACATCTGTGTGTTCTTGTGCTCCTTCAGTGCGTTCAAAAGAGCTGATTTGTCTAAAGATGTTGTTCCATGTATCTAGAAGCCTGGAAGACTAAGGGGATTAATTTCCTGGGCTACACAGCCACAACAGGATGTTCAGCCCTGTAGACTGAAGCTGAATGTCTGTATTGCCCAGAAATACATCGAGTCTGAAAATTCAAGCAACGAATCAAAACTGCACTGTAAGATCCCACAGATGAAGTAATTTTAAAGTGACTGCTGTAAATCAGGTGTTGTTGCAATTCACTTACCCTGAGCTCAGCTTGGATACATTACCAGGTGTATAGCACATTTTCCCAACTGGTTTTACCAAGGCGTAGGTAGGTCAAATAACCTAATGCAAGGTTATATGGAAAAGTTTACTGATGATTCGGGATGGTTTAGGAATACTCCAAGTCACATGATCAGCCATCAAGTGTTTACTTTCTTTTTTAGTAAATACTGATTTAAACACATATTGGAGTTCTGGTCTAGAATTTGTTGTCAGTAGCTTGTTCTGCTAATCCTTAACATTCACAGTTCTGAAGTGCACGCTGCTGATCTTGGTCTAAATTGTTGAACATGCCTTGATAATTTGCAAGGAAATTTATTACTGTTTGTAGTACTTCAAATGCTCTATGTAATAGAGGCTGAGGAAGACCTCAGTGATAGCAGAGCACAAGGAAACTTAGCAATATCCTTACAAGAGAGAACTGAGTTTGTGCATTCAAGACTAGCTCACTTAATATCTTTTTATTATCCGAAGAGATGAAAATACTTGCAGAGGCTGAGATTTAACTGATGAGCTATAAATATATGCAAATGTGTTGTTGTTTGAGTTTGATTTACACGTATATTTTTGATTTATTGGTAGATTAAGCAGCACCTTCTAAAGCAGATGTGTTTCAAAATTTTTCTGTGTCCTAGAGAATATCTTAGTCACTTTCATGTGTTTGTTCTAGGCTGAAATTTTAAGAATGCGCACCCTTGGGAACAAGGAAGGTATGCAACCAGAAAACAAACAGTGAACTGCAAATCCTGATTTACTCAGGAAATGATTTTTTATTGCCAGCTAAAGCAGGCTTAAACTCCCACTTATCAAAGTGGTTCTCCTAGCTGAATTAATGTCATTGATATCCCAGTGAGAACATTAACCTGGAGGATACTTCAGATGACTACAGTTTTCATGTTATAATAATCAAAATCCTCCATTTGATCTGCTCACAAAACGCAATAATTTAAATAGAACGACTGAAAAATAAGATCTTTTGAGCAAGCATTAGCAATTACGTAGAATAAGAAATGACTCTTTTTCTACTAATAGTTCTTTGTCATGACATAAGATTTTTTTGAGATTGGACACATTTCCTTTTATTCTCCTACGTTTCTCTGTATATGACCTGCACATTTTGTGCAGTGAAAGTTTTAGGTGGCTTCAAGAACTTTTATGTCACAGGTAAAGTCATTTGACACATCTTTGTGTTAGGGTAGCCCACCGAGACAACCTCTGGCTATTTTCTCTAACGATTCCTCAGATCTGAAGAGACATTCCCCTTCCCTAGCAAGTAACTCTTTTACAGTGAAGCTGAACTGAAAAGGATGGTTCCTTTAAATACTCAACGCTCTTTTCCAAAGCTTGGCTAATTAGATGCAGCGTGCTGAATTTCTCTTTGTGGTACCACCAGAGTAACATAAGTAAGAGTTATGAGTGCAATATCTAATACTACGTTGACCTAACAATCCAAAATGAATCTTTGGAATTAGCAAGCACTGACGTTTTGTACCTCTGTCTGCACCTCACCCCACCCAATGTCCAGATCACAGCATCTGTTTCAGTAAAGGCGAAAAAGCAGTAAAGATGCTGATGGTGGTGGTGTGAGACGATCCAAGTTCAGCAGCAGGAAGCAGTTTGTACTAAGCAAGAAATACTTCTTATTTATTTATTTTACAAAACCACTTTTCTGAGAGGAACCACAATTTCTTTTCTTCTCCTTTTGGGTTAGTAAGACGTGTTTTTTCTTCAGCTGACGTTGGCAAATGTGGATGAGTGAATTGGCAGGGCGGTGCTAATCAATCACCAGTAAGATGATTCTTTTCAGCTGAGGAACAGGAAATTTTGGATAATTATGATGCTCATAACCACCACCACCACCACCACCACCAAAGAATGTAAAAACCACCACAAGGCTTTCAGGACAGAAAATGGAATTGTTGCCTCTCTGTCACATAGTTGGAATATCTGCTAAGCGGAGATTTTTTACCTGATCTTTTTTTCTTTTCTTTATTTTTTATTTCCAGAAGCTGTGTTAATTCCTACAGCCAGAGGGAATCAAACCAACCCTTTTGTGGACGTGGCCTGACTTTGTTTTCTGTGGCTTAAAACAAAGCAGCGAAAGACATTCCCTTTTGCTAATTTTCCAGTGCATTTCTGGGAACTCAGACCATGAAGTTTGCCTCAAGAAATTAGTTCGATGTGACTAAGACCCTTGTTTACTTGTTCTCAATTAAGTAAGCCTTAATAAGCTGTTCCGTTTGCACACAGATTGCCCAGAGGGGGTATTTTTGCTCTCTTTGGGTAACTTTGGCAATAATGTATTAAATCATTAGTTTATAGTTCAAGGGTAAAACTCTATTGGAACTGATATTTAGAAAATACATATGGTTAGTTCCTGGTCTGCTTTGTTTTGCCGTTAGTTTCTTAAGCTCATTGAGAAATGAGTCAGTGTTACTTTCGTTATTTTTGGACATGATAGAAAATATTAAATTGAATGCCTATTAGACCTTTAGTACAAAATGTTTGAGATCCCTAGGAAAGTGACCTGAAGTAGTCTCAGTATTTCTGCCATACTATTCTTGGGAGTGGACATTGAATTAGTTGTCTTTGATGTTGGTGTTGTCTGGTTATCTTTGAATTAATTCTGCAAATGTAGGTTTTGTTCTTGTACCACCAGTGTGCCAGTGGTGACCTGACAGCAGCATGTCTGCAGGCCAGCTTATGTCCTTTATCAGAGTATTTTGAATTCTGCCCACAGTGGCATCAGTTACAAAGCAGATGTTGGTCCAGTCGCAACTGGCAGTCATGACGTGACTGGCAGCTTACTAAAGCAAGGCATTAAAATACCCAGCTGCTTCTGATTGCTTGCAAGATGTTCTTCATCTCATTTTTGAGAATTTTGAATTGTCCATTTACTGCTGTCAGGGAAACTGCCATCCCTGAGTGAAAACTGGAGTCAGCCCCTGAGAAACCAAGAAACAGATGAGGGATGGACAAACTGAAGGACTAAACCCTTTCCTTCTCCTTGCAGCACAGGGTGAAAATCCCCTGGGATTAACTCATCCCAGTCTGTATTAGGTGTAATATGTCTGAGATAACGGTGATACAGGCCCAAAATAAGTAATGGTGACTGAAGGTCTGTGTACAACACCGCCTGGTATCTGGCCACTAGCAGAGAACACTCTGGGAGCAGGAGCTCCTGCAAGGAATTAGTCCTCTGTCTCAGCTACAGCACAGTTAATTTGGGAAGTCTCTCTTCGCTTTCCTTATCCAGATGGTTCCTTTTATTCAGTGTACAGGGTTAATTCCCTCTTCTCCCTTCTCTGTCATGCCAGTGTGGTGTTGAGGTTATCAAACCAAGTTAGCCACTGAGAACTTTATCTGACTGTGGTTTGCATTTCAGTCTTTTTGTGATGTCTGGAGTTGACGGGGATAAAGCCTGGGCTTTATTTTCTGGACTTCATTTTACATGGGCGACTTTTGGCTGTCTGGATCTGCATACTTAATTGTCTAGCTCTTAAAATTATCTTTGTTAAGAGAACATTTAGGAATGTTGGCTTGATTGCTTTAAGATTTCCATGTAGAATAGTCAGGAAACAAAAAAACCACCCAAAACAAAAAAAAAAGAACCCAACAACCCAGCTTTTAGGTTTTTTGGTGGTTTTTTTTTTTTTCCTTCCCCCTAAAGTGGAGTAACAGGAATGATGTAGGACCACGAGAGGGCACTCTAGCTCTTTGAGTGCTCTTTATTAAAACACGGCTAAGTACTGGAAAAAAGACCTTAAGAAGAAAAGTACTGATTTACTTCCTAAGGAAGAAATTACAAACAGTTGTATGTTTTCTAGCCTATCAATTGTTTTATCACAATCTTGGTGTTAACTATGCACAAGGTTGATATCACTGGTTTTGGAATGCGTTTGTAAAATGTTAACACAGGAAGATGCACCGTGAATCTTTCCTGACTGTTGCTTTTTGGATATGAAAACTAATTATTTTTCCAGTATATCTGATATTTTTCTTGACACTGGAGGTCTGGTAATTCTACCATGTAGAATTGACATAAACAGCAGTTTGGGTTAGTTGTTGTGCTTTGTTTGAAGACATCTATCAGTAAGCTCTCCTGACTGCTTCACTCAAAAAGCAGCTCAACTGAGTTGATAGAGAATGGTGTTTAGTATTTGCCTCAATATGTATTTGGCTATTATGGTTTTTACAGGAGCACTGTGTTAACTGAGAGATCTGAAATGAACAGACAAAATGTTCATCCTTTTTTTTTATACCTCCAGGTTTCAATAGGTATGACTTTTTGGCTGAGCTAGTGAACTGCTGGATAGCAATCACATTTAGTTTCTCCTAATTGAAAGGCTATTGAAATAATGACCCTTTAATAGCCTTTCTCAGTCTCTCTGAGCTGGATTCTTTTATCTGTTTGCAGTCCTGGCATGGATCCTTCTGAGAAGACTCTGCTAACTTCTCTAAGTTACACGTTACCAGATTCCCCAATAATATAACTCTGGGCTCTTTTCTTCCACCATTTTGCAGTTCCAGTGCCACTTGTTCGTTTCAGTGAAGGCAGACAATTGTTTGGAGTTAAGTAAATGATAAATAAATGTCCCCATTTCATGTGCCTTTGACCACTGTAAGCTAAGAAGCAATTGTAATAAGATCACCACAATCTCATAGCCAAAAGTCTCCTGGCTAAAGTGTGTGACACATATTATTTGGCTGTTCCTCCCTTTCAGCAGAGCGTTGCCTACATGACAAAGACGGCCTGGATAAGAAATCCCCAGTTGTTGCATGCAGACTTAGCTACTTTTAGCAAGACTCTGACAGGCAGAAGACTCTCAGGCAGTTTCTGACTCAGCCCCAGATCTCATCTTTTGCAGATTATAGGCTCTCTTCCTGGCCAGTCACCAAGAAATCCTTCCCTACAAGCCTGATTCCTATTACTAGTGCAGGGGGGCAGAGCCCAAAATGCTGCATTAACCCATCCTTGGCCGGAGGATGGTTTGGATATTCCAACATCTTGCTTTATTTTCTTTCCGAACTTCTGATTAGGAGTATGTGCCTCTCTGTGTCAAATAGATACAGCCAAATTACAGGAAGTTTTCTTTAAATTGCTCTGAAAACACAGAAGATCACAATTCTTGACAGTTGCGGAAAGTTAGAATAGCAGTTGTTGAAGAACTGGTTAAAATATATTGTCAGTGCCTTAAGTTCACAAAACACTGAGCTGGAACTGTGGGGTTAGGGGAAAGAGTGTTTTCATGGCCTGTGGAGGGCTGGCAGTTTGAAGTTATTCCCTCTGCATAAATATGGCAACATTTGTAAGCTACTCCAGATCACTTACTGGAATGTAAAGTCAGCAAAATTCTGCACTTCACAAAATGATTGTACAGCAGGACCCCTGTAGAGGAAGTATTTTGAGCCTTAATAAGACAATGTGTTCAGCTATTTAGTTGCTTTAATGGTCCTCCTCAAGGAATGAATTGTGGTGTATTTCCTCACTTTCTGTTCCTTCCTCGTAGAAGAGTCTGTGTCCTGAGCTGCCTCTCTGTGTCATCACAGCTGAGCCCTACGCGCTGTGCGGAAGGCTGTTATTTCACAGGGTGATTCAGTGTGTTTACCATTTGGGTAAAACCATGCCTCCTCCTCAAATGTCCTCTCCTCCCTGGTATTCACTGGCAGCCAGGAGTCGTGGTCAAGACTGAGATTCAAAACTCAGCGGCAAATTAAAGATAAGGGCCGACCATATGGCTGGTATTAAACCGGTGTCCAAAGCACTGAGAAAGACACCAGGAGCCAAAACAGCTCCTGTGCTGAGCACAGAGCTCCCAGACCTGGCGTGGGGAAGAGATAAAGATGCTATATTTGAACTGTCATGTGGTTCCATCTGGGCTTCAAGGAAGTTTCTCCACCCACTTGAGACCTTCTCTCAGGACTGCTGTCTTTGGGGATGACACTGGGGCCATTTCTTGTTCATGGCTGAAGCACCTTGCCAGGATGTATGGAGACTGGGTCAGTTCCTTTGTCTGCCCATGAGCATTCAGACTTCTCACCTACATGCCTTGGTTCTTTTCTGTGTCCCAGGCCTGTTCCTGTCTTTTATTCAACAACTGTTTCGTGCAAAATACAGAGGACCATCTGGCAGTCTCTTCTTTGGCTCCTCTAATTGTGCCAGATGCCTTCCATGGATACTCCAAACCACAGTAGTTTTAGTTCTCAAAATTGTGATGATGCGTAAAGATAGCAGAAAGTAATATAATGCAGTAAATTGCTTTTTGGAGTGATTTCATGGAACATAAAATACTTAAAGATATAAAATGTAACAAAAACATGTGTCAGACAAATGAGAACACAGGAAATCTGAGGTAATTTCCCTTTGGGATGCTGAAAATGTTAAGGGCTATGTGGCTGCTGTGCTCCCCCTGAGAATACAGTGGCATTGTGGAACCACTTTTGGTGCTCTCTTAATTCACACTGATTGTCTTTTTTTTTTTTTTTTTGAATTGGACACCTTTGGGTTTTTTCCAACACTAGGTGAAATAAGCTTGTAAAATATTTTTGCAGGAATAGTGTCTTGTACAGTAATTTGAAAGGCTGGCTGTGAGGGAAGGTCTAATTGATACATATTTGACTCCCACTTGAGGACTCAGATATTCTGGTAACTAGGTCACTTTGGCATCAGTCTTCTGAAACTGTGACAGTTTTTGTGGCTTCTCTGTTGAGTCTCACACTCAACAACTTATATCCTGTATATACATGCCAAACATCTGCGCCTATTACTTTGTGCAGTTCTGAAAATCTCCCAGTCCTTGACATTAGTGTGGCAGCAGGGAACCTGGTGAGATCAAGTAGTGTTCTAACTATTGGATAAGGACTCTTGACAAAAATAGTCCCAGCCACTGTTAGTTCAGGTTTGTAAATATTGAAAGTGTAGTACTCTTCAAAATTTTAAGGAGTGTAGTCAAGGTTGGGGTTACAGCTAACCTACTGAAATAAGTAGCAAATACTGGCTCCTGCTTTGAGGCCACTGAAGGCAGTGTTGTTTTTCCCTACTTCAGTTACTGACTCGTAAAGAAGACACAAAATAACCTGAGATGAAGATCACAAAGCAGCTGAACTGAATCTGTGTATTTAGAGGATTATCCAAAACCAAAATGTTTAAATGAGACTTTCAAAAGCACCTCTTTCATGCTTCCTGAAGCTCCATCCTTTCTTTCATCAGGGGAAGAAAGGAGTGCAATCCTAGTAATCTGTAGTCAGAACACAATTAAACTGACAATCCTGGGAGATAAATATGGCTCAGGACCTCAGGAAAAGGGGTAGGAGCCATGTATTATTCTTAGGAAGAGAAGTATTGTCAAAGACCATCAGTGAAATGTGTAGATACCTTTGTAAGACTTCCAAATTTCAGCAAAATTGTTATACCCTGAATAATGGTAGATTCAGGCTTTGCCAAAATGCAGCTGGGCAAATCTGTTACTTCCCATATGGAAAGCAACTGTTCAAGCAAGTTATATAATTATACATTATAACATTGCTTCTGTCCAAAACCTAATGCTGCTGCAGGCATAAGCCAAGATTTTTTCTTTTCTCACTATAACTAGATTTATTTTTTTGGTGTGTTATTCAATTAAAGCCATAAGGGAGTAAACAATTCCATTCTTTTCTCTTTCCACCCTCACCATTCCCATATCCGATGATTTGCCATTCACTATTCTGGAACATGAGTTGGCAGTTTTGGCCTTGCTGCTGTATGTTGGTTTCCTGGACTTGAGACTAATGAAACAATAAGAATTTTCCTGCTGTAGTAAGCCCTAATTTCCCCACCCTGGACTTCCAAATGTGGATCCTGAAGTTGATACCATAACTTAAGTCAGCGTAAATTAAAGAAAGCGATTTGGAAAACAAACAGCTCTTCTCCTCATGTTGAACAGAAAGCTGCAACACAGTTCGGAACTTAGTGCTTGTCTTTTGAGCCTTTACAAATAGTTTCTGTATAGAGCAGAGGTCCACATTAAAAACTAATATCTTCAAAAATGGCCAAAAAAATGCCTGTGTTTAGAAGAATAGTAGTCTAATTAACGTGGAGCTCTACCCGATGTAACCTGAGAAGGCAGGTAGGTCTGCAACACCTATCCACTCTCTTGCCAAAATATCTGCACTGTTTTTGAGATGGGGACAGCTGAGAGACCAAAGGACATCTGGATTTTATGTCGACAGATGACTTGTGCTTTACCATCGCAGTTTTACGTAAACTTTGATCTGGGGTAATTAAGGTCTGGGTTAAGCCTAACCCAGCAAAAACCTGGGCATTCTTAACCTGGATTAATCCAGGTTACTGTGCTGCAACCCGAGGATTTGTGCTGGCCGGAGGGACGGAGTGGTGCAGGAGAGGACAAAGGTGGCCTTCCACATCAGGTCCAGTTTATGATGGTTTAAAATGCTTGTGGAAATATGATGGCCTGTGTTGACTCCTGGATATATGTTGGTAGAATAGGACACCTTGGGGACCTTCTAATAGAGCCTTGGAGGCTCTGGTCTGTGAAAGGAACGTGTAGCTTTCACACTGTGTGGAAGGTGGAAGATGGAACCACAATCCCTTTCCACTTCGTGATTAAATGTACTCCTTTGCTACCACAGCATATGGGGAAATGATCCCACGGAGTTATCCAATTTCACAAGTGTCTTGCTGTTCTGTAGACTTTCAGACTTACTGTGTTTTATTTCTGTAAGAAATAAGGGACACTGGATACTGAGCTGAGAGGCAACAAATTGAGCAAAGTATTTTGAGACATTGTAGTTGTACTGTGCTAGTATAAGGTACCAATTTTGCTGCAGGGAACTTGGAAATTGGTGATTTATCACAGATAACAACATCGACAACTCAAGACTTGGCATACAATACACTCGGGACATGCTAACGAGAAAAAAACACCCTGTTTATTTACTATAAAGGAGTACAGTAAATAGAACTGCTGTTTATATGTGAATGAGTGAGGTTGTGCTCCTGTGGCTGAGAAGCAGGTAAATGTTGGGCCATGGCATGGATGTGTGAGCTGCCTGGGGAGCTGTATCAAGGAAATGTGAGGAGTTAGACATAGCAATTGTTTTCAGCTGGAGGTAGATGTAGTTATTTACCCTGACACAGACCTCGCTGGACACATTTGCTCTGAACAGCTGCGGACAGCTGGAATTCCAAAGCCAATGCTTAGAGGTTTGGTGCCTGGGTTTGTCCCAGGGCTCATGTTGGGACATTACCAAAGTGCACAGGCTGTTCATGATGTAAAATGTGGTTCCCTCTGTGGAGCAGGGAGTGTTTCCCTCTGCTACTCTTCTGTTTGGCTTTTCCTGAGTTTTGACCAGCTTGGTCTCAGCTACAAAGTCTGTGAGAGCTCCACAGTTCCTAGCTGAAGGTACTCTGGTCGAATTCTAGCTCCAGATCAGGAGTGAGATAGGAAATTGCATCACCTTCCCTTCCGCTCACTTCCCAGGCTAGAAAGGGGGTACGCCCTTCTCTGGGTGGCTGGGGGAGGCACGGGGGACAAGGGACGTGGGCAACGCTGCAGGACATGCTGCACTGCAACCAGAACATAGACAGGCTCTCCAGCCCTGCACGTCTCTGGGACTGCCCCAGTGCTGCCAAGTACAGCTGTAGAAAACACCCATGAAGCACCACATAGCAGCGTTTGCCCTTCCTGATCCTTCACCTCAAAAAATCCAAATGGATAAGCCCAAGGAGGAATTAATGAAGGATTTATTTACCTTCAGAAATAAAGAAATGAGCACGTTTAGGATTTTTATGAACTCCTGTCTTCTCAAATAAGGTCTTGGTTTCAATACTATTGCTGAGTTTTTGTGAGGCACAGTTTTCCTCAATTTAAACCACTGTTTTTCATGGGAAATTTAATTAAAAAACATGTATGTCTTACTAAATGGAAGCCTGTACTACAAAAACAGTGGAGGTTTTCTGAAGCCAGTGCTTGTCTGGTTCTGGCATTAGTGAAGGAATTGCTTTAAAAGAGTTCTTGTCTTACGAGAGCAAAACAGAGCTAGGACCTAAAACCTTAGAATTTGTCTTAGAACCCCTTTATTTTCTAAGTTAAATCTAAATTGAACCAACCATGGTTATATGGTTTTTCTGCCAGGGCTTTAAAACAGTCTAGGTGGATGCATTTATGCTGTACATCCCTTTGTAGCAGCTGGTGGTCTCCATAGGGGAGCTGCAGAGGCCACCACAGACCTTCAGAGAAGGTGCTGTTGGGTGTTATAGGGATATTCAGCTATGAGCAGGAGAGGAGGAACACCCTCAGTGTATCAATCTGAATCTAGTGGACGTTATCTGGGATGCTTCCCACCTTGACTTTAATGCTGGACATCGTCTTAGGAGTATTATGTGGCCTTTTAACTTTTCCTGTGAAAGAAGATTAAAATAACTTCTGTGTATTTGCATTTATATTTTCCCCTCAAACAACAAGGCCATTTTTTACTTTCAGGAGTAAAATATATGTTATTTTAAAGAAAATTCTGTGGTATTTGAAATAAAAGATATAAAACTAGTAGATTTCCCAGCTGCCAAACAATTCTGAGGGTCAGTTATAAAAAACTTATTTTTCCAGTAGCCAGGATCATGAACAGTTTCTTTTCAAGCTCAGAGTTATCCTCTGAGCATTAATCACTTTTAATAAAAATAAAACCTCTTTTTAATTGTTGGAACTACATTTTTTTTTTATTTTTTTTTTCACTTAAGCAAGTGAAAAGCTCCTATGGCTCTCACCAGTGCTAGTTCTTTTTTTTTTTTTTTAAGGCAAGTTTTGATACTTAAAAAGGGCCACTGTTTAATAAATTAGGATTTTTATTAAATGACTTCACAAAATATTAAGTTTTCATAACTTTTTAACCTGCTGTTGGAAAAGAGAGGTGCTAGTGGAAAAAGAAGCTGGCTTAGCACAGTCTGTCAACTAGTCATGCTAGTCTAGGTGGGAACACTGACCAAACTGTCTCGCTGCCATCATAGCCTATTGAATGGCTCTTGCTCCTGAATGAACCTCCTGGAGTTCCCTCTCATCCCTCAGCTCCTGTGAAAGGTGCCCATCCCTGAAACTCTGTTTGGTGAGACCTCATTAGATGTTCTGATACTTCTGGTTCCCAGACTCCTCTGTTAACTGTTGTCACAGTGAAGTTTAGGATCTCACTGAACTGGTGGGTTTAATGTGGACACTCTTTTCCCATTTTACTGGATCTTTTGACAAATATTTAAAAAATGTCCTGATCATTATTTCCTTCCTCTCGTCTCTCCATACTTTGCCAAGAACTTCTATTTGACAGAGGCATCGATATTGCCCAGTGATGCATCTTCCTGACACTCTCTACAAGATCCTAGTACAAATTCCTTCTGAATTTTTCAAGATTGAAAATGGATACGTTTATAGTTCTAAATAATTCTGTTGGTTACCCGGATCTGTTATGATGGTTCATTTTCCTGTTGAAAACCTCAGGGTATAATGGGATATGACTGGAATTGTATTGTCTGGAAGTCAGTGTAGAGCAGAATTTACAGTGTATGGCAATGAAATATTATATGGAATCTCTGCAATAGTGAAACAAAAACAAAGAAAGGGGCTTGAGAGCAAGGAAATAGGGAGCCCTGAAGAAGAGACCTTGCAGAAAGAGGAGTCTGGGCACTCAAAAGGAGCAGGGTATGATAATCTACCGTTTCCATGGCCATCTGTATCATAAACAGTTGTGTTTAAGTAACTGTCTCTCAGTTTTCTTAACATTTTGCATCCTCTCCAACTATTGCTTCATGCAACTTTTGTTATTAGCAGGACAGAAACTGTGTTACTATTGTACAGCTTTAACATCATTGGAAATGTGTGTTGCTCAACATAAATTCATTCTGAGGGTCCCAGATTACAGTATGTGTTGAGAGATGTGATCTGTCTGGGGAATCCAAACCATGGGAAAAAAATAGGGACATTAAAACTCCTAAAAGCATGAACAGCTTTTCCAAGTCATAATTTAGGTCTGATTTTTTTCACCTTAAGTTTGTTTTCTTCGTTGTTTATTTTTTTACATGGTTCTCTGTGTGTATCAACATGCGTCTTCAGCTCCTTTCTTTTCCCTTTGCTTATTGTCCTCATGCAGCTGTAAAGCTGAAACTGGTTATCATGCAATTTATCCCTTCTTAAACCCCTAAAAAAAAAAAGAATTTAATAGAGTACCAAAGTCATTACATTGTCTAAGTAGCGACAATAATCCTCTATGTTAATTTAAATACTTTCTGATTTCTGTAGTTCTTTTTTCTTACCAAGCTTTTCAAGCTCTGAAAAGTTGGTTTAAAAAAACCTGAAAGATTTTGATGTAAACCCTCAGTTCTGTAAGCAAGGGTCTATGTGCAAAACATAAATTTTGATCTCAGGTTTCACAGGAACATTGGTGCAGTCTTTGGTAACTAAAATCTGAACTCTCTGATGCTTTCATACCTCAAAAAATACAGGGAATTTGAGCTGTGGTATTTTGTAAGGTACTGATAAGCTTGAAGTCTGGTGAAGTAATGGGAGAGACAGAGAGTTTCAGGCACCATGCAAAACCAAAGAGTACCAAGATGTTTTAAAGTTAAATCTACCTCATTTTTTGGATGTCAGATTGTAGTTCTAAGATGAAAATCATTACAGTGATTTTACAGGTAGGGACTTAATGTTTTTTTAAGGCTTTGTGTGTTTGTTTCCAAAACGGAAATTAAATGTTAAATTAAAACTCTGAAATGCTTTACAAAACAGATAGTGACAGAAAACCTATGTTCTCTTGGGTGTTTTTTTTTCTCTCTCCCATTACATCACAGTTTCCTTTCTTGGTAAAAGTTTCTTCTCTATCCCTGGACTTTTCTATCGCAGTTTATCTTAATCCTATGAGATCAGCTGTCAAACATTGTTTGGAAATGCCAAGAAAAATGGCCTTCCTGCCCTTTATTGATTAATCCATCACTACAACAGAGAATAGCCAATGTGCACATCGTTTGATTATTTACTTCTGATATTGATGACATACGTATTAAAATCCAGAGGCAATGCCAAGGAGGAGAATATTTGTGAAACAAAGCCAGGAAATTTAGAACAAAAACTTTACTTGACTCTCATAAAAACCCATATTTAAGGAAGAAGAGACTAAACTGAAAAGAAAGTTTTGCCTGGAACAGTCAGATGTCTCCCTTCTCAAGAGAGTTACTACATTGCTGCATCCAAATTTAGTATTTAAAAATGTTTTTGCTTCTTTAGCTAGTCAGGGTGTTCCTTTAAATGTATGTTGAAGAATTTTAATATTTTTTCAAGAAAAAATTTTAATGTTTTTATTCTTTGAATAAAGATATTTCTAAAAGGTTTTTTGGTTTCCATACAATGGAGAGATACTATCAGGTGATCCACCTGAATGCGGGTGGAGAATCACTATAGAAAGATAAAGGGGTCACATATAGTTACAGTAGAGACATACGTGTATTTATTTGGTCTTAGATTAAGACAATAGCATTCCTCTTTTTAGATTTTGTCACAAAATGCTCAACTGGATAAAATTGCTTGTAATGTAGCACCAAACTTTTTGAATGCCCTCTTTCTGAACTTTCAGATAGCATTACTTATTTTGATTAACAGCTAAAAATACAATGTTAGATTAGCAGTTAAATTGCTATTATGTATCATAAACTCATGCAATCAAAATACTTTGCACAGTCTTTGCATTCTCAAAATGACCTGCTAAAAGAGATGATTCTGTCCATCAAGAAAATGACTGGTTTTACAGAACAGAAAGAGTTTCTCTGGAGTGCGTGAAGAACAGTGAATTTTGAACTCCAGGTATACAAGTTGTCACAGGCCTTCTCTGGTGTGGTGCCAACATTGACTGAGTTTTGAAATGAAGAATTGATTTTGAATTTATCTGTGCAGAGCAGATGTTTTGCCTGGTGCCTGCTTATTAGGTGAACATCTTCAGTATGATTGTGGGATAATAGTGTGTGAAGATGTGATTCCTCTCCTATCCTTCAGTCCAAATATTTTGCAAGAAGCCGTACAGAATCTGCACATTGATAGTTTAGTGATGAAAGATCCTGTATCAGAATGCAGAAAACACATCAGAAAGAAGAAATACTTGACAGGTGTGGCGAAATGCTCATATATAGGTATGGTAAGAAAGTCAACTGATTTGCCTGCAACCAATGAATGATATGGCACTTTGTCAGTGAAACAAATGCATGACAGAGCTGTTTCTTTAATCAGCTGAAAGTTTATTTTATGCAGAGCAACTTGTGAGAGACCTTTGGAATGACTTCATGTATGTCTGTGAGCTTAGTTTGTGTTTCTGATGCAACCATATCAAAAGCATCTGAAAATTTGATCATCAGGAGCAGCTCATCCAAACTGTGCAGACATGGGAACACTGACCCCCCTGTTCTGCAGCCCAGGGCTGGGAATATAGGAGTCAAAAATCTGAGCCCGCTATTCTCAAGGCATCTGATAAATTCTATGCAATTGCAGTACACAATGAGTTAGTATGATTTAGTGAATACATGCTGTAAGAAATCTGGGCATTTCTCCATTTCAAATCTAATTGGCTTAGAGCTCTGGATGGAACAGAACCTCCCTCTTCCCGTTCCTTCAAAATCAACCCTGGGTCAACGCTTTCGTTGTGGAGGTTAAATTGCATGATTTAGTTACCTCCCCTGAATTCAAGGCAGCTCTCAACACAAACAAAAGAAAAAGCTATAAAACACAATAAAGAGAAAATATGAAACACATTATTTGTCTTTAAACCATTCTTAATATGTAAACAATGGAGAGGTTGTTGTGAGCAGTGACTGCAAGTCTGACAGTTAAACTCTGAGGCTTCCTGCTAAAACATGAACAGGTTAGAAAGGAGTTCTTTGAGTTCTTAGCATATAGTAGTCTGTTGCTTCAACTTTCTGTATTTGGTGGGGTGTTCTGGTGCTCAGAGAAGTGCCACAGCTGGTTTGGCACTCTGTGTTGCTGCACTGAAGCGAGGGAGTTGGTGATTTTTAAGGACTCCACAACAAGGTCTCTTTTCAGTCTTACTGGAACTGCTATATATTTAAAGAGCGCTTGAAATTTGTCACTTTCGCTAGGTAACATTTTCCTGAAATGGCCCAGCGACACGTTAGACAGCCTTTCCTATTGCTGTGAATTCACAGGACTTTGCCATTTATGAGAAATAGTTGCGCCTGAAGTCCTCATTTGTGGTCTCTTCTGAGTAGCTTGTGCTGGGAGGAAGGAGAGGGTGGGGCATGGAGTAAGATTGCTCTATAGGTTCTATAAAGAAGAATTCTAAATCCTAAATCCTGGACTCATGTTTTTATAGAATCATAGAATCATTTAGGTTGGAAACAACACTTAAGATCATTGAGTCCACCTCTAAACCACATCCCTCAGTGCCACGGCTCTCTGTGTTTTATCTGTCACCAGGGATGGTGACTCAACCACTTCCTGGTGCAACCTGTTACAATTACTTGATAACTCTTTGATACGAAAAAGAATTCAGGTGTTGAGAAAGAGGGACCAAATATGGAAACAGATAAAACCCTGCTGTTTAATCAATACTACTTTTTAGTGGGCATCAGTCAAATATTTTTTCTGTGCTATCCATCTTTTCAATTGTTGGGGAACTTACTTTTTAGGAAAGTGACCATTGCACTGGTCTTAGGGACAACTAAACAGTCAGTGGAGTCACCCAGAATTCATCACACCCTCATCAAAGCCTCCCCTCGCCATCCCCAGAGGAACCTGAGGGAAGACGGCAACCATTCCACTAAACTTGTGTCATTTGGGCTTCCACCCCAACAAAGGAATTAATTATCCCCTGGGGAAATATGTCTCATTTCTACAGAGGGAAGTTGCTGGAACACAGCCCAGAATTTGGGCCAGTGTATCTATTTAGACATAAACATTTACATAAAGATGAAAAGGCAAAACTCATTCCTCCTGTCAGACCACTGAAACCTATGGAAATACAAAGGGATTCAACTGATCTAAATGTTGCACTGGGGAGAAGAAAAGCTACCAAAATTGAAGATGAAAGTAAAAATCCTCTCTGGGCTTCCTTTTCAGTTGTTTCCTTTACTCTACCAAGACTCCTTAAATCATCCTCCTTGGTGGCTAGATCAATCAGAAATAACGGTGCTTACCATTTCTGTTCCAAACAAAGTAGTTGCCCTTAGCCACATTGTCCTATTTTCCAGGCAAGAAATTTAAGAAGTTACTAAGACACCATCAGCAACTAAATAGGCTCCAGCTGGACCATTCTGGTGGTGGTAAATAGCTGCCACCTCTATTTGTTCACTGTATCTGTAGGACGGGATGGAATTCGTTTGTCAGGTAGTGGGACAGAAGGGTGAATGACTGTTTGCAGGAAAAACAATATAGGAGAGAAAATCCCATGTTAGATTCTTCACACAACAGCTCTGTCTTCTGTGTTTGGTTAGAAAAATATGACCAGTCTGCTTCTCTTTCTTGTCAGAAGCACAAGAACTGGCGGGGGTTTAATGTTACAAAATCGGAAGATTAGAGAAGATCTGCTGAAGGCAAAAGTAGTGGAGTCTGTTATTGCTTTGAACACTGGATGAAAGCAAATGGCATTGTCATCATTACATTGGGAGGCTATATTATACTTTATTTAATGGCAGTCGACTATGAATGCCATTTTGATACATTCTGAAATGGTCAAGAGACTAGAAATGAACTGGCATGGATCAGAAAACGATGTTTTTTTATTTTATTTTATTAATGAATTCTAGCTTGGAATGTCTCTTTTAAGTGCAAATTTGGCTTTTTCTAAATGCAGAAAATTTTGAATGGTAAGTTTGAAGAATGCTGGAAATTTGATACTCTGTTTCATGCTTAGATAAAGGAATAAACTTGGAAGAATTCTTAAAATGGAATGTAATACCTTAGAAGTAGCAGGTTAAACATATGTTCCTTGATTCCTGCCATGGTCCGACTGTAGTGTATGTAACCTTTTAAAATCAGAGGTAATATGTTGGGTCATAAATCCTGTTCTCAAGTATTATGTATGTAACTCCAATTGACGTCAATGGGAGACAGAACCTGAGCCACTCTACCAGACATGTAAGAAGGAAAAATGAATAATGAAATGAAAATAACATCTCCTTGAGTTGGCTGTAGATCTCTCCATAAACTGTGTGTCTCTCAAAATGATTTGTATGAGGTATTATGGCATTTTGTGGATTACAAAACCACAAAAGAAGGAGGCCAAAATAGTTAGAGGTGGGGATTTTGAGTACATCTGCCCAGCTTTGTCATGCAGATCTGTTTCTCAGTTGTAGAAGAATCTACAGAAATCTGTACGTTGGAGGAAATATCTCCAGAAGTTCCTCTTGGGCAACTCTCAGTTGAACCAGTCTAAATCAGGGATTCCCTCCGACTCTTAAGGGCTTGTTAACAAGACAGTCTCCTCAGCTCTGTCCCTCTCAAGTTTGCTCTGCCAGACTGAATATCAGGTGACATGTGTGAGCCACGTTCTGTCTGTGCTCCAGTGAAATGGCTGTCAATGCTCCATTGCTTTCCACAGGCACAACAACTGTCTGCTGTGAACTACTGATATTTTTTTATACCTAAGCCACTGCATATGCAGCTCAAATTTAAGCCTGAAAAAAAAACTTAATTGAATGCTTTATGGACTTGTATGTCGGTGAACGTTTTATAAAGTTGGATAATGAACAGTCCGGTGCAGGCAGTGATTAAAATAATTCTGAGTCTTTGCCGTTTTGGTTTTCATTCACATTCTGAGTCATTCAGATGGTTTCCTGTTCTAAAAAATTAGAAGTTTAGGAGTATATAGTTACAAAACCTGTCTTAGGCAAACACTCTAGTCTCAAGATTTTGTGCCTAATCTACCTAAATACACAAAATATTTTCAGAGTCATTTACTGGGACATGGATGTGCCAAATGGAAAATAAACCCATAACTTTTCTATATCACATCATCTCTTAACTAATTTCTTCCAGTAGCCACTATGGAGCTCCAGTACTTGAAGTCAAGTCTTATGTAACTGGAGTCCCCTCTCCACTTACCAGCAGATCAGTGGCAATCCAATAAATGGGAATTACTGGAGGCCAACAGGAATCGCAAGCTCTTACTGCAAGCCAGTGCTGTCTTGTCAGAAATCCTTTAAATGAATATAATTAAATTATAAACTGATCATGACAGCTTTGATCCAGTTGTCTAGACAAAACCCAAAGCAAAACATGAACTGAGGGACAGTTCAGCTTCTGGGAAAGGAGGTGATCTTGTACCAGAGTTGTTCCCTGAATAGAATATAGATTTAGCTATAGATTCAAAAAAGGTTTGAAGCAGGAGGGGTATTTGCTGCTTTACGTTTTCTGACTCTTGAGACAATTTCATGCTTCTCTGCCTGCAAGATTCTGGATGCACATCTGAGAACTGTGTCTGAGAGTTCTGAGGCTCTTTGTAACCCTGAGAATCTAGTGAATAAAGGAAGGAAACAACATATATTTCTTCAATGAAGTGGCTAAACAGCACTTGTGAGTCATGATATGAAAGGAAATAATTTGAATTAGGTGAGATGTGCATAGCAGTGTAACGGAAAGAAAATCTCCTCATTTTCATCAGCTAATAATCAAAACAATTTGACACTACTTCCAGAGGAAGCCAAAAATGTGGAAACAATTATTTAGAGAAGAATACAGCAAAATGGTGTATTTGCTTGTATTTTGCATCTTAAGGTAAACTGTACTTTTTTGTTCCCAGATGGGTGTCCAAGGCAAATATATTGACCCAGGAAAAAACAAAGCAATATTTCTGAGTGATATAAACAGCCATAGATGTGGAAATGCATAATTTTTTTAGTCGCATACTTAGCTACCATGCTAATTCTGGTGCTTAACAATTGTATTGTGCAATGGAAGAGCAAAAGAAATGTTCTTGTCGCTCACATGAAGTAAAAGTCAAAATGATTAGGACTTCTTCGATGTGATATTTGGCAGCCGTTTTGACCCTGTTCTTACTGATACAGGGTCTCAATGTCAATGGCAACACTGTGCAAATAACAGATTTTAAGTAGGAATTAGTTTTTTATTCAAAGCAGTGTCACCCGCCAAGTCTGAGGTTTAAGAAATCCCAGACATAATTTTTTATCTGAGTGAAAAAAAGCATCTTAAACTATGTTGTGATCTAGTAACTTGTAAGATGTCAGAATCCTATTTTGTCATACTTGGCAAAGATCTCTTCAGACTCAGACCAAACAAAGAAAGCTTCTGCCCTAAAAAAACTTTTGCCAAAATTAGGAATTAGAATTGGATTTTTTATAAATATGTGTAGTCATACAAATGTTGTATTATTGCTATTTCTTTATAAGTAATTATTGATTTTTTTTACTTGCTCTTTATAACTTGCTTTCAAAGACATTTGCTAAATGAATATGGACTTTGAATGGAGGAGGACAGATGGGTTATATGTTACTGCTAATTTAAAATGACACACTGCAGACAAAATACCATCAGTACAGAGATAAATTTCATATTCCTTCAGGGAACTGAACACAGCCCTCAAAGCTAAAGTTCAGTTACTTTTATTGCCAGTCCATATAATATACTTGGTGGTTGCTGAGTCTACACTTTTTCTTTTCCTAAATTGTGGGCCATAATAAGAAATATTTTTGTACATGTTGAATATCTACAACAAAAGGCAAGAATTCAGGTAGAGCAATAGCCTTGTATTAATATTTCAAGTCATGGGAATAGTGCAAATGTTGTAATGAAGAGCAAGGAATCTTTTCTTTTTGCAGCATATCAGTTCTCATTTCCTTCATGAAATTACCTGAATCAGCAAATGGGACACCAAAGTCCTTTATCCACAGAAGAGAAATGACATGGCACTCAAAACACTGGTATGGAAATGGAAATTAGAAAATGTTTAACAGGAGATTGTAAGAACGCACTGAATGCAATTGGAAATAAAACATGGAAAGAATGTACACAATGGGTAACAAGAAGGCATTCTGAAAACACATTAAGAGGAAGACCAAGGACAGAACTGGTCCACTGCTTCAAGATGAAGGAAAGCCAAAAAAGGTTAAAGAATGTAATGAATTTTTGCTTCAGTCTTCAGTAAGAGGATAAGAAAATGAATAATGAAAATTATAATGATAATGAAATTAGATTGATTTTCAAATCATCTGAAAGTGCCATACTTCCTCCATGAACACTTAGGTAACTTAATGAGTAGTGTCAGCATCAACAGTGGTTGGCTCTGAGGGCTTGCAGAGGATGAGTGGGACCCAGAAGACTTCTGAAAGACCACCACACTTCATAAATTCATGAGTTCCTGCTGACTTCTCTGCTTTATTCTCAGATGTAATGGGTATTCTGACATCTCTCCAGACTCTTTTTTTAGAAAGCTTTTCCCCCTCTTTTGCAAACAAAGTGGGTTTTGGTTTCTAGCCAGCCCTTCTCACTGCCTCTGGAATAACCCACTTGTGCTTTGCCTGGTTGAGCTTGATGGGAGTCAGCTACACCTCATTATCTCTGCTCAGAAAAATTCACCAAATTCTAGCCCTTTGTTTGCCTTGGCAGAGGGTTTTTTATGGGAGTTGTAGTTTGAGCAGGGCATGACAGCACCAATCCTGAGGACACCAATCCTCATGTACAGTCAATCACATTTCACAGGGAGCCAAAGAAATTAATTGTCATTTACTTGAAATGATTGGTAGGTAGCACGTAGATTTGCTTCCAAAGAACTCGGCCTTTTGGCTGTTTCTCTGCAATAGACAGTGCACTTACCTGAGAAAACAAATAGGGAGAGTGAAAAACGTAATAATGATTTATTTAGCTTTGTTTGCACAAAGCAGAATCCCACTGACTTAATGTATTCCTCTGGATACTTCAGGAATGCCCTGTGTGTATGTTGATTAATAAAGAGGAGTATTTTTTGCAGTTTATCATTCCCTCAGTGTACCCTGATAACTTAGAGAAACAGTGGATTTATAAGATATTTTTCTTAATATCCTTCACTTCTGACTTTTGGTTTTCCACGAACCTGCTGTACACCTGCTTATGGCAAAATTGAGCTGTATTTTAATGTCTGCTCCTTTCCTGGGGTGCATCAAGAAGAGCACGGCCAGCAGGTCGAGGGAGGTGATCCTGCCCCTCTGCTTGGCCCTGGTGAGGCACATCTGGAGTGCTGTGTCCAGCTCTGGGCTCCTCAGTACAAGAGAGACATGGAGATCCTGGAGAGGGTCCAGAGGAGGGTGACAAAGATGATGAAGGGGCTGGAGCATCTCTCTCATAAGGACAGGCTGAGGGAGCTGGGCCTGTCCAGGCTCAAAAAGAGAAGAATGAGAGGGGACCTCATCGATGTCTGTCAGTATCTGAAGGGAAGGTGTCAGAGGATGGACCAGGCTCTTCTTGGTGGTGCTGAGCAACAGGACAAGAGACCACAGGCAGGAACTGATGCACAGGATGTTCCACCTGAAGTTGAGGAAAAACTTTATTATGCTGGTGACCGTGCATGGGAACAGTTTGCCCAGAGAGGGTGTGGAGTCTCCCTCACTGGAGATATTCAAGAGCTATCTGGACACAATCCTGTGCCATGTGCTCTGGGATGACCCTGCTTGACCAGGGAGGTTGGACCCGGTGACCCACTGTGGCCCCTTCCAATCTGACCCATTCTGCGATTCTGTGAAAAGTGGTGACATTTTTAATATAACACATAATTAATACATTTTACCAGTCCCAAAAATGAGCATTATGGTTAACAAGTACCTGCAGTTATAGTAAATCACACAAAGTGTGTGCATAAACTGTAACACTCATCATTACATGTTTACGAAACTAATAATTCAGAAAAGGATGAAAGTCATTTGCAATCAACAGTGATATAACAGAGGGTAAAATTTATGCCGCAGTTTATATTGTTGTGCTTTTGGGGCACAAGTCAGGCACTGGCTGGTAGCTGGCTCTTCTAGGGTGACTTGGAAGTAGCTTGATTTAATTTCTGGTAAGAGGTTGAGTGCAGCATTTGGGGTAACACTGAGCCCTGCTCTCACTCAGGAAGGCTGTTCCTGCAGTATATCCCTGCCAGAGAATGGCTTGGAAAAGAAAAGATCCCTAATGAGTTCTACAATGAAGATCCCTAATGAGTGCAAAATGATGGAAGAAGCTTTGTCCTGTGGAGACTAAAATTTAGAAAGAGTGAAGTAGATCCTTTCATTTTATCATGATCCTTCAGTACGATGAATATTCTGCTTTTTCCTTTGTGCATCTGTTTAAAATGCTCTTTAGACTCTCATGTGCGACGGCAGGTTTCAACCCAGACTAACACCAACATCATTCTTCAATGAAAAATCCACAAGTTATGAGCATACACATGTATCCTTATTGCACTGATGGTCAAACCATACACAGATTTCCTGTTTCTTTTGCCCTGTTCCTTCCTGACATTTTAAAGAGTTTATTTTCCTGACTATCTACTTGGAGTAACCTGCTTGTTGAAGTTTTATTTCTGTGCTTGTTCTGGATGATGGCAGTCCATTAACCTCTCCTTCTCTTCACTTCCACATGGAGATGTTTGACTCTTGAGCAACTGACATAGCTGTAGTGCAGAAGAGGTGGTGAAATTAACCCAACCGTAATATTTTAAGGAGAAAAAAAAAATGAGATAGTAAGGAAAATGCCATTACAACAGTATGTCTCATCTATTTTTATTATCATTTGAACACATACTCTTAAAAATGCTGATAAATAGAACTGATTTTAGTATTTTTTACTAATAGTTCAACCTAAAAATATAGGAATTGCTGTTAGCTGCATGTTGTTAGTAGAATTTCTCCATCCTGTGTCCAAAAAAAAAGAATCCTTACTCAGTTCAGAATAAGTTCAGTGAAAGTTAAATAGAAATATTTAGAATTCCTATTTATCACATTTGGTGATGTGCTTTGGCAATGTTATCACATTTTGCTTATTGATCCTTGAACAGATTAGCTATTTTACTTTTTGATTGTGTTTATTCTCTAGCCCAGAATCAATTTGCTCTGAGGTGGTACTGCCTGATTTAGCCTCTGCAAAGCAAGAGTAACGTGTCTTTTGTTTCACATGTCTTGGTTGCAGAGGTGTGCAGAATAAAAGCTTCAGTCCATGTGTCCTGTTCTAATGTACTTCATCTGTTATAGTAATGTATTCTGTCTGTGGTAAATAGAGCAGGAGTTCTAAATACCTGGGGGTTTGCTCTGATGAAGCATTCCAATACTTTAAAAAATGGGGTTTTGATGCTTGCTTTTTGATACCGACTGTATTATGCAGCTGAGCATTTTGAACAGATGCATCCTACAAGTCTTTATTCTGTGAGCCTTGTGCAAGCCAGGGTGCTTTTATTGTCTTCATCGATGAGGTTGACAAAGGGATCAAGTGCTCCCTGAGCAACCTGGTCTAGTGGAAGGTGTCCCTGCCCATGGCAAGGGGGTTGAAACTAGATGGTCTTTAAGGTCCTTTCCAAACCTTTCCATGATTCTGTGATTATTGGAGTCAGATATTTGTGAGATACTATTGCTGATAATTCAGTGAGGTGAGTCTGTGTGTGTGCAGGGATAGGTGGAATAAGTCAGTGAAGTTAAGTGAAGTAAGTATTTAACCAGGACATATTTAATCACCGGTGAAGTTGCTTGAGGTTTTATTTGCCACCATGTACCTAAAACACATTCTAGCAAGTGAACCTGGGTTGTTTGATGGCTTCTCCTATTGTGATGGTTAAAGATCTTGTTTTAAGTGATTAATTTCTTCTTGTCGGTTGATTTAAAGGTTGGCTTTGGCTTCAAAATTAGTCCCATATGTTTTGAAATTTGAACCTGAAAGCTGGTTGAAAGCCCGTGTAAATTCGGTACCGGGTTGCTCCCCTTTGACATGGAGAGGCCACAGAGTGCAGTAAACAGTGCTGAAATGTGGCTGCGGGTGACACCAGGCACTGTTCTGTAACTCTGAGTTATGAGACTCAGTGAAAAACAGCGTGGCCTACACTGAGTGTACCCAATCTAACTTTGTTCCCCAGAACAGGTCTTTGAACTTACAGCTTCACTGTTCGTAAATAACATACACATTCTTAACGTGAGCAGAGGCAAATGCATACCCAGCATGTGTTATACTGTGCACAGCTCTTTTACTGCTGCTGTTAATGTTGCCCAATAAGTATTTATAAGACAGTCTAATAAAGGGAAACATTTTTCATTAGTCAAAATGCTGACTACAGCATTGATGTTCCAGTCCTTACTGTTGTAGCCTCTCCTTTTCTGATGGTCAGCATGGATTAGCCACCTAAGTGGAATTGTACCTGTTTACTTTAGGATAAACTTACGCTATACTGTTAGATATTTTCTGGTCATTAGAACATGAGTAATTTGGCTTTTTATCTGGTTTAAAAGAAATAGTAGTAGTAGTAGTAGTAGTAGCTTTTAATTAGGAACATTTCCTGTGTAATTTGGGTGACTGCTCTGTGCAAATTAAGAAGCAAATTAAAGTAAAAAGAAAATGAAGAAGGAACTGAAGAACAGCACTTGCCTATATTGCAAAGTTTGTGACATCCTCCAGGAGAGAGTAAGAGGGTGTCACAGCAATCTGCATTCTCTCATTTAACTGGGCAGTTCAATGACAGTGATGAGACTCAGAGAGTAACACGAAGTTCCCAAGACATTACTGGAGGACAGGTGAACATGCCTTATATGGTAAAATTTCACTGTAAAAGAATTTTATTCGTTTTTTAGAGACAAGCTCAAGCCCTTGTTCTTCTGGATTCCTCTTCTTCCTAGGAACAGCACAGTAGAGGGGGTTGAATGTTCATATGACAGAATTTGTAATTTCCTACTCATCTTTATGAAATCTGAACAGGGGAAAAAATTGCCTCGTTCCTGTTTCTAGAAAGAGCATTATTGGAACACATATTTTTGTCTTTGAGACATGGATACAGCAAAAGGGAAACACCTCTGGTGAAACAGGGGCTAGGGAAACAGCGTTTCCTGGAGCAGGACTATTAGTACTCATAGATACTTGCAGCAATTGTGGTGGACTACAAAGGTATGATAAATATGAATCTAAAGAACACTGCTGTAAAAGTGAACTTGCAACCCATCTGTCATGGAATCACGTTCCAAGTGCTAACAAATACTTTTTCCTTCAGTTGGTGTTTCTTAAATTTGTTTGGTTTTGTGTTTGGGTCTTTTGCTTGTTTGTTCTGTTTTGGTTTTTGTTCTGCATAATACTATAGTTGAGTCCATGTCTTCTCAACTGGAGGTAATTTGGGGACTTCTGTGATTTGAAGACCACATTTGAGGAAAACGTCCAGACACACAACGAAGCAGAGAGACTTTTTCCAAAGCACGACAAAAAAGAAACCAATTCCCTTTGTGTAGTTCTTCAAGAGTGAAATTTACCCTGACCTGAGGTCTTAAGTGGGATTTAAGTGCTGTCTGAGCCTTGAGCTAATATGCTAGAGAAGTGAAGGGGAGGGTTTTGGTTTGTTGCTTTCTTTTTTTCAATCCTTTTCCTGCAAAAAAGAAAGCAGAAGAAACAGTGTATTTTAATTATTGTAAATGCCCAGAGGTTACCATATCTTTGAGAAGGCCACAGTGAAGATGCCCTCTGCTGACATCTTTTACAACTATTGTAAAGTATCTCTTTTAGATGTAATTGTTTAGTCAGAGAAAACTTCAAAGAAGAATTGGAATAAAATATTAGCTAGTTGGGAACGGGCTGACTGAGATACTTGCTGGGAACTGTGTCCCTGTTATAGGCTATGAAATCAGTGTAAAGCCTGGCTGAACTATTTCCAGAAGTAAGAAGAGTGGACTGCCTCACTGAACTATGATCTGAACAAATCAACACAGAGGTCTCCATGTGTATTAAATCCAAAAAAGTACAATAAGGTGAAAAAATTATTCCCCTAAATACCATTATCTGGAGGTTTTGGTGTTTTGTGGGGTTTTTTTTTGTTGTTGTTGTTGTTGTTTGTTTGTTTTTTTTTTTTTGACGTGAAAGCAGAAAAGCAAAGTTAGTGTCACAAAATAATGAACAGAATTTAAGTTTTAAGTGACATAGAAAATTAGAGACTATCATGGACCAAAGCAGGAATATTAATAACCTGCCAGGAGGAAATCTATTCTTAGCCCTCATCTGAAAAAAGGGACAGAAATAGGTTCCAGTTCTAACCAGCACTGAAAATAAGATGAGAAATGTGAAATCCGTGGAAAGAAGTTATAAACCCAAGTGCTGGCTTTACATTTAGTAATGGGCTGAAGGACTCCAAACAATGAAGTGCAGTGTGCTTTGTAGCTGCTTATTTTCACCAAGTTGTATAGGTAAGGGTCTCTGATTTCGCCACACTTAATTTTCAAAGATCCCAGAGCCCCCTGTTTAATTTAGCAGACTTGCAGATTTTGAATAATATCTCATATAAAATATCTCCATGGAGCTTGGCAGGAGATGCAGAAAAATGTTCAAAACCAGACGTTATTCTTCTGAAATCAATAGTTATACTCACCAACTAATTACTTTGCTCAAGATAATCTGTTGCCTCTAAATGTAGGAAATATGAATCGCGAGGATATTTTTTGTGGATCCATATTTAATTTAATGAGTAAGTGGCACCCTGAGGATCTTCATAAATAGATGCTGATAAATAAATCAGGGGCTGATCCAGAGGCTACTGAAAGGAATAGAAAGACTCTTGTTTTGTTTGACCGCATTTGGATCAGTTTCTAAACCTCTTTCAGAAGTGAGATTTTTATTGTTGCATTATAATTCACCAAAAAAAGAAAATCTGGTTTTATGTAACTAGCATTTCAGTAGATGTCTGTGTCTTTGATACATGTATACACGGAACTATTTTTAATCTGTTTATTGATATTTCAGAAGTTGTGAGTGATGGATCAGATTCTGAGCTGTTAAAAAACAGAAATCTGCCGAGTCTCATATTTTTATTGGGTCAAGTTGGTAGTGATGTGGAACTATTTAGTGTGTAAGACAAAATTTTGGTGAGCATTATCCCGACTCATAATTAAGGTTCAAGTTATATTCAGTTTACAGGGTGGTAGGAGAAAGTGTAAGGTAACAGATAAGTGTTTTTATTTGCTGTAACTCTTTCCCTTGAACCTCCTTTTCACCATAACCTTCTTGCATGTAATTTTTTGAATGGAATCACAAGAGAATGGATGTCATTGCCATATATGATATGCTGCTGCGTTTGAGTCCAATTTATTTTAAGCCACTTGGAAAAAGTTCTGTGGATGACTGCGTAACAACATTAATTGTAAAATTAAGAGATTCTAGTAAAAATACAGAACCTATACCATCCCAGCAGTACTCCATCGTGGTCAGAATTTTTTGAAGGATGGATTTTGTTCCTGTTTTTTAAAAAAATCAAGGGAAGATTCATATTCTTAAAATGCACTTACCCAACATACCCATCAATAGATTTGTTTACTTATTTCCCTCCATCCTTACTCAATGAGCTAAATTGTATAATATTTTAATTCTTCAGGCTGCTGAGTGTAATTACAGCTGAGTTGTTTTTTGGTCTTCATCTTATTTTTAGGGGGTTTTTTTGATGTTGAGTTGAAACATGTAAAGAATAAGGGAGGTGTGAAAAATACAGATTTTTTAAATAAAAGTGAATAGTTTTTGTTTTTCAATACAAAGAAACCTAATATTGCAAACCTTCTGGTTGTCAATTTGTTCCAATGTCCATCTGTCCATCCATGAAAGAGTATTTGCGCAGGTACCTCAAGTGCTGTATGATGGAGCATCAGAGGTTTCTCCTCGTGAATTATTAATTTTGGCTTTGGGAGGCATGATGCAACTCCCCCCTTTATTGTCTATAAATCCCACAAAGAGTTGGCAAACTTTCCTAATGTGATAATGGAAAGCTGTCTGGCATGATTGTGTTTCAAATTAGGTGATGCCTAACAATGAGGTAATCCCTCAAGCACTGGAATTCCAAACAGTCCCAGAGCATGTGGGAAAACTTTCCCTTAATGAGGCAACATTTCCAGCACTTGTCTGTGTGCAGGAAGTCCATCCAGCACGTGTGCCAGCATCCAAAGGCTCCAAATACAGCTGTATATTTTAGCATCTGGTTTTAAGAACAAGTAACAATTGTGTTTTAAAAATTGTCCCTGATTGATTATGTCATATGCATATATTCCTGCTGCGCTGCTAGCCTGACTGAAAGCATGTGGAGCAGCTACCAGTGCTAAATTGTTTGCCAAATATCCACATACCTGTCAGTGTGACGTGGCTGGCTACCCATCTGTTAAATGCCAAGGCAGGTACTGCCATGGTACCTGCCCATTTGTGAGGCTCCCATGGTCTTTGGAGGCCACACGACCAGTGATGTCACAATTCATTTCTGCCCTTGTGGAAATTCCCCTCAATATTTTTAAGAAGTTTGATGTGGTTTCAACTGTAGATGGGGAGTGTTTCTTTCTGAGTTATGGGTAAGTGAAATGCTCTAAAAATGTCTTCAGCAAACTGATAAACAGGCAACACAATATTGCAGACTTATCTTTATATGTGGTCAGGAAATAGGCCATCAAGCTGAATTCCCACTGCTTCTGCCCTTCGAAGATTCATGTCATAAAGCTAAAGGGTGCAGAAATCACCCTTAAACTCACACAAGGAATGTAAATTTAATTTGTTGCATCTACTGTCCCACAGGTTTACTTGTCATGCTCCATCATCTTTAATCAAAACAACTTGTTAGGTTTAAATATAATCAGTCATGATCCCCAGACTGGTTTTTAAAAGCCTAAATAATATTATGTATCTGATTGAGACACAATGTCATTTGAATCTTAGAAAATCCTTAACTCCTTATCCTTCTTTTGTAGTCAGGAGAGGGAAATATGAAGTCAGCTTTTTTTTTTTTATTTTTTTTTTGACACCAAAGGGATAAAAGGCTGTACATACTTATTGAAAAAGTTAGGAATTCTAGCTTCTTTTCACTAATTTCAGGCTGTGTACAGTGACACGGCTGTTGCAGGTAGTTTTCTTCCTTTAGGAAATGGAATGGGATGAAGGAGTGCGTGAGTAGAATTTAGACAGAGCTCCTGTTCAGTGCTGAAGAAAGAAGGCACAATGATTTTGTAGAGCGCAGGTAGTTTCACTTGCTTTTGTGGGCATGACACAATGACTTATTTTTTTCAAAGACTGAGCAAATCCTGCTAAAATAAAAGAACATCTTGGATAACAAAGGTTTTATTAGACAATTTTTATCACAGCCGTGCACTGAGCCTTTCACTTGGCTTATATCAGAGAGGTCTGACGCTGCACTGACTTGTGCAGGCTGTTAAGTGCTCCTTGGAGATGAGAGTCATCGGGCTTTGCCGGATTGGAGGAAGTTTTGGCCACTTTTACTTTCCTTTGACTGCACACTACTCCGCCCTAAAAACACTGATGAGCCTCTTGTGCCTGGTTATGTTGACTGCAAGACCTTTCATGTCAAGCAGTTACAAAGTTGTCATAGCGTAGCCCCAAATTAGGGCTGTTTCACCGAGATAATCGGTGATAATTGACATAACACCTGTTTGCTCTCCCTGGAGTCCATGGGTGCATGAGGTTCCAATTACTTCAGAATTTGGCCCTGAGTTTCTGGGAAAACGGTGACTCGTGTATAGGCTGTTGTGTGTTCGTTCTTGGGCCGCGTACCCGAAATAACGCTGAAATGTGTTTTTCTTGAAAACCGCATTGGAAAGTTTCGGTGGCTCCTTTTGCACGCTGGAGAGACCTGTGAGGAAGAGACCTGTGAGAGGGCCGGCAGAGAGATCTGCAACGAGGGATTTGCTCAGAGGATGGATGATGCATCCGCTTTGGCTCCGCGCTTGTGGGGTCGTGATTAAAAGTTGCTTGGGGGAGCTTGTCACTGTTTTGAAGTTGCCAGTTTTGTGGGTTTCCTGTGGAATCGGAGCAGTTTTTAGCAACAGCTGTGGCTAATTTTCAGAAGCTGGGGTAGCCATTTGGGGGGCTTTTTGTTTTAATGCTGACAGAGATCTTTGGCTCTCTGGTTGGTGCGGTGGTTTCCATTGTAAATTCTGATTATCTCCCTGAGAGCTGATTAGGGGCGGTGAGCCAGGACTGCGCATTGGCGAGCCAGTGACTGAGTCTTCTGTCATGGGCACTGGAAGCTCTTCAAAGACGACTTGTTTCCAAGTGCCAGTGACAAGCAGAGATGATTGTCTGAAGTGCTGAGGGATTTTATAAAATCCTCCAGCCAGTCAGTACAGCCCCGCGGAAATAAAGTGAGACTTTAATGCTTAGCTTGTTTGCAAGTGTTACTGGCCAAAGGGGGGTACTTTAGAAGCCCAGGCTCTGAAGACATAAAAGCTTTTACCACTCCAGGCAAGAGGCCTCCCCACTAATAGAAGACAATTAACCCCAGTAAATATTTAGTCACTTTTAATGGTCTTATTCAGAATTATTAGTAATCTGGGATGGACTACAAGAACTATTACGATATGACAGTGTGTGTGTGGTGAATGATTGATACAAGTCTGAGGAGATGAGTGGTTGGTTTAGACGTGTTCTATGTTGAAATGGCAGGTACAGTGGATTCCTCCTGCAACAGAGAGAAAATAACATGGCAGGACAGGATGGAGGAAGTGGGTCTGGAAGTTGTTCTTCTCTTCTTTGTGGCTGGCAGTAATGCTTCCAACGTAGGCTTAGTGAGAAGACAAGAAAAGGTGGAATAACATTTAGGATTTCCTAAATGTGACTGTTGAGTAGCAGCAACAACAGTAACAACAGCTATAAATACCTGGCTCCAAACTTGCCCTGCACAGGTAATTAGATTCTGGGCACAGGAACATTTCTGCATGCTTTCTTTGTGAGTCTTAAAAAAGAACACTTCATTTTCAGTGGCATTCCTATTCCCACTGCGTTGGGTTTTCCTAATTATTCACCCAATCTTGTTCTTCCTAGGGATGCTCATGGAAAACCTGTTTGAAAAACAAGTACAAGCAAGTCCTTGCAGGTGAAGAATACTGAAGTCCGTTGGTACTTGCATAGTCTACATGTCATAAACTGCATCTGTGATCACAGCACTGACAGAAAACTACTGACCAAGAGATGCTGGAATGTTTTATCAGAGGTAAGACAATGGCTGCATGTACTAAGAGAAGAAACTACTCAAGTCCCTTGATTAGAGCCAGTGCTCTTGCTACATGATTTAATGAAGTAAAAATAAGTCTGTCTAAAACTCGATAGAAATAATAATGACTTGGTGCAAAATAACTTTTCAAAGTACAATGGAAATAAATATAAATTGAATTAAGAAGGAATGGAAAAGAAAATGTTTCCCCAGTAGAGATAAAATGCACAATTCTAGGGGTTATTTTCACATACTTCTGGCTGTTAAATTGCATTTTCTTTGGCAGCTTTATCTCCTCCCTTCTGTAAAGCCTGCTAGAAGTTCGTGTATGTTTGAATTCTAGTGAGGCATCTCGAGACGTTTTGGCTGCCATGTGACAATATTTCAGACTGGTCTTTGATGAATTCCAGAATGTTATTATAAATATCTGGATCCCAAATAAAGGTGTGAAGACACTTTGGAGAGCTGCGAAAATAAATCAGTGAGCGAGTGGAGACGTTTCCATTCATAATGTCTTGGACTTCCTGCCTAGCAGAAGGTCACCCTTTTCTCTCTGTTTCCCATTTAAGTTTGTTTGTACATCCTAAGAAATGAAAGAAAATACTTTGATCTTTCTGATACAAGTCAGTCTCTCCGTGATTCTTTAGGATGTAGCCTGGGAAATAACTGCAAATACATCTTCTCTTTGTTTTATCCTTGTCTTTCATAGTACCTGTATCCTCACTGTTAGAAAATAAAAAAAGGAAAGGCAAGATTTTACTCACCAGCAGAAAAGCTTCTCTTTCTCTCCCTGAGTTTCTCTGGATGTGAGATTTTTAATGACATTCTGGTTATGAAGAGAAGTTTCCTAGAAAGAATTGTGCAACACCTTGAATTTGATCTTTAGTCTAAAAGGTCATATGGGAGGACCTGCTGTCAGTTCTGTCTTCCTTAAACTGCATGGCCAAAGCCTGGCCTAAGCCTGTTACGGATCACAGTAAGTGTGTGCATGGGGAGTGAGGTTTGTCATCCAGAAATTTGGGGCAATCCCATCATTGTTCAACTCACTATTATCCTGGCTTTTTATTTCTTTCCCTTTTTTTTTTTTTGGTTGGTTTTGTGTACAAAGAAATACTATTATCTTCCTGATACTGCTGTAGTGATAGCAGGATGAGGTGGCATCAACAATCAGTTGGATGATTTTCATGGAGCAGGAAACTGATGTGTTTGAAAGGGCTATAAAAATAGGAACTGGCAGCTGGCAAAGACAGTTTTGTGCACTTTTCATGCACTGAATAACTCATCTGTACCTCCACCAACCTTGTCACTGAATCTCCTTCTATTGCTGCGCGGGTCTCGCTTGTGGTCTCTTGAAGGGTGATGAGTTACATGAGGCACAGATTTGCTGTGTCCATATCGTGTGGAATTAGCATAGATTAGATAAGCTAAAATAGCCCCCAGCATTGATGCATCTGCGTTTCAAATTAAAGCCCAGCTATTCCTTGCACCCACTTCATCTCCTTATGCTTCAGTTCCTTTACAGGCCTGCTGACAGCTTTAAAACAGCTTCAGAGGAGGAAAATGACTGATGGCAACACCAAAGCCATGCAAAGCTCTGTGATTTTCATGGCAAATTGTGTTGCCTGTGAGCCCTTTAAAAACAGGAAAGTGATAGGAAATCAATCAATCCTTAGGCAAGACTGGCAATGACTGAAGCTACCTGGGGAAGGATTAACTCTCACCAAAAGACTTTTTGGACTTTCATGGCATACTTAGGGGTAGCTTGGAGCTGGTCCTGCTTAAACCCTGCCCTATTTGCAGAGAGAGGATTTGCTCATGGGTGAGGCAGTTCCTTTCCATGTATAAAGGCATCCTCTCTATAGATGGAGTCCGTTTTGCAAGCCAATTTCCTGCTCCCTAATCCTTCGTTTGTACTGCCTGAGCTACTGCATTTTTCCTTCTGCTCTCCAAATGATTTACCCAAGGGAAGGCTGTATGGGTCCACCCCACTGATGAGTGGGGACAAGGCAGATGGAAAGATGTAATTCAGCGGGAGGCTGCCCAGTTTCTTTCACATACCACCAAATCACCAAAAGCTTCTTTCCTTCTGCCAAGCACTTCCCTCTCCTCCATGCTTTCTTTCCTACATGTGTATTTTGTTTCAGTCTGTTGGCATTATTAGCAAAGAGTCACTCAGTCTCTGCAGATTGGTCTGGATCCACATTAAATATATAAAAGGTATGTTCAGTTAAAGTTATGCAGCACTGTGCATAGTGAAAATGGATAGAGTGAATCATCCTCTGAAAGATTTGAAGACAGTGCGAGAATCCTCTTACATGATTATTTTAACATGTGTATAAAAGGAAGGAAAAAGAACACCACACTGAAGCCTGATGCAAGGAATTTCTGTTAAATCAATAACGTGTTTACATTTAAATGTCTTGCAGAAGTGGCTGAATTTGCTTATGGTTTTAAGATGCTCAAAAGAATGTAATTGTTAATTAGACAGTCTAGTGGGGTGAGGGGGAGGGAGTTTTTTCAAAGTGGGATGGCTTCCATAAAATGGCATTCTTCAATAAACATTATTCCCGAGTCTGCTATATGGACATCCTGGTTTCCTCATTAGGAAAAAAAAGCACTCAAAGGTAGTATCTTGATATCTATTTGGATCTGCCTATACATATATATACCCCTTATATCTATATACATATCTCTTGTTCTACTTATTTATAAAAATAATAATTCATTAAAGTGATTTGTTATTCATAGTTCCTTACAGGTTTCTCTCAGGTAAACAAAGCAGGAGGAGTAAGATGATTTTACAGGAATGGAAAATGATTCAGAGCTCAAGAGATCTATTGTTTTTGTCACCACAAGTATGATTTGCACAAAGACTTATTGTAAAAGCACATTTGAAAGTTGTCTGGCTTCGAAAGTTCTGGTCACCTACTCATTGGCATTAGGCAATTTCCAGGGTACTTCAAATTGTTTGTTTAGGAAGCATTGTTTCACTTTTTGAGGATGTTGTTGTTTCACACTTCAGCTCCTTGCTGTAAATATTTTGAATATAGATTCCTGTTGAGAGTATGGCATCATTGCCTTCAGCTTTTAAGTGCAAAACCTTCATGACTGAATTTTTGTGGATGCTGCAGAGTCCCTTCTGTGCGTGCTGTGCAATTTCCGAGTAGTTTTGGTATTTGTGAATGCTAGTGGTCATTGCTTCAGCCTCCTCAGCGGAGTGCAGAGCAGCTGTAAAATGCCAGTTATGCTGCTTAAGCATAATCCCAGCAAGCTCTGGGGAGACCCTTGGAAATGAATTTTCATTAATGAAATATGACTCATTAGAATTATTGTGCTATAGGTCATAGCTGTGAAGGAATTTTTTTGAATTCTACCATAGAGGGAATTTGCTGATTCTTCTTTCCCAGTGAGGTCTAAAGTCTCTTAACATTCTCTTTAGATCCTCCTGTGAGAATTTAGAAAGCAGATTTGTAGGACAACTACTGTAAAAAATTCCATGCTCTTTTTTTTTTTTTGCTGAATGAGAAGAACACCCCCTTTCTTGTAATTGCTGCCCTAGTCTTAGCTGCAAACGTAGCAGTTTACAAACAGACCCTATACTTTTCTGCATAAGCAGAAAGCTGTAGGTATGTATATGTCTAAGCTGTTGAACTGTGCAGTTAAGCAGGCAATGTTTTTCCCGTAATTCAGGCTTGCCAGCTTTTCCTTGATCAACGACCATCATATAATCAAGAGTATGGATTCACTGTGTTTTTTGATCTTGGTTTTCTTGATTTTTTCTTGGTATCTTACACTAATGCAAAACTGGGGAAGGTGACCTGGGTTGCTTATCAAGTGATTATTTTATTTTGTGTCTCTGTTAGCAGTAAAAATTTGCTAATTTTGATTAAGTGCTCTGACAGAGATGCTTACATTGCATATATGCCCTACTCTTCTTCTTCAACAGGCAAATATTAATTTGATTTTAAGAGGCTGAAGGAAGTTATTTTTTTTAGTTTATTGTGATGATATAAATCCTTTCTGAGCCTGTGATTAAATTAGGCCAGTGTTTGAATTTTATTTTTAATAGCTTATCTCTTTTCATCATTCAGATCTACTCTGTCACCTATTTGGTAATAAATTCTTCAGCTTCAGGAATGCTGCATGATTTTAATTCATACACTTCCATTTGGTAATTAGTTATCCCTAACTGATGTGGACCTTCGGCTTTCAAAATTACTGAAGTAAAAATGAAAAATACATATTAAATTCAATAATATAATGACCTATTTGTTTTCCAGAATTTTCTGTGTTCCTGAACCAAATGTTTACATTATCATATCTTAACTTTCTTACCACTAATGGCTACATTTCTTTTTTGTGATCTGAAACTAAAAATGAAAATGCCTTAGTATATTCATAAATCTTTCCTCCTAAGAAAGTAGCAGAACATGTAATCATTTAGAACAGAGAACAACTTGTGTAGAGCTCGAAACCCTACACCTCCTAAGCTGGGAAAATTTTCACTTAACGGGCAGGTTTTGCCACTCAGGCCTGTCCTTAGACATCATAAAACTTTACTGTCTTTCCCTTTTATGACACAATTATGAATATAAAAGCAGGGATGTTAATGCTAGGTAAGGAAATCGGTTTGCCAGACTCTGTTATCAATGACAAAACACTCAGAGAAGGCAGTAAAAGCAAAGAGCCAGTAGGTGAAGTTTGAGGTGTGATGACATTTGGGAATATGGATGTGGCCTTACAAAGGGAAAGGGAGATAGCAAGGAATGGTGCCTCTTCCTCTGTGCTGAAAAAAGGGAGCTGGACTCATTGATGTGGTTTCCAGGGAAAGACTTAAATCTATTCTGCAGTATCTATTGTTTTTAAAGAGAGACTCTGCATTGTACTGTAGGTGATGGGTTCTCAGTGTTTCCATCCCACCACAAGCACCGTCAGGGGTCTTTTGAGTAGCAGCTTGTACTGATTGCAGTGTGAGGGACAGGAAAAAAGGGGAGTGGAAGAAAATAGGAAGAAGTTGTTGAAAATAGACTCGGTGTAGTATTTTCTGTGAAGTGTTTATATTTACATCACGATGCGTTTTATTAGAACATAAAATTTAGTCATATGGATAATTTGAGCAATTAAACTGACTCAGCCCAGTGTCTTTGTTAGCATTGTAATAGCACAAAACTTATTTCCACAGGTGTTTCAAAAGACCCACAGAGTTCGCATGACTGAAACATTAATGTATTATTCTAATAATATGATGCTGCTCTGACTGAGTCAAGAGCTTTTAACTTTAATACTTTCCAGGTTATTCAATTACCAAAATGTGTTTTCTGTTCGTACTTTCACACTGGTGCTTTTTCTTTAATACGAAGTAGTGATATAATGAATAAATTATATCCAGATGAAAGCCTGTCACTTGATACTTCATCCCAGGGTTGTGATGGTGTATGGCAAAGTAAACACTTGCCAACAACGTGCTGTCTGTATGAAGGACAGGGACCTAGGTGGCTGAAGTGACATCTGATACAGGGAGGAATGAAAAAGCCTGGCTGGACAAGCAAATAAATTGTCACTGACATCGGAGTGGGAGACCAAGTTTATAGCTTCTGGGTGGGGGCTGGCGAGGGGTTAGTTACGGATCTGTGGTTTAGATTATTTTTTAGGAGAATGAGAACTTTACGTGAAGCATTCGCATGAGGCCACCTTGCTGAGTTATCTAGAAGGGAATTCAAGCTGACGTTCGGTCACTTGGCTGCAGTGGGGCATCCTCGTTCAAGATAAACACTGAGGAGGGTTTTTGTTGCTGGGCCTTTGCTTGGCTGCAGGAGCAGCTCCCAGTCCAGAGGGGAGAGTTTTCAACAGGCACGGTGGGAGTTCTCCAAGCTGCGTATCCGGCTGCGCGCTGTGCTTGATTCGGATGCATCTGTAACGCTTACTGTGGCTGATGAATAATTATCCCTGCTGCCAAGATGATTTCAGCCAGTGTGATGAAGGCTGATGAAGGAGGTGTGAGCTGGGAAATCTTACTTGAGTTGGAAATCTTGCAAGAGTCTAATGACTGTGAGGTCGGGGTGCCTCACTACTTTCACACCTGGTGCCAGATATTTGGTTTTGCATTTGCCAGTGAGTGAACTGCAGCCAAAGTTTTCCTAATAATTTCTTTTTCTTTTTGCAAAGACCACCCATAACTTCTGCTAAGGGAGAAAAAGGTTCTGCTAGTAACAGTTTCGATAGCTTTGTGTTTTCCACATATTTCAAAGGTCAATCAGCTTGTCTCTGACTTGGTATTTTGTGTTGCACTAAAGACTTCCTGTGTGCTACTATGCTCTTTTTGGGCAGGTTGTGATCTATTCTGCTATTTTGTCTAAAAAAAGACTAATGGGGTTTTTCTGTGGTAGGAAAACCAATGCACCATTGGGTGGGTCTCACTTCTGTACATACGTGTCACAGAGACCTGTCTGCTTTCAGAAATTGTATCCATTAGCATAAGGAGATTTTCAGTAGTGCAGATGAGACGGCTTCATGTGCAGATGCTTAAAAATGTCATCAGTGCAAAATGTAGAAATTGCAGGTCTGGCAAATGTCAGCCTCCAGTGATGTGCCTCGGATACTGTAAGGAAACATGTAAGTTTTGGTGACAGGACAAGGGGGAATGACTTCCAACTGAGAGTATGGTTAGATTAGACATTAGGAAGAAATTCTTTACTCTTGAGGCGCTGGCATGGGTTGCCCAGAGAAGCTGTGGATGTCCCATCCCTGGAAGTGTTCAAGACCAGGTTGGATGGAGGGAGCTCTGAGTAACCCGGTCTAGCGGAAGATGTCCCTGCCCATGACTTTGGATTGAGGTGATTTATAATGACCCTTCCAACCCAGGCCATTGTATGATTCTCCAAAAATCTCCTGTTCCTACTGATGATAAGGTGGTGTAGCCTTGTAGTTATTTTTCTGAAAGGCTGAGCAGTAATAAATATTTTATGGCCATTTTAAACTTTTTAGAGACAGTGATATTGCATTGTTTGTTGATACTGTTAGCCTGAAACCAGACGAATTTCATCTCTGAATATGTATCTGGAGAAAAGGTTTTTAATGAACTTTAGGCAAAACATTAGAAGACCTTTAGAGATGTGAAGAAATTGTTAATGAATTCTAAAAAGTGGGTTGATAAACCCAAAATATTCCCCCTGATTATTATGAGAACAGCACTTCTGGAAGGATTGTTTTTATTCGCTTATAATTTTCAGCAAAGGGAAAAACCCCACTGTTTTGAACAAATCTAGTAGTTAGACTACCATTTCTACAACAATAAACATGGTGAAAAATCAAATACTGTAAAAAGTTCCCTGCCAACAAAGAAATATGGGATTAAGAATGATTCCTAATTACTGGACAGAGAAGTCTGTGCATATTACCATAACATGGTATTTAGTACAGAAGAGTGCTGTAGTCTTAGCAATATCATAGGATGTTCATGCTGGATTCATCTCTTAGTTGAGTTGTTTCAGCTTTTATTCAAGATGAATTCTTAATTCAGTATTTAATCTGACTGGACATTCTCTCTGAAGTAGCAGATTATGATTAAAGTGAAGTTTTATTCCTGTGATAAGTTTTATTCAAAGAAAATACTTTTGCTCCCACAGATTGTCATAATCTCCTTTCAGAGGAAGAATGCTCAGATACTCTGTAATGAGTTACTATCTCATCTCAGGCTCTGAAGTTGTAGTGGTTTTTTTCCCTAGAAAAAAAGAGGAAATTGTCATTTTTCAGGGAGAAAAATCAGTTGTGCTTCAAATAATCGTTAATAAAAAATGTAACTTTGTGTGTGTGTGTGTGTGTGTGTGTGTGTGTGTGTGTGTGTGTGTTCAGCAGGTCCATTAACAGCTGTCTGGGCCAATTCAGATTATCTTTGTGGAATAAAGCCTCAGGATGACACAGCAATGAGGGGTCAAAGGGATAATTACAGTCCAGAGTCAGAGTAGAGGTAGCTAAAGTATTTGATTAGATTATCAGGAATGCTTGATCTAATCTATTAGCTCAGCTTGCCAAAGGCAGGGAAGACTGTTGTTGGATATTGCCATGAGGGTAACAGTAAAAATAAAATTGCTATTTTGTAAATCTTCTTGAGACAGTATGATTCTTAACTTACTAAAGGGAAATGGAGATACTAACTGGGGAGATCTGTGTACCTGGTTTGCAATTTCTAAATTAGCAATGACATTTTAAATAATAATTGTAATTCAAGAGCGGAGCCCCTAAAAGTGGGAAGATTTGTCTTTCTCTTCAAAGAGACACTGCACTAGCATAAATGAAGGGTGCTGTACCCTGAAATGAAGGGCGTTGAGGTACTTTATGTACTGTGCGGCCAAAAAAATGCCTTTTTAACAAAAGAATAGATGTGGGGAAAATCCAGAGGAAAAGATGGAGATGCACGCTGTATTTGGGAGTTGTTAATGTACATAGGATTTGGAATGAGCTGACGCAGGGTCATTTGCATCTAAAGTAGTGCTACAGTTTGAAAACTAAGTGATAGGACCTGTCTCATTTGGAGAAATATCATTTGACTCAAATCACTCAACTGGTGTTGCCTGGCTCTTCACGGGCAGGCTGGAAGTGTGTGCTGCAAACTGCAAGTGCTCAGCTGGCACCTGCCCAGGGAGAAGAGGTTCCCTGGCTGTTCCACCAGGGCATGGAGAAGGCTTTGGGTTTGCTTGGAGCCACTGAACCAGAGTTGCACTGAAAGGGCATCAATGCTGGGTATTGAGCAAACAGAATATTCTTATTCCTTATTTGTTAGGAGCAGACGGATTTAATTTTCATGTGCTTTCTGTCGAGAATGATCACTCCTAATTTACTACCCAGGAAGTGAAAAGGCAAAATCCAAACCCACACAAACCTCTGTAACTGCCTGGACAGTGAAATATAGAGCTATTACTCAACATGTTGAGTAACAAACCCCAGTTCAAGCTTTATTGACCAATTATATCAGGCATTGCTTAGATATATTTTTTCACCTTACAATATATTACAGTTTTATAGTTTGGAGACAAATATGTGTTATAAAGCTATTTTGTTTGTTCCTTAAGTCTGTCTTGGATTTACATGGCTGACTGGGTGTCTGTTTGCTGTTGAGGCTGTAGGAGGGGATAAATGTGTCTATCAAATTTTCTGGAACAGAACTGTATGGGGAAAAGACAAAAGGTTCACTTGATATTCCTGCATATTTTCTCTTTCTTTGAGACTCTGGGAATGCTCTTTGCCACATCACACTGACCTTGTTGCTTCTTGTCTGTTTTCGCTACAAAAGATGTAAAAATATTTTCTATTAGTGGTGCTGATATACACAAGAAAAAAACTATGCACAGGCTAGCACAGTAAGTAAAAAAACTAATTTCAATATTTGCTTTTCATAAATGCTTGATTTGTTAAAGGAGAGGATATAAAACCCTCACAGCAGGGAAACGTTTGCCAGTTTTACAGGCTTTGGACCAGCCTTGCCAATCACTAGACCCATGTAAACCTGCTTGTGTTAACCTGGTGTAACACTAGTCTCTATTACCTTCCCCTCTGTATGTCTTTTATTTATCTCTTTTATTTCTTTCTTTTCCTCTTCTAGTCTCTTTGCGTGTTGTCTGGACCGTGATGATTGCATGACATGAAGATGTGATTTATGCCATTTCCAGAAGTTGTGACTCTTGCTGAGTCCTCATGGCCGCTCTTCAAAAGGCTATCAAAGCTCTCTTGGCTGGGTGGCCCAAACAATCTGATCCTCTGAGATTAGCAAACGTCAGTCAGGATCCTCCATAGGGGCATGTCCCTGTAAGTGGGGCTTCCTCTGTGAGGCTGGGACTCCAGCTAAAAATTCACTGAGCTTCTTTCAGAGTCCCTGCCCCTGTTAACTCACTTCTTGCTGGTATTACATGCCCCCTTGATTTTGATAATTGTAGTGCAGTCCTCTAAAAGTACGATCAGTTTTTTATGCCAAGCTAAAAACTATTCAGCTGTCCAGAGGATTAATCCCACCTTTTTGGGTACCTAAGTCTGACTTTCAGAAATTGCTGAGTGTGCCACAGCTCCTGTTTAAACTCAGACACAGCAGTGCCTGGCTGTGGTGCGTAACAAGACACCTAGAAAGGAAGAAACCACAGACACAGCTCTGGATTATTTAAAACTCTTTGCTTGGCTGAGCAACAGTATTGCTGGATATGCCAAGACCTGTTAATTTATATCTAGTCTTCTCATCTGTTAAGGCAATAGGAATAACAGAAAGACTTAGATTCCTGTAATCGCTAGACAGTAATTTTTCACCCTGGCTGGATGTTAACTCTGCCACCAACCACCTCACCCTGTGCACGAGCAATCTGGGTGCCCTGTTACCATCAGTGTCTGTGGAGATGTCAACTCCCATCATCTGCATGTGCGAACTGTCCATTGCTTGGAGAGTTTATCTCTAATATGTAATCCCAACCAGTGGATATGTTTGCATTAATAATGATCTTGGACCTTTCCCTTCCTGACCTCTCCTGGTGTGTGTTTTTGTTGTTTGGGATTTTTAAATCTCATGTACAGGAATGTTAGCAAAATAAGAGCTTGTGTTCTATTTGGCCTCTATAGTCGAGGCTTCTGAAGGAAAAAAAAAATCCTCTTTGTTACAAAGAGAACACTCTTCAGAATTGAACAAACCTTTAAACCTTCTCCGAGGCTTTCACTGGAAATGTTTGGTCTAAGTCTAAATATAAACAGAGCTCCTCCATCATCACTTGTGTAACCATCTATGCACAGCTCCTTAACTTGCAGCAGGAGAGCAAGGGCTGGGGTGGTGAAGTGTGGCTCCACTTTGGCAGCCACATGAGGCTTCAAAGCCTGCAGGGTAGGAAGAACAGCATGGAATATGTTATAAGAGAGGTGGGTATAAAGTTTTTAAATAGGTTTGGGTTTTTTTGTTTGTTTGTTTGGGTTTTTTTTCCCATTCTTTTATGAAACTCATAATGACTTCATTCATTGAAATTCTAATTGCTTTAGGAACTTTTTCAACTCTGACTTTTCATGATGCATCAGTGAAGGATACATTCAGAGGGTTTTTTTGTGACTGAGAGGGTTAAAAAGGTGTCCTGAACTACTAGTTCCCTGCTATTTAGCTGTGTAAATAACCCTTTGTCTTCTGCCTTGGTGAAATTATGTTTTTTTACATTATAAAATTATAACCTTATAACAATTGTGAGTATTTAAATGTTAAGAAGTATCATAGTTCGGAGAGATGGCAGAGTTTTAATTTGAGTCTTTGTTGAGCTGGCATTATAGTGCTGTTTTTAATGATATGTGTCACACATGTTGGTCATCTCCTTGTCTAATTTCAGGTCCCTGTTCCAAAATGTGAGGTCAAGAGATTTTTGAAGCCAAATGCCTTGCAATAAGATTTCATTCAAAACACAAGCTACAAAAAGTTAGATGCAAGTTAAATGGGTGTTTATAATGAAGTGTCTAGAGGAACTTAATTAGAAAGCATTACCTAGCTTAGGAGAGGTGTAAGACAGGGCTGGAGAACACCTGGAAAACATGGGTTAAACTCTTATCCTAGCAGGCTGGTGATGCAGTCCTCCTCTCTTGCTAAATTCTACACTGAAGTTGTACGTTGGGTATACCTCTCAGTGAGGTGTCTTGACTTCTACTCCCTCTCCCCACTATAAAGATACAGCAGCTGTTAGTGAAAGTGTTGGCAATATCCTAAATCCATGAGGATAACAAAAAAAAACCCCAAAATGGAAATGACCAATATTTTATCAGAAAACTGGTTGATAGCAAGTATTTTTAAAGAAATTCCTTGGTGATAGTCAGTGCAAACAGTTTTGCAGGGCAAGACGACTTTCTTGACCAGTTGTTTTTAAAAATGAATGAAAAATACTTAAATTCAGTTCTAGGGGAGCAGTGAAAAATCATTATTTAATTTCACAAATCTAATGCAAAGGAAATAGAAAGACCTAGATAGATACTGGGTTTTTTTTCTTGCTTGTTTTTTTCCCCCAGTACCCTCTTTCTTGGACCTTCTACTTTATGAAAAATTCACAGTGTGTGAGTGTACTGTATATAAATATGCTTTCCTGACATCAAAGAGTCTGAGTCTGCTGCTCGGGCAATCGATAAGATTATACCAAGCAGAACGTAGCAGGCACATGCCAGACACTTGACCCTGGAAGGCAGTCCCAGGCCACGCCGTGTTTAACCCCAGCTCGCGGCGCCGTTCGCAGCCAGCGCGCAGTCGAACAAACGCGCATTGTTGTCGCAATTGAAACCACATGCTTAGTAACGTAGCAGAGGTGCAACTTTCCTGAGAACGTGCGGACAGTTGGAAACGTGAATGTGTTTTTTTATTTACGTCTGTGCGTCTCAGGGCTCCCTTACTTTGTTGCCTTAGTGGAATTCAGACGGATCAGACATGTAGGATTGATGGAGCTGGGAACTGACAGACCAGCTCTGTTCCAGCTGCAGTGATTGGAAGAATTGGATCCGGACCCTCTTAACCAGTCCTCCAAGAGTAAGATTTCAGTTACCATGACCGGTCGCCAAGGACTATTTTATTTTAACCCATGTCAAATCTGAGCTTACCTATGGGGCTAAACCACAGCCGGCTGAGCCAAGTGTATCCGAGTACAAACTCATTTCACTGACTGTTTGTTACTGTTTGGAAAATTCAGCCACATACAGTTGTATGGAACAATCTCCACCAAACTAAACTTTTCAAGCTTCATTACATCTGAAATACTGCACGCTGCTTCCTCCCAGCTTACAGCCAGTGCATCAGTTCCTGTTTATTAGAAAATGAGATGAAGAGAGGATAGAAGTGTTTGGACAATGCTTTCAGGCATGGTGCAGTTCTTGGGGTGTCCTCTGCAGGGCTAAGAGTTGGACTTAATGATCCTTGTGGGTCCCTTGCAACTCAGCGTATTCTATGATTGTACGATTCCATTATAGAAATATAGAATTTTCTCTTTGGGATAAACAAGATGAAATGATGGATTTAGTGCTTTGACTGCCCTTTACTCTGTAAACCATAAGGGCTTGTGATTGGTCTGAACTTACATTTACTTGAGATACTTCTAGCTGGTGACTTTAAGTCTATAGTTATCTCTTTATTGACTGTTGTGCCATAATAACCAAATCATAGTTCTTCTGAATTGAGATAATTTTTTTTCTATCCAGAAAAATGCATTTTTTTTTTTCCTTTGGAGGTGTTGCAATTACAATAACGATGATCCTGATTTTCAAGGGGACTAAGAAGATTCTCCTTAAATCTGTTGATGCATGATCTAAGTAACATGCAAGTCAAGCAGAAAAGAAAGCAAGAAGGAACCATTTTCACTAGTAACATTCTCGTCATTAATTGCATGTGTTGGAGCTGCCCATGGTGTGGCCAAACAGGAGGCAGGGCAAACATCCTCCGGGGGTACTTTCTTCTCCTGGGGGAACCACACAAAGGGTTGAAACAGAGGGGTTTCTGTGTGCTTGTGACTGCATAGGACACTTTTGTTGTTACATGGCTGTGAGCAGAAGTGCATTACAGTGATGTTGATGGAAAGCAAGCAGCATGCCCTTGTACCGCACAGTACAGAGTTTGAAGACACCTGGCAACCCACAGGTGAGCAAGGCTTTCTGTGTGCCCTGACCCGCCGTGGCTGTGCCAGCCCCTTGCCCTGGTAGCTCTCTGGGCCCTAGCACTGCCCGCTCCTTCACATCTGTCAAATTCAGAGGGAGGACAAAGGAAGCTTTGTGGATAGTGCTCTGAATTCGAACGAGATTCTGGGGAATCTGATGTGTCAGTGTGTTGAAAAGTATTGGCATTTGGTTCATACTGTGTGGACCTCTGGGTAGGACACATCTGCCTCTTGAAATACTGGTAGCAATTACAGAATGTGGACAGGAGCACTTTTCTCTTGCATAAGCTCCATTCTAAGCTTAGAAGAGAACTTTTTCATCTTGAAAGTTCAGAATAAGTGTTACTTTTCTTTTTAATATTGTTAAGAGGCCACAAAACAAAGAACACAGCACACCATTCTTCCATGCTACGAGGACAAATCTTGTCCCCGTAAGAGGAATTTATGAATATATATATATATATGAAATTGTTTCTGCACATGTAAAAGTGTAGTTGCATTGAGTGATTAGCAGTAATGGAGTTTGTTCCTTGATGATCTCAAATCTCTTATGTATGAGTCATACTTGGGTTTTTTTATTCTCCTAATTTTGTCTTTTCTAGGTTTTTCTAGGCCTGATCAACCATTCACTTGCCATTATGATTGGTACAATTCCATGAAAAAAATATCCCTATTAGAAAAAGAAGGAGCAGAGCTGAAGTGCCGTGATGGAAACTTGCTAAATAAACCACCACTACAGGTTTGCAGCCGACATATTTCTTCACCCTTGAGCCCACACCCATGTGTTGGAAGAGAGGCCAAGCTAACTGGAGGGGAGGCCAAGCTACTGTGGGAGGAATGAAGACTTCAGGCTGGCTGCAATTATATAAATGTGGGTTTTCCTCTGCTGTTTTTTTGTTTGCTTCTGGTTCCAGAAGCAGCAGAGAGAGAGAGAGATAGGAGCTTTCAGCAAAACACTTGGTTTTTCCGGACTTTGCTCGTTAGCTGCTGGGCTGAATTCCTGGCCCTCTACAGTTCTCGTTGATGACCTCTCTGGTAGGAAGAATGATCTGTGGAGGCGGCAATTATTTGTCAAGTACTGGCAATGTACTTGGCATGCTACAAGGCACGGACAGGAATGCTTTACCTATTCTGGAGAGCTGCAGTTTAGGTTACGGACCAAAATATAAAGACAAATTGCACGGAAGCTCCCATGAATATTTTTTAAATCCTTTACCTTGGTGTTTTCAAGGGAGAATTGAGGTTTGCATGAAGAGAAAACAGTTCTTTGTGTACCTGGGCTGTGTGTTTGCTTGCTAGACAGGCTTAGTTGCAGCACTTTAAAATTAAGAGAGGGCAATTATGAAGCATTAAGGCAGTCAAGAAAACAAAGTGAGATTAGTGGAGAATTTATGCCATAGGTAAACAACTTGGGAAGTAGAAAACAAGGGTTAACTTTCAAACAATATGAATTGAGATGCTGAGAAGGGATGCAGTGAGTGGGAAGATTTTGATCTGAGTTAGAAATGGGAGGAAGACAATGATCAGAACACTTGCATGTTTTTTAATCAGGTGAGAGTGAAAATTTCCAGAGTCAAACTACCTCTTTTCCTCTTTCTTCCATCTCCTCCCCTTTCTGTCCCCTTTCATGTGCTAAACGGCTCTGGTGGAACCATGCTGTAGGTACAGTATACTGTGATTAAATACTCTGTAAGGCACTCTGAGATACAGTGGACCAAAAAGTATAAATAGAATGCCAATTGCATAAAATAAATCTGAATTCTTGCTGCACCATGGTGAGGCAGCTCAGTTACAGCTTCGACCACCCATGAATGCTCAGCACACAGCAGGGACGTTTTTGGACTTGCATCTCAACGATTATCTTGGTAGTAGAGTATGAATCTTATTGAATGTGAAAGCCTGGTTTTGTTTAAATGAAGAGCATAAGAAAAGATCTTTCCTTTAATTTTTTTCCTTTTTCCCTTGAGCAGATGAAAGGTGGATAGAAGTGACCATAAATTTTAGAAAGGAAAGAAGTGGGAAAAGGCTAATGCTTACTGAGCAGGAATTTTATTTTCCCGGTCATGCCTCTAAACTACCCAAATGTTCAGACTCTCCTGTACAAAAGTGTCACTACTTGGTCTATATAAATTCACTGTCAGAACAAAAGACACTTTCTGGAAGGGAAACAAGACTGTATTATACCATTCAGCAGCTAAGAGAAGAAAGAGCATAGCTACTTCCTGCCAACATTCATACTCTGAAGATGTATGCATGAGGTGGTAGGTGAGCATTCAGTTCTTGTTACAGCTGGCTCTTGGTGGTGATTCATCCAGCTTATGGTTAAACTTTATAAAAGACTCGGAGACATAAAAGTGGGGGGCTGGCAGATTAGCTTAAGGAGAGTGATATCTGACAATGACTGCAGGGGTCACCTGGAATCAGCTGAGTAGAGCCAATGTGGCTGTTGTGAGAGCTGGGAAAATGGGAATACATTTCAAAGACGTTTTCTTGGTCCCACTAAACCAGCTAAGCTAGGAACCATGTGCTGGTTCACACTGACCCCATTTTCCAGTCTGTTAGTTCCACATTCATTGGTTGCTCTTACTCTGACTTCTTGCAGTTTGGCTTTCTCTCTTCTGTTAATGGAAATGTCATTGATTCTTTATCGACCCCTCCTGGCCCTCTCTACCTTCCCAGGTGGAGAACTGTTCTTACAATCCGTACCGGCGTTCCGATTTTCCCCCAATGCCTTGATACAACATGTTCCCTGCTGTCAGTCACCTCTGGTCCCTGCAGCCCTTTGCCTCCTTGCTCTAACTCTGCTCACTGAACATGCATCACAGGGACTTCACATTCTTGCTGTCCCCTGAGTAGTTGTACTCCAAGGTACTACTGTGGGTATTTTCTATGGCAAGCTTGAGGACTGGGACTATATCTAGGAATTATTTTACTACTCTTTCCCTTGCCCATCTGCAGATGCTGAGGTTTCTCTTATTCCCTTCCTGAGAGATTAGTGCTGAACATGTCATCACCCCCACATTTAAATGAGCTGTTTCCTGAGGATTTGAGATGTCCTGGCCCAAAGTAATTTAATGAGAACAATAATTGTCTCATTTCCCACCACATAAGACCTCAATCCTCTTCTTGGCACAGGTATGGCATGTAGCAAATGTTACGATGGAAGACTTAAACCATCGTGCTCTTTGAAGCTCTGTCGTTGCTGGCTGTTCATTGCTGGAATAATTAAAAAAATTTCTTAGTAGAATATATTTCACTGGAGCGTAATTTGATACACTGCCTAGTCCACACTGTTGGAAATAGATGAAGTTTCTTCTTTTCAGCTAGAAGAATAAAACAGATACCTGACGGTCTTTAGCTGCTTTATAGATGCTGCACAAACTGTCTTTGCAGTGTGAATTGCAGGCTGTGTGATTTGGAAAGTCGCTTCTGTTCTGCTGGTCATGTCCTTTCAGCCAACTCAGCCAACTGACTGTAGTTGTCAGTCCCATTCACCTCCTGTGCTCTGCTTCTTGTGATGCCTGTTTGGCTTCTTTATTTGCTTCATTTTTATCTGCCTCCCATTTTCTCATTTCTGGCCTTTAATTTCATCTACTGTAATGCAGAAAGGCTAAATCTATTTCTTTGGACTACTTCAGCTTGAGATCAACTTCGGGCACCATCAAGGACATGGAGAGTTTTTGCGTTCTCCTGAAGCATGTGGCATAAGTCTCTTCCCTTTTCATCATGTTGTTTCAATCTTTATCGCTATTTTATGTCCCATGAGACCCTTGAAATACAGAGTCATTGCCTTGCCACATTCCCAAGAGCTCTTCTGTCCCCTGGTGCTCACCCCAAAGAAACATTTTCCTTGTAAGCTCCTTTTGCCAGAGGACTCAAGCAGAGCTTGTCGTGTGCAGACACAGAACCATGTGCCTGTATGGGAACACACAGGGCTTGGTGGTCACCTTGCAAATATCTACAGCACAAATTTTCAGAATGGCCATTCCCAAGGAAAGGAATGCCTTAGGGCTCAACCCTCCTTGGAATAACTCCTAACAAAAATTAAGCTACAAGTCAGTAAGTATTTATTTACAAATCCTAAACAGATGGCACATATGAAAACTTGTAGATACAGTTGAACAGAAGGGAAAGAAGAAAACCCCAACATATTCTCCAAGCAGCATTTAATTCAGATTTAATGGTTTCCTTTACTCCATATGAATCCACTGACAAGTTGGCAAATGCCTGGCAGCATTTATAACTGAGGCCTCTGGTTTTCACTAAGTCTTTGTCTTCAGGTTATGATCCCTGAGGGGAGCCCGAAGCAGGCGGATTCCTTTTCCGTGTTTGGTCCGCACACCTTTTGAATCATTTCAGTGGAAAGATTTTCACTTGACCTGCTAATTTATCATTCATTAACTCAAGCAAGAAAGATTTTGCCTGTCTTCCTAACAAGCCATTTCTTGATGCCTTATGCTTTGCAGGTGCCAATTCCTCTTGTGCATCACTTGGTCACTTACGAATTGCCTAGTCAGGTAATAATCTTTTCCATACTGATGTTATTAACTCTTCAGGGAGTAACCCTGCTGCATCCTGGAGCTTGGAATATCCAAATCCCAGATGGAGGTACTTTCGCTTAGTTTGCTGGCCATATATTATAGAATTCTGCAGTTGTACTTGATTCAAAAAGCTTGTTACTGGCTCTTTTTGAGATCAAGCCCAAAGGTAATCAATAACGTGGTAGTATTAATAGATGTGAGGTGCCTTGTCTCCCTTACCCCCTCTAAATTTAGGCTTTCAAGAAATGCCCTGACAAATTCCTATCCTTTTTTTTGTCCCCTCTTGGCATACTAATAACCCTTTTTCTGTCTGCTAATGCTCTTTCCTGCACTCACTTCTTTATTCTCTTTCTTCTTCCCTATTTCCTGTCTTACTTTTTTTTCCCTAATCTATTCCCCCCTCCCCCAGGACTCTGATTCATGATCCCTGTGAGATGTAGCTGCTTTGGCTGAGGAGATGTGGGGGAGGCCTTCTCTTTAGCCACTGCACTTAACTCCAGCAGGGCTCATGAATCAGAGCTCTCTGCTGCTGGAGCTCAGTTTCACGTAGTAATGTAAACTGGAGCTGATGGCAACTGCATTAACATGACAGCCTGCACTGCCCCAGCTGAGGAGTAGAGGTACCACCTGTTTGGCCCCTTCTGTGGTGGGGATTGTAGCCTCTGGCAGAGGGGAAGAATAGGAAGCCATGCAACATCCTCCCTCTCTTCCATGAACTGCTAGAGCAGGAGAGTCAGGGGTCCTTGGTCTTTCCATTCTTTCTTGTCTTCAAAAATGGATTCTACAGCCTCATTGTTATTATAGTTCCTTGCACAGTCTCATTGTCCGAGACCACTGACTAAAAAAGTCTGGTTTCACCTCAAACCACCCTACCCGAGCAAGGGAAAAGTAAATCCATTGGCTAATGAACCTAATTAAGGGCCATCGTTATATTCCTCTGCCTGTGGATCCAACTGCAGGATGGTGATGATGTCCTGGTAGCAGACGTAGGGCCGAGGCCTTCTAGTAAGGACAAGAGTGTTGATGGAGACAGACTTTTTACTGTGTTATAAATAGAAATGAGAGGTTTGAAGGTGGTATAACTTTTTAATCTACTACTCAGAGAGGCTGTGCAGTCTTTGTCCTTGGGGATGTGCAGGACTGGGCTTCATCATCCTGGTCTGACCTCCGAGCTGAGCCTGCTTGGAACAGGAGGTTGGATCACAGCACTTCTGAGGTACCTTCCAACCTGAATTTTCCTATGATTCTTGTGTGTTCTGTTCTAGTAGACTGCTGCTGTTACATCATCATATCAAATTAAGAAAGACAAATAAATTAAAAAAACAAATTGTTTGCCTTGAAGAAAGGAAGTGGCAAGAAAGGGGAATTGAATATGTCCCATTATTTGATTTTCTTATTTGTGGAATCTGCCATTTTTCCTTTGAATCTTTGTGGGTGTAATAGAGAGGTGGGAGGGAAAAAATAAAAAGAAAATCTGAATATTTTAATTTTGGTCATCAGCATATGTTCAAACAGCATTTTATATGTGTCTTTTCCTAGATATGATTTGTATAAATTGACTGATGTCCTTTGAATTCCTTTATGAATTAAACCAAATGTAAATGGTATTTTAGTTTATTTTGTGGTTTGTTATGTGTGGAGGCAAATAGAAGAAGGCTGTTTAGGGTATAGTGGATGTTCAGCATGCTTAATTTTTTGTGATTGTTTTGGTTTTTAAAATTCTCCCCTTACTCTTAGCTATCATTATTTCTGATACAGAAAAATGAGATGGTTCAGTTCCCCTTTTTATGTAGTCAGACACATCTGGATATTTTATTTTCTGAAGAAGTAAAAAGAGAAAGTAAGAAGAATTAAGTTCAGATGACAGATATTTACGTGACTAAACTCTCTGTTTGGTTTAAATAACATAGCAAGGGGTAGGAAGGAATGTAACCTTTTAAGCTTTTCTTTGTTTACAGATAAGAAAGAAGAGAACAGTAAATAAGTCTGAGTTACAGTATGTCTTTAAAAAAAATCACATGATGTATCAGCACCACCACATGGAAGCTTGGATGCCTTTTCCCACGGGGGTGTGTCACTGAGAAGGGATTTATAGGCTGCTAGCCTATGTATAATGCAGTAATATTTACAGGGGGTTCCCAACTTTGCCTGCAACTGTTCCTAAAATTCCTTTTGGAACAGCAAGGGTGGCACTGGTTGTGCTGCTTGATAGTCATTGGGCACAGTTTGCTGTGGGTAGCACAGGGATAAATCAAATCCTGCAAGGGATCCTCATTCTTGTGCTCCTCTGGAACAGGAGCTGGTGGATGTTTCCTCTAATGACTTTCTGGGAAACATGAGCTGTAAGCAAATGCTCCGCGTTGTAAGCACTAGAAGAAAACCAGGCGAGGTAGGACTGCACTGCAAGCCTTGGCTGTTAGAAGGTGGATATCATGTAATAGCAGGTGTTTGGAGTTACTTTTGTAGGGCAAATAAGCTTCTTAGGTCTGCTGTAGCATTTGATTTGAGATTTAAGTGTTGCTGCCCCACAGGCAGTGAGGTTAAGTATTTAGTGACACTGCATTTTGTGGGCAACTAATTTTGACAAATTGATCACTGCTTATTTGCCAAAAAAGTTCTTAGGACTTGGTTGAGGAGCCAAGAGCAAATCTATTCTTTTCATGACACAAAGTCCTCATGATTTAGTTACTTTTCTTGTGTTTTAAAGGTTGAGCCCTGTCTTCGAATACAAGAAATGGTGCTTTTGCTATCAAGCTTTCAAATTATGATTCTATTTCTTTGATAACAACATTATCCCTGATAAAGAACATGTGATAGTTTAAAGGAGAACCAAAGATGAGAATCTTAACTGCTGAAATCTGAAACAAAAGCATAGTTATAAGAGTTCAAGTAAGTTGTTGGTACAATGCATATATAAATAGTTCTGTAAAATAAATGATAATAAATCCTGTCCCAGTTTTCCCTGTGATGTGGGCTCTATAAGAGCTAGCAATGTGGGATGTTTTCTTTCACTAGATGTTAGGGGATCCAAATTTTTCAGATGTGTTGTTTTTGATGTTCTGTTTTAAGCTGTTGGTTTTAGGTGTATTCACCTGACTCTTTTAGGCCTCATTCTGCAGCACACTTAGCATTCTGCCTGTGATGATTTCTACAAAATATATGTTACTTGAAGCACGTGTGTAAGTATTTTGTGTAAGGTTCAAGTTTGAGTTTTATTAGAGGGATTGATAAAGGGACAAAAACACCTAAACTGCAGGTTCTTCTGGTTTTGGCCACTGCCTAAGGTCATTCATGCTTCATACTGTAAACAAAAGCTTGCTAGTGTATGAACTTTTGTGGCTCTGATGACTTTGTATGCTATGTAGGCTACTACATGAAAAATTTGATATAGTCCTCGTTATCTATCAATCTACAAAGATCTAAGTGAGTGTAAAATATACTTAGACATGTAGGTCAGGAAGCCAGGTTTGCAGAAGGAAGTAATAGTTTGGGTGATGGAACTAGAAAAAGCAGCCAAGTGTGAGAGGTCAGAGACTTTTCACCTGCACCTGAAAGTGTTCCAGATTCACAGGTTGTTGAATGGCCTTGTACAACACACATATCTCTCTACAGCACATGATCTTCTACAGAACATGGTTCCTACCTTTCTAGTGAGAGCTGATTTCAACTTTACAATAACCAGGCTAAATTTACATTGGACTTCTTTTATGGTGGTGATGTTTTTTGTCGCGGGGAAAATGCTGCTTGAGCCAAGTGACGATTTTGTGGGTGTGGGAACAATTGCCCTGAAGTGAAGTTTGTACCTGACTACATTTGGGCTATCTTTTTGGTAGGATATAAGGATCTACCTTTTGAATAGCAATTTAACATTCACTTTTTTTTTTCTGTACTAAGAGTTGCTACTCTTATTGTTTTCCATACCACACATGTTGTACAGACAATTATAGATAACTAACACTCTTGGCTTTTAACTCTTCTTGCATTTTGAGTTTGGTCATGATGTACCATGTAAGTGATGGTAATCCTTGCGACTGCTGGAGAAATCTCTTGTTGGAAGTGGGAGAGGAAAGGGGAGAGTTCCTTCTGGGCTGCTTCAGAAGGAAAATGGAGGTAAAGATCACCTCATTTATAAATGGGAGTAAATCAGGGAAGGAGCACTTCAGTGCATAGCATGAAAGAACTATAAATGGTCATTTAAGGTAGATGTGTATACAGAAGAAATTGAAAAAAAATTCACGTGTGTAATATTTATTTTATATAGAGTTAGGAAAATTAATCAGCAACAAAATAAGCTAGATGACTGCCATTTTGTATGCATACATTTCAAACGTATAACTCTTGATGAAGCTCTTTTGGCTGTGTGAATAAAACTCTACAATGGGCTTGGTGGCAGCGGGACTGAAGGCCAAGTGTGAAGGTAGTGCAGTGAATGGCTTTATATGGCAGAAAATAAAGCTCTAGCTGCAGAGGGGATTTTCAGAGCATCGTGCCAGTGTATTTCAATGGTCCAGAGTGCTGATTTAGCCATCAAAGGTAATTCCCGATAGCATTTCTCCTCTTGCTAATGAATACCTACACTTGCCAGCAGAGACCCCAGACACCATCATATAATGTTCTCCAATGAGGAAAAGCCTGTGAAAAGTTAGGTGGAGTATGTGTTCACAGACTGGGTTTTATTGATGATTGTGGCACATGAGCATTCCCGGAGCCAGATTCATGGCACCTTTCTTCTCCCTAGGGTTGTGGGTTAATGCAAACGAGCCTGTAAAGTTGCTTTGAGGCTCAGATTAAACAGCTCAGTTGATTTTAATGTAGAGTTCAGTAACTGAAGAGTCTGAAGGCAATCACTTCAGCACACCTTTAAAATACTAATACGTTTTCTGTGTGTTGCTGGGACACCAAGGAAACTTTCTTCTGGGAGTAAGAGGGATCTTCCCTGGAAAAAGAAGGCATCCATTGAAATATGGTTTAAAAGGGAAAAAAGATTTCATTTTCCTTAAAATGCCCCTCCACTCCAAATCTGTTACCTTGATATTTCCCTTTCTCCTGTATTAAACAGACCTGATCTTCACTGTACACAGTCCATAAACAGTTCTACAATTAGAACTTATTTCCTAGGCTCATTTTATGAAGGTATTCGTTGATCCCTTAAAATACAAAACAACTCTGTGCTGTCTGATGCTGAGAGAAATGGGAAGTTCTGATGGCTGGCAAGGCATTTTTGCCTTGCTGATTGTTTTCTTTCAGGAGGTTTCTGTGGCCCTACAAACAGCTGGGTTAGACATCAGCTTCTGACAGAGCAGCCTTGACTTCTGTGGAGTCTTCAGGTCATTGTGAGGAAAAGTTGGATACCTTGCCTTTGACTTGGTGTGAGTTTTTACTTTTACATTAGTTCCACCCATCAGCAGTGCCTGAGGGAAGCATATTCTTAGCCAGATTTTAAATTTACGGATGATGGAGTCGGGTGTTTTCTGGCTCTCAGGTTACAGTGAGCAATTACAATGGTGAACTGCTGGGTTTAGAGAAAAGAAAGAGTTAAAAAATGAGAGTATTAGATGGTTTCTCATACTTTCATTTGTTCTTTAGGCTTTTGTTGCTGATGCCCATTAAAAGAACCAACCAAACTGTGATATTTTTTCCTTTTTTTTTTTATCATGAAAACTAAGTTGTAAGGGCCAGGGCTGTAATGCAAATTTAATAACAGAAGGGCTTCTGAGGCAGAAGATATTCCAGTCTTTTGCAAATGAAACCCTCATGCTTCAAACTCTCTTGAGCTGTTGAAATGGCAAGTTCCCTTTATTTCTCAGATTATGACCTGGACTTCAGGGCGATTCTGAGGTACTCATTCTATGGTATCTTAATCTGGAAGCCTTGAAGACACTGGAGGGTATGAAGAGGACCCTCAGCTCCCACCATTTTCTCATATCCAGCTATAAAGGGTATTTGGAGTATTGTTCTGTTCTTCTACACTCTAGTAAGACAAAATGTGAAAATCACTTACATCTGTTTGGAATGAGCCTACTTGTTTTTATTATCAGTTTGTTTAATTTAACTGTGTTTTTTTTCTAATTCTTTTGGGTAATTTCGTTCTTACAGCGTATGTGGCTGGTTAGCCTCAAACTCAGTCTAGACAGCCAAGAGTGCATGTTTTGTCATCCTTCCTGCCAGTCCATGGTATTTATAAAGTACCCCTCACAAGATGACATGAACAATACTTTCTGACAACTCTTCAATCCATCTTGGACGTGACCTATAGTGTCCTTGTTTTTATAGAGTATTATTGGTAAGGCAGGCAAACATCTCACAGGAACACAGAACTGTGTGTTTTCCCTATAATTTCTAATTTAATTTATGTGGTGGGGCTTATCTTGGATTTAGATGCTAAACTTGTATGGACATATAAAGACTAATTTAAATTTTTAACTTCACAACTGTACTTATCAGAAACTGTCAGTCAAGTCTGCCTGTTTTGATTTCTCTGAAACGAGCCTTGTCTGAGTTTGTCACTGGATTCATTGAAATTGAGTTGGAAATCCTGGATTTGTCTGTTTGGAAGGCTGTACTTTCACGAGATGGTAATTCTCGTTTTAGGGGAGCCCTCTTTGTGTGGGTTTTCTTGTTTGGTTGGTTTTGTTTCTAAAAGCCACAGTTCCAGGATACAATGCATCAGTCTAATAAAATTCTAACTTTTCCAACTATCCTGAAGGGATAACTTTATCTTGAAAGAACTTTTGCTGGATCAAGTAGATTTCCCTTCGCACAGATAGCATAAACAACGACCTGGATAACACGAAGTGATTTCTGAATTAATATAAATAGGACAGTACCCTGATGTGCTATGTGGGTTGTTAGATACATAGAATTGTTAGCAGCGGACCTTGATTGTGGTCTAAGTAATATATGCTGAAAGTGGAGAAATGTCACAGCAAGAAGGAAATGCATTAGGAAGGATGAAGTACATTTTGCGTGGTGATATTTTTCTCACTGCTTGTACAGTGTTCAGGCTCAAGTAAAGCATCTGGATCCAACTAGATCCCAGCTGAACATATTATGGCCCAGTTTTTGGGATCATAGAAGGAGTGCCCAAAGTTGGTGATGAAATGTCATATGAGTGAGAAGATATGCTAGAAAAAACCTTCAGTGTTCAGTAGAACTCCAGGCTTTGCCATGAGCAAGGAGATGATGCTACAGCCGTTGCCAAACTGATTGCTTGGTATTTTCACCAGTGGCCACTTAATCTTGCTTTGGACAAATCTGCTCCAGGGTATCACTGCTGCCCTCCCTACAACACGCTTCATGGGCTCTTACTGCTTTTCCTACAAAATGCACTCATGATTTTAACGCATCTGCAATAGACTTCAGCAGTTGTACACTTCATGTACATTTGGACTTTCTCATTTGGCTCTTGAACAGTTTATTTCCTGTGTTTACTGGAGTCTGATGAGGTAATTGCTTCCTTTTGCTAATCTGTGTTGGTGATGTATACTTCCAAAAATAACTTTGTTTCTGTCTTGTTTTCTTTACCTTTCAAGAGTCTGTGATTCTGTGCGACTTCCTGTGGATGTTTCCTAGATGTAGCTTCGTGGGTTCTGTTTCTGGGATTCTGCCAGCTTTGTAATGAGTGTAACCAGCAACTGAGTATGCTTGGCCTTGCACTAGGGCAGTTCTCTTCTCTCAGCTTTATTTAACAGAATGTGATCCTGATGGTGTGTAATGTAAGGGCATTGTTGAAGTCTCATTACTTTGCTTCCAAAAGGCCTCAGGCTATGGGCTGCAGACTTCAGTGAGCAGTTAATTCCAGCACAGGAGGATGTCAGATGGACACCCTGGAATGTGTTCCAAAGCGTGTATTTTGCTTGTGCATGATCTTACTGTCTTTGGGAGTGGATTGCTGGATTTTCTTGTGGTGCTTCAGCATCTCTGGTCTTGAGCAATACTGCCTGTGCTTGTGGTTGTGTAACTCGGCATCTTACCTGCTGGAGGCCTGTTCAAATCCAGGGGTTAGCTCCATGACCAAGTTATTGCCTGGTTAGCTGCAACATGAGCTGTTCTAGACTGTGAACTGCCTAAGTTTTAGTTTAAAAGTTTGCTCCCTTAAATGGCCCTGGCTTTTCCACGGGGTAGAAATATGTTCATGATGAGTTTCCACCGAGCAGGTTACGTAGTACCTTGTGTGTGTGTCTGTCCCAAGTCTGCGAGTCTCGCCCTCTTTCAGCAGCATCCAATTGCATGAATTTTTGAAGGGGTCTTTAGAGTCATGATTAGATGCAGAAATGGGAGGGGGGGAGTAAAATGTCTTAGAATTACCATCATAATTTTTATGGGGGAGTAAACAGTCAGTTTACAGACAAGGCAATGGCTTTTAGTGAGTAGGACACGTGCAATCGGTGTTAGTATCTGTACTTGTGTACAGTATATATGTACATACATGTCCTATATATACAGTAGTGATGTCACAAGAAGTAATGCAAATGATTAGTGGTGGATTATGCAAATGTATAGTTTTATTGTTTAAATTCTGAAGCTGATGAGATTATAGAACTTTGAAGAGTGGCAATGTTCAAATGGCTTTAAGTATGATTGGAAATAGGAATGCTCTTTTGACTTGTGGAACATGCAGTGCCTTAGGCTTTTACTACACAACTAAACTAAACTAAACTAAACTAGGTAAGCACATTAATTCTGACCGCGTTGACTAAAGGGAGCTACACAGCATCTACCAATGCAGGCAGCACTTTGACTTTTCCCTGATTTCTCTGTGCCTGCTTCAAGTACTGAGCAATCTGGTGCACAATTGTGATGCTGAGATACCAAATGGACGGTGATTGTTATCCAGATGTCAGGATGGAATTTCCCCTTTGGAGACTGACCTCGGGAAAGCAGTTCAATGCACAAAAGGGAGCAAATAGCTGTAGTCAGACATTTGCAGGTTGAATTTTCAGGCACGTTGCTGCATTTTTATTTTTTTCTATTTCAGTAGAGGAATTCAAAATAGGATGTTGATCTCTTTAAATGTGTGGTTTTATTTTTCTCTTACATGTTGCTAAAACAGGGGAGAATAACCATCTTTCTGTATATCTCTCAGCCCAGGTAAACCCATCAATCTTGAAAAAGGTTGTGTACCAAGACAATACAGCTGTTAAGTGACTGCAAAATGTTGCTGTGGGACTAAAATTGCTGTTAATAGACGAGCTGCTGCCTCTTTTTGCTGCAGTCTGACAACACCTCAGAGTTGAGTGGAGAGCAGCAGTGTAACCCTGAAAAATACTGCTCACATTCATTCTCTCAAAATTATCTTTATACTCCTTGTTAATTAATATTTTTGCCAGTGGTGGGAAATTTTCTAGGTTTTTGTGTATTTTGCTTTTCCATAGGACATCTCTTTCCACTTTGGAGTTTTCCTGAAGTCGAGTCCGGTAATATTAATTTGCTTTGACTTTGTGACAGTCTTTTATTTTTGGGTATTTCCTCCTCAGAAATGCCTGGTTTTGTGGTGAGGAATTCCAAGCAGAAGTCTTTTGTCTCTTTCCAGTCATCTCAAAGTTATGATTTGGAAAAATCCTCTGTGTTGTCTTGTTTCTCAAATGAACAATGGGACAATGTGGACAATGGTACCAGGTATGTTGAATTTCTTGATATAATTTTCCTTTCTTTTCTATTGAAATTAATATGAGGTGTTTTGGAATGAAAAAATTGCATTGTTCATTTGTGTAGACCATCATAGCTTCTTGGACTCAAAGTGTGCTTCTCTGCTGGTGTAATTTTCCATACCCCACAGGGTATGGAGAGAGGTCATATATCCTCCTACTACTTTTAAGACCTGAATTGTAAACTTATGATTAAACTGGATATAGTGGCAGAGGCGTGTGGTTCTAGAATGAGATCAAAGTGCCGGTAGGGAAATTTTAGTGCCTTGTTTGAAGTCTGCTTTCTTTTAAGCTGTTGATCAGGTTGTGTAATAAACCAGAAACTGCATCTGCAGTGCTCTGGTGTGGCAATGGATCAACTGAATATTGTTTGGATATAACAGAGTCACAGAATGGGTCAGGTTGGAAGGGATCACAGCGGGTCACCTGGTCCAACCCCCCTGGTCAAGCACAAAGCACAGGACTGTGCCCAGATGGTTCTTAAATATCTCCAGTGAGGGAGACTCCACAGCCTTTCTGGGCAACCTGTTCCAGGTGCTCGGTCACTGCACACTAAAGAAGTTCTTCCTCATGTTCAGGTGGAGCATTCTGTGCCTCAGTTTCTTCCTGTGGCCTCTTGTCCTATTGCTTGGCACCACCAAGAAGAGCTTACTGAAAGCATCTTTCCAATTTCAGCTTTGAAGAGGGGGTGGCAAAAGCATTTTTCCTTGCCTCTGTGACTGTTGCCCGGTGATGTAGAACAGTACATAGTGCTGAGGAATTAATTTAGTGCAGGTAGCTCAGGCTGCAGCTGCAGTGCCCATCACACACAATTTATGTATTTGCGTTCCAGTTCATAGATATAACCTGTAGCTCTAATAGAATAGAAATTAGGTATGATTTAGGGGCAGAAAAAGAGGTTATACAACTTGATAAATGGTGCAGGTGATACTGATTCACAGACATTGCTACTGCTTTGGTTGCGCTGGAATTTATGGTTTTCCAGATTTTTTGCAAAGGTTTTTGCATGTGTTGTATGCCCAAAGTACTTAATCAGTTATTCGGCTGGTCATTTCTAGTGATTCATGCAAAGTATTAGTAATAAGAAGCCAACTGAAGGTAATAAGCACAATAAAAATTGTGATGAGGGAAAAGATGAACCGTCTTGTTTAAGAGGTGATGGATTTCAAGTTTTTGTTTAAAGCTTTTACTCAGAGTATCACAGTGATGGAGTGCCATAAAGCCACAACAATTCTGGACCTATTGCCTTCTTCATCAGGAATACCCTGAGAAAACAGGTTGAAACTAGTGGTTAACTACTGCCAATTCCTTCACCTCCTGTTCGTACCAGGAGAACTCGAAATTTCTGTGTCAGACTGAAATTGGAAGTAAATTTGATATTTAGATCCTTCCCTTGGTGAAGTCCAATCAAAAAAAACCTTCTCAGCAGACACTAATCAGATGAAAAATTTAGAATGTACAGAATGTACAATCTAGTAAGGACAACTTAACCCAGTCTTTGATGCTGCCTCGGAGTAACTTTTACATGGACCTGGCAGATGCAATACCCCACCTGCATTACATGCTTTTATTGGTCTAGGTGAGAAAGGATATGTGTCATCATACCCTAAGAAGGTACCTTTCACAGTATTCTCATTTTACAGCAAAAATGTGCAAAATACCATATTCTTTTCCCTCAGGTTGTGAATGGAAATACATTTTATTATTGTACTTTGTAATGGTTGTGTTCTTGGAGAATGAGTTAGTTCCCATAGATGGATGTAGGAATGAATGGTGTTTTAAGAGGCAAGCTTCTGCTTTATTGTTCTACTTCTAAAAGGTATTGCAATGTATTTAAGGTAGTAAAAGTCCTTTTGTGCTCAGATTTTACTGTAGATTACCTGCACAGGCCTCTCTACTCATTCAAGACTGGTGACTCCAGTGAGTCATGTCTTTGTTACCCTCACTTGTCCTGCGCTGGCTTCTTTCTTTATTTAGTTTCTTTTTTGTCTCTTCAGTGTGCCTTCTTCATTTCTTACTCCTTCTCCTTATTTTTTTCCCCTTCTATGGTTGATCTGTATATTTTAAGGTTATTTCATTTTGATTTAGTCAAAGGGTTGAATGGAGAAACTCTTATTTTTGTGGGACAGATTAAAATGCAAACGGTTAACAAATCATTTAAATTATGCTCATAGGACTACCTATGAGAAAAGAGTAGAATATACCGTCTCAATAATGAGCAAATTGGCCAAAGAAATCCATTGACATGTTGTTTTTAAAGAGGAAATAATTATGGAAAGAATGACTTTCTGTGCTGATCTCATTTTGCCAAAGTTCAGCCGTGGGTTAAAAAGTGTCTCATTTGTTTAGTCCTGTGTTTGGTAATAAGTTTTGTCTGATACTCAGTTTCTATGGAGAGATGTTTGCTTTTGTTTGATAACTGACATCATATTTAGGTTAATTGTCTGAATAAAAGTTGGAAATTACTAACGTGGGTGTCATGACTTGGGATACCTAGACCTCCACCAGTAAGTGAAGAGACCCCCTCTGTAAACCAGGAGACAACCACTGGAGTCTGCAAGCAGCTTCTCATAATGACACAGAAGAATTTCCTCTCTTTTATTAACCTTTAAAAAACCCCAAAAGAAAATCAGGCATAAAGTAGCATTTCATCCAAATGAGTTTGTTTTTTACAGTATTTTGAATGGATTCATGACTTAAGCAGTTGAGCAGATTGACTTGCTTGAGAAACACAACCGGTTTCTGGCTGACACATAGGATTTTATGGAGTGATTGATCACAGCTGCCAATTGCCAAGGTCGGTGGGATGTTCCATACAGGCAATCCCCACAGTATGTGCATGGATTAGCCTCGAAAAGGGGGCATGAGGGGAGAGACAATGCCGGAGGGTGGGGGGAACAGGGAACAGTTCTCAGGGTATTATGCTAAAAGCATCCTAAATGCAAAAGTGTCTACTTTGTAAAGACAGGCTTTATGTGTTGGTCAGGCTTTTATTGTATCTTGATTTTTTTTTTTTTTTTTTGGTGTGTGTGTTTATCCTGGTAAGCTTTCCAAGTAAAAATCAGAAGCCTGGTCAAAGAATGGGAAAAGAAATATGCAATGACTGTAGTGTGCTTTTTTTTTTTTCAGGGTTATTCCTAAGTGAAAAATAGTCATTTCACTTTTGTGATTTGTCAGCTTCTCTAGGGAACCTGGTGGGAGGAAAGGAACAGGGATTTAGTCTTGCTCTTTCTGAACTCAGTGGGAGTTTACCATTAATTTCTGCTGGTGACCAATCATGCCCAAAGTCAGCAGATGGAATAAATAGTGCTGAAGTCTTCAGCTTGCTATTAATTCATGATTATTTTTCTCGTAATTCAGTGAATGGGAGATTGGCAGATCAAGTGTTTTATTGCCAAGCATTACTGAGGATCTGCAGCAAAAAACCTGAGCAAATTAATTATCCCTTTGATCATATTTACCTCCGTAATGCAGAGAAAATCATGTCCTCTAGTCCTCATACTCAGAAAGAGCCTGTAGAAGCTGCAGTGTTTGGGAATGTTACAAGATGGAATGGGAATGCCCAGATTTAGAGAGGAATGTGGTGGCCCAGGTCTATTTAATCATTGTAAGGGCAGAAAAACAAGGAAGATACAGACGTAGATAATTGAAGAATAAGTTTGTCCTTTGTTAAGACTGAGTGAAAATGTGCCCCTTCAGGGAAATGTGTTACTATGACCAGCAATGATCTCATGCAGAGTCTGGGATTTCAGTAATAACCCAGTCATAGGGACCCTTATTCAATGCACTATGGTGCATCCATTTAGTTTACAGCAATCTATGAAATGAGGTTGCAAACCTTTCTCTGAATTTGTTCCAGTATTAAATGGACTATTTTCTGTCCTCTGCTGGAAATCCTTGGACACGACCAAAGCAAGGCCTTCCGTGAGAACTATGGTGCCTTTTCTATTCAATTCTGTGTAAGGTGGTTAGACGTCTTGCAGTGATGCTTAAAATGTTGTTCAAAATGATGTTTAAAATGGAGAAGGTAAAAAGAACTTAACTCAAAGCAGGAGTATATCCTTTAACAGTAACTCATGAACTCAAGCCATAGCATCAGTTTGAAGTTCTTTGGAAAGCCATGAAGACCATCTTGAGTGTCCTGCTGAATGTAATTCGGGAGTAAAACTTGCAATATTTGGTGAGAAGAAAAGATGTGGTAAAACCCCAGACCTCAAAGTGGTGTTTGTCAGAACCACACAACGCTTGCTGTATCCCTGGCTTTACAAGCGGGAATCTTCAAAGGGACAGGCTTTGAATAATGAAAGTGCTTGTCATCTTTTCAAGTGAAAGATAACAGTCTGCACATTTTGACTCTGATTTGGAAGTCCTTCTAGCTGCGTGATCACAGTCAAAGGTGAACTCATAGAAAGGAGGCTTTGTCTCCTGAGATGAGTGAGGGATAGAACAAGTGTTCATTACAGGTTACAGATGATTTTTATAATACTATTTGTAGCTCTTTCTGTGTCTGTGTCTAGCTATGCCCTTTTTACTGATGACAAGCTCAGTGGACATGAGAAGCTTGAAATGTTTTCCAGTGATTTGAGCCACGTTTATTATGCTCGTGGCCTCATCCAGTGCTATTTGAAAAAAAAGTCCATCAGCAGGCTTTGCTGTAAGAATGGAAAAGTCAAAGGAAGCAGTGGCAAAACTATAAAAAATTGATTCACGCTTGTTCACAGCATATTCTTGAACTGGAAGATGCTTGTACTGTGGTTCCCCGACTCCTCATAGTCCCCATTATTTGTCTGTTCTGAGTAACTCCTGCAGGAAGCAAGATAAAAAACTTTAGGAAATTCCCTGTACACTTAGAAAACACCCAATATTTAACAGTTATCAAAGCCTTTTGAGTTCCCAGCATTCAACTACTCTCAGAAAGAGAAGTTTTATTAGAAACAGAGCTATTAGTACTTCTGGCCTTGAAATGAGAGCCTGGGTGAACTCTACACAGGGCTAGGAACTGGCTAATAGGAAAAAAATCCCAACCATTTGAGGTACCACAATTTTACATCAGCTGAGAACACTCCTGTCTGTTTACACAAAAAATGGGATGAAGGAAAAGGAGTATCCCAGGCTCTTCTGCCTGTTCTCTTGGTGTGGTTTTGCATAAAAGGATGGCAGTTGTGCATCATTGCTGGCACTTAAGTAATAGCTAGTAACAGACAGTGTTGCAACTCTTCTTTAAGGGCTTGTTTTCCTTATCCTATCCTTATACTAGTGACTTTATTTCCAGACTAAAATAACTTTTTTTTGTAAGATCAGCAAAAGAATAAAATTCAGAAAGATTTTGTTTATTCTGAGGTGGTTCAGTAAATACAATTGTTTTTTTCTATAAGCAGTGAGTTCTTGAGTGATTATGCTGCTAAGAAACAGCCCACACTGCTTGTGAACACCAGAATTTTCTGTAACCCTTCCTGCCTGACTCAGATCATAGTTGAACAAATTTACTCTTGGCTTAGAATTGCTTTTTTATTTTTTAGAAAGCAGACAGTCCTCCCTGTCTTAATCGTACAGTTATTTAACAATTTTTACTCTGAAGGATGGGTAGTACAACCCCTGAAGGAAAAGGAAAGTTTTAAGTGGACAGGATGGAAGCACATGATATATGTGGGCTTTGTTCTGTAGGGACTCCACACTGGCCTGCCAAAATCAGGCAGGAAATGGAGGAGAGAAATTCTTGGTTTCTGAGTCAGACTGGAGGGTTAAGTCACAGTCAAGCCACGGCTGCCCTCTAAATCTTTCTAGGTAGGATTCTGGAAACAATGTGATGAAACAGAGCTCTTGGTCAGTGGAAAGTCCTTGTCTAGATAGTCATGTGAGGTTCACTTGCCTGTTTTATCTAAAAGGTTTGTCCAAAATACCGATATTTCTCCTATCCCAAGCTGAACTAGAGATGTTGCTTTAGTTGAGGTTATTGAAACCCTGAGGGAAAGCTGCTTTAGAGACCCCTTACAGGATAATGTTCTGAGAAAACTGTCCTTTCCATGCCTTGGTCTCAAAGTTGTGCTGCTCATTCGCATGAAACACTGGAGACCTGTCAAAGACAGGGGTCTGCATTAGCTGGAGAACAGTGTGAATCCACCATGTGTGTGTGCAGGGTTGAAAAGCAAAACACAAAAAGAAAGCAGAGACTCAAATTCGGTACCTGTAAGCGACTTGATAGCTGCAGTATTTAAGAAAAAAGTTTGTGCTGAGCTGATTTTCAGGAAACCAGCTATCCTGCCATTGAAAGTTCAGTGTGACATGAGAACGCTGCCAGCCAGTACTTTTATTTAGGAAAATAATTTTTTCTTTCCAACTGAACATCAGCATTCCCATGAAACCTGTCAGATGAAAAATGAAAAACCATTGCACAGAAGAATTTTGATTTTTTTTTTTTTTTTTTAATTTCATAGCCCTGAGAAAAATGTTGAAGGGTCTTTGTGTTGGCTTTTCAGGGCAGTGTAGTACTACTGAAGATGTCAGTCCTCTGAACTGGAGACTTCTGATCTTGCCTGCCTTTAGAGGAGTTGCTGGGGATTTCTTTGAGGTACCTCTGAGTAGGTTTAATTTGAGAGCCACTATTCTCTTATTCAGACAGAGACCATTGGGTAATGTGAACACTGTTGCTGTGTTTCACTGCTAATGCTGACCTAGAATATTCTATTTTACCAACTAGCTTAAGTGTGTATTTCCGTTTCTTTTTGGGTAGCATATCCTTTCTTGGTGACATATTAAAGTTTCTGAATAAAATAGCAGGGTTCCTGAGTACTGTGGGTCCAGTATCATACAGTGTAATGTGTCATTTGATGTATTGCTGACTTTCAAAGGTCTGGAGAAATTGCAGGATCTGCCTAGGTCAGATTTTGTTAGAGAAATACACATTGTAATTTGACAAATGAAAAGAGAGTAGCCAAATAGTGTGCAACATAATTTCAGTATGTGGAAACCAACTGTAAAATACAAAGGCTTAAAAGGTTCAGTGGTTTTTTGACTTTCTCTGGAGATTGTTTGATGCCTCATTAATCTTCTAAAAGAACGTGAAATGACCCATTTGTGTTTTGAAATTAGGAAAACTCTTAAGTTAGTGGTCTATAGCTTTAGTATTCCTGAAAACAAGGGCTGGAAAAGAATCTTACTGCCTTATGAAAATGATCTTTGTTAGTTGTGGGTAACTTGATCTATTTCTTCATAGTTCATTCCCTTACTATTTTGGGTGTAGAGTGGAAGAAAGCATGAGTTCATATTACCAGATAGTTCAGAATGATCTCTCTGTCTGGTGTCCTCTCTGAATTCATTGAATCTTTTATGTTGGAAAAGCCCTTTAAGATTGTTGAGTCCCACCATTAACCCAGCACTGCCAAGTCTAACCCATGTCCCTAAAAGTGCCTCATCTACTACATGTTTTTTGAATACCTTCAGGGTTGGTGTCTCTATCAACTCCCTGGGTCATAGTAGTGCCAATGTTTGACTACCCTTTCAGTGGAGACCTTTTTCCCAACATCCAATGTAAAAATCCCCTAGTGCAACTTGAGGCCATTTCTTCCTGTCCTCTTGCTTGTGACTTGGGAGACGAGACCAACTGCCACCTGGCTACAACCTCCTTTCAGGTAGATGCAGAGAATGACAAGGTCACCCCTGAGCCTCCTTTCATCCAGCTCCCTCAGCTGCTCCTCATATGACTCTCCAGACCCTTCACCAGCTCCACTGCCCTTCTCTGGACATGTTCCAGCACTTTAGTGTCTTTCTTTCGGTGAGAGGCCCAGAACTGGATACAGCACTCAAGGTGCGACCTTGTTAGTGCCAAGTATGGGGGCAATCACTTCTTAGTCCTGCTGGCCACACTATTTCTTATATGCATGGCCAGGATGCCATTGGCTCACGTTGACACACTGGCTCCCATTCAGCTGCTGCTGAGCAGCGCCCTCTGGTCCTTTTCCACTGGGCCACTTTCCAGCTGAAGAGGAGATACAAGGACTCCCTGAAGCAATACCTCAGCCTTGGCCATATTGACTACCATCAATGGTCCACTCTGGCCTCCAATCGGGAGAAAAGACAACGCAGAAAGAACCGTGCCTCGCCAACGCCGCCAACGGAGACTTTCCACCGTGCCTTTTCCAACCAAACTTGCCTGTCTTGCATCGGCCTTTTTAGCCATCAGCACGCTTGCAGCAAGCATGGGTAGAGCCCTTCCCAAACCTTCGTTCCCGAAGCCCAGCCATGATGATGATGATGATGATGATGATGATGATGATGATGATGATGATGATGATGATGATGATGATAACTTTCCAGCCACTGGTCCCCCAGTCTGTAGCACTGCAGGGGTTTGTTGTGACCCCAGCGCAGGACCTGGCACTTGGCCTTGTTGAACCCCTTATCACTGGCCTCGGCCCATCAATCCAGCCCGTACAGACTGACCACAGATAAAGTCTGAAAGCTCTACCAGGCGTGCGAAACTTCCTCATTGCTGTGTTTTTGTGTCTGTGTTCTGGGCACATACTGGCTTCTTGAGCACACCCTCTTAATACATCTGTGCACAAATGTCTTTTGTAGTTGTTACAGAATAAATGTCGACCCATTGTAATGAAGAATTTTGCGTGTATCTGAAGTCTGCTGCATCTCAAATCAATCAGGAATTGGCTGTATTTTTCATGAATTTTAATGATTAGAATTATTACACTCATCTTGTGTCTTTTGATGTATTGCATGATCAGAGAACAACTCCAAAGGGACCTGGCTTTTCATATAATGCTCCAGTAAGGCTACAAATTATTATGCAGCTAAAACAATAACTTGCTTGCTTTATTTAACATCTGCTGTACTTCATATGTGATTTGTTCAGCTGATGCCAGCTCTTTCAACTTGTCTCTCTCAAAGACACATTAAAAGACAAAGAAAAATAATGTGTTTATGAACGTCCAGAAACAGGGGAAACAAAGCTTCACATATTCCTACTGTTTCTTTCCTTGGCTAATGTGGTAATACTGTCCCCAGTGATGAGCTGTTTCTGATTGGAATAGTGAGGAGCTGATAGTGCAGCATATGAAGTGCCGCATGTATGTAAAGGTATGTGAAGGGATAGGTAGGAACTCATGTTAAACCAACTCATACAATTGAAGAAATTCTCAGAACAAGAAAGCTTATCAGCCTTCCTTGTTACTTTTGCAAAGCTGTAGTTTGATCTAATCAAAGACTTCATCTTTTCGTGCAAATCTTCCTTTATGATTTGTTTCAAACTCTTGTGGCAATGCCACCACTGTGGCTACACAGTGAGATGACAAATGCCTAAGCTTAGTTTGATTCATTGTTTGTGAATTTATTTCTAGTGTTCTCATGCATTTCTTATTTCTTTCACAAGCAAACCGTGTGCATATTGAGATCTGATAGTAAAAAGGAGTTAATCAGGAAATCAAGTGAGATCAGAAATGAATGAGGCATATTAATATACTTGTCTTGTGCAAGGAAAAGACTAATGGGTTGCTCTTTTTTTTTCACCTTGCTGGCCTGAATGTGTTAAAAAAGAATCCCTAACCAACAAAAATGTATAGACTGTTGGGTGAGAGATTTTACTGTGCAATGATAGTGCTTGTGGTTTAGTTTAGGTCTTACATCTTTTGCCTGAACAACCATGGACTGTTTTCTATCTCTGCTTTTATTAGGTTTTTATATTAGGTTAATGGCCTAAATTATGCTTATAGAAAGATAAGGAAGTATACCTAAATACAAGTACCTGTCACGTACAACCCTGTAGCCATTTGACAGAGCTGCTGCTTTCACATCCAGGTGATGAGTTTTGGCTCTGAGACTCTGAAGTTCTCATCAGCCACACACCTTATAAATACTTCTGTATATCTCAATGCAGAGCATCTTCCCTTCATTAGGACTTGCTGTTGAACAAACATTTAAAAAGTCAGCTTCATGCAAGTGTAAGGTTTCATTTTCATTTCTTTGGATTTGAGCTGTACATACCTAGAATTGTGATTTAAATTAATCCAGTGCATTTCAGTCATGTCAGAAAAAAAGAGAAATGTAGATTTCAAACTATGAAGTCCATCTTAAGTTCAGTTTTCATTTAAAAAAAAAGTTCTTCCTGATATTCAAAGCACACAGTTTATTGAAGTACACATCAGTGGTACTGTCTCACTGCTGCTTCCAGCTGTGTAGAGTGAGGGTTGCATTTTGACTGTAAAAGCTCTGATTCTCATTTGCAATTGTGGCAGATGTAAGAGTATCCAAGAAATGGGAAGGAGGTGACAACCCTAAGCAAAGGCATTATCATCATCCTACAATCTCCTGATGCTTATCTTTGAGTGCTGTGTTACTAATGACACTGTCTGAATATGTTTTTCCATGGAGCATCCTTCTGTGTTGCCCAGGAGCAAATAGGGTAAGTGTCCTTCCCAGCTATACTCTCTGTTCTGTTTGACTTACTTGCAGTGACCTGTACCTGGATAGTTCAATTAAGAACACTGTCTGTTCAATTAAGAAAGCAGGCCACAACAAGCGTATGAAGACTACTTAATCTAAGTTCTTATATGTTTCTCTTTAGTTAGATAGCAGGTTTTGTGGATTTATGAAATCTCTATTAATGGTGAGGAAAATGCTTTCTTCTACTGTTCGCTTCCAAGGTGGCCATACAAAAGTAAATTATGACAGCAAATTCAGAATGAAGTCATAAAGCACTTTAATATTCTACAATTGCCAATGAAAACAAGAACTATAAACATGATTTCCCTGACATACTGTCTTGCAGGCAATCTTACACTAATTTACAAAAGGTACTTTAGAATAAAGCAGTCATGCTTGGTGAAACACATATGAAGGCTGAGGCCCCCCATAAGATCCTCACCTGATCTGACTTTGCCTACTTTGGAGCCTCTTCCCCTGTTCTCCTTCCAGCCCTGACACACATACCCAAAGAGCTCCTCAGTGCTTTGCAAACAACTTTGCAAAATAAAATACGGCAATTAACAATTAAAATAACCATATAACATCTTGTTTGATACAGCGTGGAGCTGTATGTCTGGAAATCAATAGGGCAGTGCCATGTTTTCTGCTGACAGGGAATTTTGGCTGCCCCTTCTACCTGTGTTTAACAACAACAATGCCGAGTTACAAAGTGCAAGACCCCTTGTAGCTAATCTTTTCTTCACTGACAACAAAAAATGTGCCACTTGCAATGTATTGGTCTTTCCTTGGCAAGCTTAAGGCACAATAACGAGATGGCTGCATGGGGAAGACTGGTGAAGTAATCCATCAAATCTCTGTTTTAATTCTGTTCGTGCTTGTAACTAAGGGACTGAGACTAAAGAGACTGGGGCAAAAAGGTAATGGGTCACAGCTTTTATATCTCCTCTTTTTAATCGTAGTGCTTGATTAAGTTTTAGGAGACTGACCTCCAGGCAGTGGAGAGGGAACAGGCTCCTGTGTGCAGCCTCAAGACTCACCCCCCTGAGTTTCCCTTTTTCCCTTGCATTTTACTGCAATGCTTACAGCAGTACAAGCTGCCACTTATTTGCCAACCTGACTCCTGTTCAGTTTCTCTTAACATTCAGCAGTTGTCCTTGCTCTTTTTCTTCATCCCCATTTCATCTTTATTCTGACTTCCGTGTAGCCCATTTATCTTTGTTTCCACAAAGGTACACCAAATGTGAATAATAATGTTTTCTCTCCAGGACAGGTCAGTGGGGAAGAGAGTTCTGATTATCATGTCCCAGATTGTTTTTGTTTGTGGGACTACTTTGACTTCAGCAGCAGATTTTGTACTGTATTCCCCTAAAAGACATTTAAATAACTACTGTTGCAATCTTGATTTACCCTTCTACCCCTCAGAAAATCTATTGAATGTGTTTGGATAATTACATATTTTATCAATATAATATTTTTATCTACTTTTGATCCACCATTCTGTAATAAATTGAATTGTACTGTAGAGCAGAACCCAAACTATTGCTAGCAATAAGAATTAGTACTATTAAAACTTGAGGAATCTCGAAATACAAAGAATGTCAAACAAAAAAGGCTGTACAGATGTTGAAGAAATCTTATATGGCACAAGGGGCTCAGAAACCTGTGATTTCATTTGATCTCCACCAATGTTGGCAAGAACCTTTGCAAAAATTACACATCCATTTAAAAGTTATTTTGTCCTTACTGGAATTCAGTTCTTGTTGATTTTCCTAGATGGATTGTGGTTGGTGTGTGAAACTTTCAATAGCATAGTCTAATCAATACCATCAGGATCTACATTTTTTCCTTTATGCCTCTTGTGTTTCAACTGAGGTTTGAGATTATTAATGGCTACACTTTCTTGGAAACAACTTGATATTTATTTTCTAAACTTCCATGTGATATGGCCACTTCTGAGCTGCATTAGCATTTCCACTGCATTAATCATTGTGACCTAAGATGGGCAGGACCTCATGCAATTTCCTAATTTTTTTCTCCCTTCTTTTCCCCATCTCAAGTCCTTGATTTTGGAAAGTAGACACATAAGCTGTTTGCATGTTAATGAAACTCAGCCTACTTTCTCCAGGGAGTGTAACAAATTCAAACTTGAACATTACTTTTCATCTTCTCCACTACTAAGGCTTTCTGTGTAACTCCTAGCCATGTTCCACACTTTGTGTATATAGTTACTGCCTAGGAACAATTTTTTTAATGCATGGTATCTGGGAAAATGCCATTGTACATTACTAATTCTAAATGTAAAAGAGGTTTTCAGATGGCACAGTGGTTTCATTAAGGGAAAGAACTGTGAATACTTGGAAAGCACAATTCTTAATGCGTGGGTGGGGGAGAGTAACTCAAAACTTGATAAATGGTAAGTGATTTTGTAATGTTCCTTGGAAGAAAAGCTTTCTAAGTGTTTGACTGTCCTGGGGATGGAAGTCTCCATTAGCCATAGGACCCCTTTCATGCAATTTCTTGTTGGAGTTCATTTTCAATGTAGAAGAGTTATGAGGTCCTAGTTTTAGTGAAGTGATGAAGTATAATTCAAGACATAAAACTGAAGTTCCAGTGCAAGCTACATATGGAGGCAGAGAGCAGGAAGAAGAAATATTTGTTGGGACAATAACATCACTTTTGCTGTAGATGCTTCTTTAGGGTTCTTATTCTATAGGATTTATTGCAATACAGATGAATTGTTATTATTCATCATAAAAATATTCCCCTAAACTCACTGAAACAACTTTAAGTCTTGATTGCAATGTGAAGTTAACTGAGAATTTGGAATGGCAAACCTGGCCCTCTTCTATGTTACGTTATGTTACGTTACTGTTTTTAATTATATGATAGAATACTATTTTTATTATCAATTGCTTCTTCAGTCGATTCACTTACAAAGTACTCTTTGTAGGGTATTCTTGCTATAAATCCAGTATTCTTTTTCCAGGCTGTTTTTACATGTTCCCAAATTTATTTACATGCACCCCTCTCAGTCACCTCCCAACTTTTAAGTAGATCAAAGCTAAAAGCAAGAATACATGGCCTCGTGCTTAGGTATTAGTAGTCAATTTTAATTTCTTTGACAGCTACTTTGCTCTGAGCAAATATTTTCACTGAAGAATTCAGTAATGCTTAAACCCTTTAATACATAGTCATGTGAATCTTTAGTTTCATTCACTTCAATATACGTTTACTTGTCGCTCTAGATTGAATGTTGTCAGAGATAATATTATTCACATCTTTTAGCTCTTTTAGTAACTTATGAGTTTGTAATTTTATTTTGGTTTTTCAAATCACATGCCAAGTTTGAAACACTTTATTTTGCTTGTTTGTATGTTACAGTCAAATAACCTACTTGTCAAATTGGTGGTTGGATCATCCAAGTATTGAAATGTGTCTGTGCTGCAGTTACCTTTTATCCTGTACCATTCATCTGTAATCTGTTTACACAAACACAAACTAATTTGGACTCTTGCAGTTTATTAAAAGGGTCTGCTAAACACCAAGTTGTATCTTGGAATAAGTAATTCTAAAGAGGTTGGTACAATATAAAGCTTATCAGTAACTGTTTCCCAAACAAAGAATCTTGCATGTTATCCATGTTTCCAAAGCTTCATCCTGCGTGTTGAATGTTTTTGATGCATTAAGAAATAAAGGAAAGAAAATAGATCTTCCTCATGCTTGGAAACTGTATGAGAACATCTACAGAGAACAAGGGGAAAGCTTGTTGCTTTGTTAACTCCCCTTTTAGTTCATGGGAAAAGAGCTGAGCCAGTACAGTATAACTGTGAAGGAAATGTTATCCCAAAGGACAGGTTACCTCCAACTTCATCTCTTTATTCAGATCCCTCTTTCTATAATTCCTCTGCCTCAACCTGAGAACAAGGATGTACTCTGAACCCTTCTGTTGGACTCCTAACAGTAAAAGACTTCTTAGGAAAGACTTTAATGTGATTTGCCAAGCCTGTATACCAGGACCAGAAAGTGTTGCTACTTCTCTGCCTTTAGGTAAAATGAAAAGAAGTGTATGAATGTTTGCAAGTTAAACTAAGGAAGAAAGCGTCTAAGAAAATCTAGCAGTAAAAAACCAAAACCAAAAAACCTGAAAAAAATTAGGGCTACAACCTTTACTGGCTATCTAAGATTTTCAGTCATTTGGAGTATTTTGTAAATGCAGGTTTTGATGATTCATAGAAAGTTTTTGGTACACAGGAAATCTCCAGTGAGGGGGAGACACACAACAGGAGTTATGGCTTCCACTGAGACAAGCTGCCAGTATCACTCCCAAGAATTTAGCTTCCTCAATGGTAAGGCTCAAATAAATCTTCGTGGTTGTTTTTCCTTATGTGGAAAAATTTCCTCGTATACTTAATAAGGCCAACTTCAAAAGAAGTAGCCGTGGCTCCACCATGTAAATATTTGCTGTTTGGGTAATTCCTCTTGAAAGAGTAAGCTTCATGTCATAACTCCCAGTGTTTTATTGTTTCCCCCAGCTTACTATACTCTGTTCCATTTTGTTTAAATGCACAAATACCATTGACAACAGGCCATGGTCGCTGATGCAGTTTTGTTTTTGATGGGGGCAAGAATGTTCTCACTCAATTCCTAACCCTCTTAATCAGCTCCTCTACTGCAAAATCCTCCAAGACGAGTCACCACAGAGACCTGGATATGTTTGCACATTGTCCTAGGAATAGCTTGTGCTCCAGCTCGAGTTCATCTACATCCAAACATCTGGCATTTAAGCCTTCCTCAGATGCAGGTTTTAGATCAACTCTGAAGCATGAAGGAAAAGACCTGGTAAAGCACCACGTGATGTGGTACAGCCAGGAACAGCAACCAGTTGTGTTTGTCTCCACCCTCACCTGGTGTATGAACCTGCATTACACAGTTAATGGGGACAGTCACATCTGGAGAGGTCACAAGCAACGAAGCAGCAGAGGGTGACTGTCCTTTCTTGACACTATGAATGCAGAGAGAGGCTCAGAGGGCATCTCATATAAATCATAACAGTTATATATATCATATATATCTTATATGTATGATATATATATCATATACTTCTGCTTCCTGGGCTGTGCTCCTACGCAGGGTGTCAATGAGGCCAGAGTTCTTGAGTGTTTTTCTGGGGCTCATGAAATATATATGTGTGTGTATATATGTCGATATGAATACAAATATGGAGTTAAACGTCTTCACATCAGCAGAGCAGCTTTGCCTGCCTCGTTCACTGTGTTCCCATATAACTTTGTGTGCAACATGAATAAGAGGAGATTATAGTATTACAGCCCTGGGAAGCATCCTGAGAGCTTGCCAAGCAGAAGAGCAGTTGTTTAATATTACCTCTGTTTAGAAGTAATTATATCCAGGTCAATGCAATTCAGATCAGACCCTTCTGAAGCTTGTCAAGGCTAGTTCACTGTTAACTGTTTCGCAGCCACTCAAGGTACTCGTGCCGTCCTTGTGCCTGGCAAAATACCAGAATTCGGGGGAAGGGTCAAAGAATGTGATATTATCGGGGTACTCAAACTTTTAGTCAGGCTTGGTTCCAAGTTTTAGTGATGAGATTGTTCTGTGGAACCAGCAAGCCGCATTGAGCAGGAGGGGCTGGGTGGTAAGAAGGAGGGAGGGCTCAGCTGCAGTCACCTGGGAATTGGCTTCCGAATGGAAGATGGACAACCCAGTTGGGATCCATTAATCCGTGCTGGTGGGGCAGAAGGACTAATCAGCTGGTGACAAAAACAAATAGGGATTTGTCTCTGTGAGGAAGGGAGAATTTTTGCCCTAAGGGTTGCTGTCCTCTGGAGCTGCTTGCCATTATAGAGACAGCTGCCTGTCTCACATTTTTCTTCCCCAGGCTTTTTATGATACTCAGCTGCTTAACTTTTAGGTTTGAACTACACCGGAGAGATGAATTTTTTTTCCCTGCTGAAAGGAAACATGATGTAGGGATGCAAGCTTTTGTTGCTTAGGATGATGACTCTTAGCTGAGGTGGCTTCTCTTCTATGTTTTGAACTGTACTTCTTCAGCTTCATCTGTGGCAGCCTGACAACCAGTGGATATTGACATCCATGCAGAGCAGGAGGTAGTGAAATTGCTTATGAGCAGCAAGAACATCCTGAGGAAAGGTCTAGCAGTTGGTTACTTAAGTGATGGGGGCATATTTTTCTCCCAAGGTCTTGTTCAGTGGTACTGTATGTCCCCATGAAGCTTCTCTGATCACGAGTTAGGTTGGTTCTGATTTAGCCTTGCACCTACAAACCTTGCATAAACTGAAGACAAAAAATTGAGAAGGGAAAGTTGATTTACTTTGTTTTTCCTAGATGTGGTTTTGTTGCTTCAACAGGGGAAATGCTGACTGTGTTCTGGGCAGCTCTACTGCAAAGGGTGGTTCTTCACTACACAAAATGCTTGGCTTGGCAGCCAAGCAGGAATGGTCTGACGAGTCCATCTGCCTGTCATCCAGAACAGTTCCCCACTGCAGAAACTGATACAGCCAATTGCTTTACTGCCAGTGCAGCTCTGGGAAAAGATTTCAAGACAAGTCCAAAGGAGAGTTATTTCCTTTCTTATCGAGGTCTTGGTCTAATCCTGACCTGAAACTGTGGTCTTTTTCTTATTCTGTGTTTTTAAATGGGTTGTTTAAGAGCGGCAAAAACTGCCTGTCTTGTTTGCAGCACTTTTCTTCAAATTATCCTCAAAAAATGCTTTGGGACTTTTTTACTGTGCAGGGACTAAACTTTTATGCCAAGCAAAATTGCTGTTCTGAGTTGACACTTGCATAAGAACATTAATCTGGTGATATTCAATCTTTTCTATTTATATCTGTGGAAGGGTGATTCTTGCATGTGTTTTTGACAATTCAGTCTGAATCATCTGGTTGTAAAATATGAGGACAGTTGAGAAAGTGCATTGAAAGTTTTACGGGTTTAAATTATTACATTTTCAAACCAGAAATAATGGAATATATGATAAGCTTATATATAAATATTGTTTCAGTTAACTATAAAAGCAATTATAGAATTTTTTTTCTAGTTTCTACCAATTTCTAAGAGGTTATCTTTAGTTATTTGTTTCGTCTGAGTCGGGAAAATGCGTGATAATCAGTTGCAGAGGTTGCTGGTATCAAATAGTCAAGCTCTTGTCTCTAACACTGCAGGTCTTGTTACACTGCATGTTTTCCTTTTTTCTCTCTTCCTCCTGCGAAAGAACTGTCTTGCACTGGATGACCTGGAAACATAGCAAGTGTAAAAGGAAGTCTGTGTGGAAGAGCTCTGGTCTTGGGTATCCATCCCCTGCATACAGTAGGCAGTGACAGCTGTATAGGGGCATACACAAGAAATTTCTGAATTTTGCCCATGATGTGCAAAAAAACAAAGGCACTGTTAATTGATCAAATGCTCACATGTGTTTTTAACCTGATGGGGACATGTTACTGGTTACAGTTACATTTGTTTTGACTGCTGTAGGAAATTATTTAAAAAAAAAAAAAAAAGAAGCACAAAATAGGAATACAAAAGCAAATAACACCAAAGTGAAGCATCTTAGTCCCTTGTCATGGGGCTTCCAGGTATCCTTTCAGAATAGATGAAATAGTACTAAACAGAGCAATTACAGTTAAGCTGTACCTAAGTATTTTATAGGAACTGACGAGGAAATGATGTACAGACCATTCGACTTTTTGGAACTGTTGCAATTTGCTATAATACATTTATTTTGCAATCTTTTGGAGGAAGAAGAAAAGGCAGTATTTTATTAGTGCACCCAGTTCAAAGGGAGGCGAGTCAAGGTGGTGATTGAATGTCTTCAAGCTCATTACATTTGAAGCAACCAGTTACCTGTCATCACAGGGCTTTCCCCTATTAAGGCCAGCAAGCAGGAAATTGAACTCTTGTTCTTACATCACGCATTTATTTTAAATGTTTTTAAATTACTTCCGGTGTTGCAAAGTAACACCAAGTCCTGCAGCACTGACCCATCCAGTGCCTTTTGAAGGAAGAAAAATGCTCAGATTTGCTGTGCTAGTGGGGAGCTGAAACAGCAGTTTGCTGTGTGTGGGTAAAAGGAAGATGTGACTTTTAATTCTAGGTCTGTTATTAGCCTTCCGTAGGAACAGGTAGGCTCAAACCTGAAATGTAGTAGCTCAAAGTCGTAGATGCTGATTGTGTAACATAGCTGAGCAGGCAGCATGCCTCACCCATGGGAAATCCTGGGGAACTGAAAGCTCCAAAGTATTTTCTACAAATCAGTCACTTCCTTTGGAATAGGAAAAAAAAAAAAAAAAAAAAAAAAAAGGAGGGGGAAGACGCGCNAGGAGGCAGACTCGCAGCTCTCCATTGTATCTTGTGGATAGATGACACAGTGATATATGAGACCAGCCCTGCTTTTGCTATTACAAATTCCCAGCAGTCGTAGGGAACTGGAATGTGCTCTCCGCAGGCAGGCAGGCTGCCCACACTTGAGGCTGTGAAGGAGTGGGCCCACAGTGGTGTTTTTGCTATAGAACTTCTACAGTTCTCTTTCGCCTCAAAATATGTTCTTCACGCACCAAAAAAAAATTGTAAATAAGAGCTGAGCAGGCCTACAATAGAAAAATGTGCTTTTAAAAGATGATCCAGTGACCCCGTTACTTTAAATTGAAGAAGATGAGAAGACTAGGTGGGAAGATCTTGATCGATGATTCAAGGTGTGTGTAATAGGGATAAGTGGTAAAGATCCATAAAGGAAAAAAGAAGGAAAACATGAAAAGGAAATTAAAGGTGAGATTTGGCAGATATGTTGGGAACAATGGAAGAAACAGACCGTGAAGATAAAGAGGATGGAAGGAAAGGGAAAAGTGGATTTAGAAGAAAGGAAAAATGATAAAAAAAACCCAAGCCAAAAGGGAAAAAAACTCCTTGAAATGTTCATAAGCCTCTCTGGAACAAGAAACAAATTTGAGATTCTAACTGCATAGAAACAGTGATGATAATTTATTGTGCAGGGTATGGAATTGGGATGCTGGAAGTGGAATTAGGTGTACTAAGAATCATCCTGTATAAGTGCTTTCATCCTCATTGAGAAATTTAGATTTTTCTTGTCTATCCTGCTCTTGCTATTATTTAAATTTGGTCTTTCTTACGTAATTCAAATGTTATTTTGTTTTATGGGTGTGTCATCAGCTTTTTCCTCTGCTTATATAATATACAGTTGTCACTGAAGATGGTTAGGTACAGTCTAGTAATTCTGGTGGAGAGCCTAGGAAAATACAACTTGACTCTATAATATCTTTTTTTTTTTCTGAAATAAAAAAGATTTAAGGAAGTGGTGAATAATGTAATAAATCATGAGCTATTAACAAGACTGTTTTACAGTCCCCATTAGTCCCCATTAGACGCACATACAAGTAACAAGATTGGTAAATTAAGAACTGTGTAAACTGAGATGTTACTTTCCTTCAATGGAAAAGAAAGATATGCACTGAAGCCAGCTTGAAATTGGCAATGTCTAGTGCATCATGTAATAATTTTTATACTCAAAACTCCAATGAAACAAATCTAGTTTGGTTGGCTTGTCATGTGGGGTGACTGACTATACTTGAACAGCCCTTGCCTTAAAAGGGAAGCGTGTGGTAAGATGTTCTGCTCTTATTTCAGGCTAATATTTCAAGGATGTAAGCCGGTGCCAGACCCAATTTTGGTAAATCCTCTTTATTAAATGAAGTATGGGATAGATGTTTTATCTCTCGAGCAAGCTGCCCTTCAAGATCTCCAGGTTCTCTCTGACGGTAACTCCTCTATAGGAGACTGCTTGGAGACAAAGTGCTTTGCTGCCTCGTGGACCTTTTGGTTTGGGAAGCCCGAACTGTTTGGTGTCAAGCATGAGGACCACGGGTGATCCAGCAGCACCTCCCAGGGAGCAGAGTGCTGCTTCCACTGCTGCGTCCTGTCATCTTTGATAGCTCTGTTCTTTGTAAACTCCCTCTCTGCCACTGTGTAGTCTCTGAAAACTACTGTAACGAAAAAGAACATTCGTAGGAGTTGAGCAAATTTGATTTGGTTTGAAGTTTCAGAATTTCTGAAAGAACTTCCAATCCTTATCACTTGCCTAGAGGGCGTATATCTTAAAATCTGTTGTGAAATTCCAGGGGCAGATGCCATAGAGTTATGTCCCAGTCTCCCTCTCATCACTTTGCAAATGAAATCCTCATGCTGTGATTTTTGTTTTCATCACAGTGTATTGGTCGCATTTACTGAGCATAAGGCTACAGTGGAATTAGTTATTAACAGTTATGGCCAGTGAGTGGTATACAAGTTTGTGATAATTTTTGCTTAGTAGAAGGTGTGCTGGTTTAAAAGTAAACTGGCAGAAGAAATGAGCCCGACTTGAAAGACTTCAAGTCAGAGTTACAATTTACTAAAAAGATTACAAAAAACACAGTGATATAAATTGGGTTAAACCCACAAAAACCAGATTTATAACCCAGCACCCTGGGGCACAAGCAGAGTGGTGTTTGTTAGTCCCTGTGCTGAGCATCACCCCTGAGTACAAAGTGAAAGGAAAGGAAAGCCTGTTGGTGAGAATGATGGTTGCAGTCTGGTCAAGAGTGGCAGTCACAGTCCTGTTAAGGTTCTAGTCCCACTCCAGATTTCATGAGTGGTATCAGAAATCCCCAAATCAAAAAATTATATATGCTCAGGTTCAGGTGGCAATGCCCAGTACCTCCCCCAGGGTGGGGAATTTCACAATGTGTGATTTAACTCTGTGAGTCATGGGATGTTTTTGGAATCTTTGATCGTTTAGGTCATTGCAACTGCCTATTGTGCCAGTCCCTAATGGCCTATTAGCAGATCTGACCCCTTGGGCTGGGGGTGAAGGTGCTGATGCCTCCCTGGAGGGGAGTTATCGCACCTGAGTCATTGATGTGAAGACAGAAACATTCCTCGGTGTCTCAGAGTTTTTTAACAGCCATCCTGTAGCCTGAGGTGTCAGGTGTGCCCTGGGCAGCTGCTGCAGACGATCCATTATTAACAGTTCAGCAGAAATTACAAAGAGAGCGTAGAATGCAGAGTTTTGGTTACACCCACACAGTCATGAAGCGCCCGCTCGTTGTAACTAGGACAGAAGGATGCATTGTTATGGTGATAGAGCTAGCCTGTGCTTTAATCCAGAATTAATTAACGATGACCAATACCAGAAGTGTTATGTTTCACATACTATTGGTGCAGACTGGGGGATGATGGTCTAGGGAAGAGGGTGAGGAAGGAGACAGGCCTGCCCTTAATTTCACCATCTGTACTCTTGTGCTGATAACTGAGTCTCACCTCCACTTCTCTAGTTTAGTGGAATTGTACTGTACAAGGGCAGATGCTTTAAACGTAAGAAAAGAAAGACCATTTCCCAGGGGCAGGGCCAAGACCTGTGAAGTTATCCAGATGATCCATCTCTTGGACTAGATCCTTCCCCTAAGACGAACAAGGCAACGTGTTAGGAACAAAAAGGATTGTTTTGATAAAAGGGAGGGAATTTGAAATAACAGGTGCTTGCCATGTTGTGCAGAGAATTGTTGGAAGATGCTCAGATACTTCATGGATGAAAGGAAAGGATGGCAGCTAAAGAAGAGGTAGGTGATTTAAAGGCTGTGATGGAGTCAGTTTGTGAACAGTATTTTCTTACGTATAAAAATCTTGATAAATAAAGAAATATTTTAGTGTGTTTTTGTGGAAGGGATGAGAAAAATGAGTAGTCAGCATGTTGGCAGAAAAAATGGAGTTATATGTTGATAGAAGGCACAGTCAAATGCTCAGAACCACTCACTTTTTTTTTTTTCCTTTGATTTATTTAACTTTCAAGTGTAAGTTTTAGAAACCAGACTTTATCTGATGAGATTTATACCTCCAATAACTTCATTTCAAGGCAAACACATAGTTGCATAGCGGAGGTTAGGAATCTCCCACCTAAATAACTGAGTGATCTTTCAAGTGAGATCTCCCCTCTGCTGCACATGCCTGTGCTGCCCCTTGTGCATGGTGCTGTTTGGCTAACCGAGTTCAAAAGGAGATCAGTGGGGAATAGTGAAGAAGTGTGTTAAAATAGGGCTTAAAGAGTAGAGAGAAATGTCAAAAAGGTATGAGAGTCCTTAGAGATTTTGGGAGAGGGTTAGGAGAAGTTGAGGATTGCAGCCTCTGAGGAATGTGAAGTGGGAAGAGGAAGGAATTGCAAACTTGCTAACAGAAGAGCCAAGAGTTCTGTACCTGGGCCCATGGACTTGGCATTTGTGTGCCTTCTTGATGAGCAACTGAAATGAAGGACGGGAGGGAAACAGGAGGGGAAATGAGGTGCTGAAACTCATCCTGGATTTCTGAGATAAAGCTGGGAACAGCTCACGTTTTTCTCTTCTGCAGGTGCCTGGCCTGTAGGACTGTGTTGTGGGACAGGAGATGTTATTGCACTGGATGGTGTGGAGTGGGAATCTTGGGCTAAATTAGATTACAGAGCAAGAGAGGCTGTGGGAAGAGGTTCTATGGCTTAGTAGCTGCTTGGAGGTCCCATAAGTCCAACAGGAGCTCTGGTTATGGTCTAGTAACAGAAAATCCCAGCGGATGGTGGAACATATTAGGCAGCTGGTCACTGGGAGAGTAAATGTCTCTTATGCATAGGAGGGTTTTGGAAGAGATGCACCTGTGGATCCTGTGAAGTAGCACACAACAGATAATCACCCCTGTGGGTGCTGCGATAGGTTCAGCTCTTGTCCCATCATGAACTGTGCTTTCAGGTGCAGCTCTGACTAGTAAAATGTTGGTCCCCATCCCGAGGCTGGGGAAGGCAATTGCTTGGGCTGTGGCAGCAGTTATTAGGCACAGCTGTAAGGGCTCAGGGTGGTGACTCCCCCCACCTCCAGCAGGAAGTGAAAAGGGCAGCTCATACCAGGGGACTGGGATTCCTACGGAGACACTGGAAGATGTATCTTCTTTAAAAGGTTTCAGTCCAGAAAGTCTTGTGTGTACGTTTAGCTGGGTAAGCTTGTTGTTATTCTTCACCCTGGAGGCATTCTGACTTGGAGCTGACTGAAGGTGGGAAGATGACTGGGAATGTGAAGGGTGAGGAGAGGATTTAAGGTCTGCCTGTAATTCTGTATCTATATTTTTGTTGTTCAGTGCAGCATGAAATCCTAATGCTGATTGGTTCTGTTAATGCTTTGATTCAAACAGCAGAAATGTGCGGAGTTTAAGATAAGCATGCCAAGGGGTTTCAACAAATATTGTTGTGTTGCATATGGAATGTTTGTTTTCTCACAGCTTTTTTTTTTTTTTTTAAAATCTCACTGAATGAAGCTAAAAAGATAATAAATATGCAGGAGGAGAAATGAAATAAGAACACTGGGAAACTGAATGGAATAGGAATGGGTTTACCTGCCTGACATGTGGTCTTCCTGGATTCTGATAGAGCAGAAGGATTTGGGAGGTTTTTTTGCCTCTCAGGAGGTAGAGACTACTGATTGTTTGACCTCGTGGGTTCTAATCCCATTGCCACAGTGTCTGCAGTTTAGATCATGGGTTATACTGTGAACTGCTGGGATCCTACCAGGTGTAGTCTGGGCCTCTTTGGATGGCGCTCTCTGCAATTACTCTTTTGCAGGTTGGATGTTGTACATCCCAAAGTGTAAGCCTGGGCTGAGGTTACAGTGACTAGTAGTTGCAGACTTTCTGTTGTAGTTATTTTGCTCAAGCGTTTTTCTCTTGAAAGAGATGAAGTAGAATCTGAAGTTTTCTGTCCATTGAAGTGAAATGAATGGCTTGATCTTGCTTCCCCTAAGCCAAATTCTATTTCCACCATAAGAGGTTTTTCTGAATAGCATGAGAAGACGAAGCACTCTGTTTGCAAAAGCATCATTCATCACCTATTACAGTCTGAGGATCAGAGGCTGCTGCTATGTGCTAGAGTGAAAGTAAATGGATTAACACTCGCTGAGCTTAAAGCCTAAATCCTTTAACCTTCTTATGCTAAAATGCATGCAGTTCTCATTCCTTATAAATTCAGTAATGCTTGTGGTGGTTTTCTGTGTGCTCAGTGCATGGATACATCACTATGTTAACCATGTTATAATGACAATTCAAATGACAGTGCTGCTTCTGGTAACAAGCATCCCTGTAGAAGAAAGATGTGGGCTTTTATAATTGCAATGCTGAAGAGCACTTTCCTAAGTCATCAGGGCAAGTTGTAATTAACTTAACCAACCATCAAGGTTAACTTGACAAAATTCTGTGGCAAAGCAATTCGAGGGATGCATTGGGAGTTAGTAACTTCAGAGATTTTGTCCCAGGGATGACAATTCTATTGTCAGGTGCATGACTGTGTGCTCCTCTTCAGCATCCCTATAGGAAAAATATATTCCCATACTTTAAACTATTAACCTCTTCCTTATTTGTAAAGACCTTGCGTGGCTGAGTTTATAAGAGAAGAGGGAACAGTTAGGAAAACAAGCTAAGCTTATTTTTCCAATGTAACAAAACTTAGAACTGTTGTCTGCAGTTTTACCAAAGGCTCTCATGTGTCTGTTTATGTGAGATTCTCCAAACTTGTGTGGTTTCAGTGGAACAAAAAAGGACCCAAGATTTTCAGTTTTCTTTCAGCCAAAGAATATGTTAGACATCCACAGGGGCAGGGGAGCAAGCCATGAAAAATAAGCTTCTGTGAGGCTTGGAAGCCTGATATAATTTTTCCCTGTCAGAACTTTCGGGCTGAATTCTGCCTTGCCTTGCACCCAGCAGAAACCCTTTTATTTTTTTGGTTAGGATGCTTCCAGTGTGAGCCACATCAGAGTATGGCCATTTACTTTCAAGTTGGCGATAGGTTTGAAAAGACTCAATACTGGAAGAAACTGGAGATACTATGGTTATGCATATGTGTGTTACTGATAATCCAGGAACTGCTACATTTCATCAAGTCTGCTTAGGGAATGAGAAAATGAACTCCATTATTTTTAGGGAACTGCCAGATGTTGTCATAATATGTCACACACTTGTGTCAGTGAAATATTTCTTAACAACAGTACTAATGTGTGGTATTATTGCTGATGTTTTATAAATAACTAGACGTCAACCTCCATATCCTCAGCAAACTTCTTTTAAATCTGTGTGTCTGCTTAGATATTAGAGTTAGTAAATATATATATTCTTTTAAAAATAAAGCGGAAATAGGGATTTGCCGAGGAAGCACAGGTTACAGTGTTCTCTTGGTTTGAATAGGCAGGGTGAAATTCAGAAAAGCAGAAAAAGGAAGGAAATCCTTTTTAAGGAAAATGCAAGGACATAAGCATGCCTATTCAAAAGTTACTGCTCTGTGTGTCCAAATACATCCATATACACACATAATTCCAGGGGATTACCAGTGTTGGGCGTATACTTTTGCCTCTACTCTCAAAACTGCCATCATCACGCAATTTCAAATTTATATAAATTTGATAATTCAAAAGTTTGTAAAATGGGTGTGTAAGATGCACCAGTATTTATTTCTGAAGAAAATTTGCCATAATATCAAAAACGTAACAAATGACATTTAAAGCTGTATATATTATAATACTGGCACATAAAATATATTTGAATACTCGGACCGAGAATTATTTGACAATTCCTTCTTGCACAAGAGATTCTATTCTGCTTTTTCCTCTTGTTGCTACAGCCACGGTGCTGGGGGTTGCTCTTGTCCAACTGACTTTTCTTCTCATGAGGATTGAGTACTTGCATAGAGAAGTGGTGCTGTTTATTTAGCTAGTTTGGGTGAAAACCTTCATTTGAATTTACATTTTTGAAAGGTGGCAGTTTGCTATACTGAGAAATTTTTTGGAGGGGAACTTGGTGTAATCCTTACAAATGGCAATAGGGTTTTATTGCTATGGTATTGCCCAAATGTAGGACTCAAGTTGTGATCTGAAGAGTTAGATCTATGACAATATTTAGATGTAATACTTTTCTTGAAATCACCGGGAATTGTGTTTTTTGTTCCTTCGTGCAGCTGATTCTCAGGGCAATGATTAGTCTTTTCTGCTTTTAACTTCTCACACAGAACCTGATGCAGAGGAGCCTTTTTCTGCCCAAACCTCTCAACATCCTCCTAGATGATCAGTGAATTAAAAAGAATTGAGTCTTTTGTTCAGCACTAAAGTTAATGATCTCAGATGGACGTTAACTTTTGTTACAAATTCCAAGATCTGTTGTCTATAGCTGAATAGCCAGACCCCATTTTAAGGCCTAATTGTAATTTAAGTGGTCCTATCCTGCTGACATACTTGTGTGGATAGCAATTGTGGTAATGGTTGCTTCCATGGAGCATTTCCATCAAGGACAACTCCTTATGTGGGAATTTTGTGCTTTAGAGGCTGTATTGTCTTTTCCAAAATAACTTGGTTAATCCTATCTTAGGTGGGTTATAGGAGAAATACTATTCACTTGGGGAAAACAAAGAAGATCTCAGAAGTGGAATCAAGGTAAACTTAAACCAAGATCATATTACTAGTTGTTTTTGGCTTGAAAGTTGTAATTTAAGGAAAACAAAGGAGAGACAAGCTCAGACTTTGCCTAGATAATTGACAAATCTCAGCAAGTGACATTTTTATTTAATTGAATCCATATAATTTGAGAAACCCTTGCTTTGCACATGTCTCCCTGGAGATGATCTCTTTACACTTCATTCCTTTTTGAGTTTAATGTAAAAAAACCCCACAGACTGAATCTAAACAGATAACATTCAGGCTAGATGGGCTACTTGTGTGTTTTGGGTATTTACAGTGAGGTGCATCTGAGGTGCTCATGTAGTGTTTTACTTGTGATAAAGCCAAGCTTCATGATTATTGCCAATTTTTTTTTTAAGCTTTCCAGAATGCACATTTGAATCCCCTCGGTATAGCTGCAAAGTGTTGCTAAAACATTTGAACTTAAGCTTTTCTAGATTTGCCAGGCTTCACTTAAAAAATAATGTGGTGAGCTCATTGGCATTGCTGCTTTCTCATCAACCCATTCTGTTTTTTCCTAAGACTAAACTCTGACTGTTTTCTTGCCCTTTTTTTTGTGCCAGGTTGGAGCTCATCCTTACCTGTTTTCATTTCTGTTATCTCTTATTACCTTGGGCAGGAAGGGAGTAGTGAGGGGTCTGCTCACTCAAGAGAGGATTCCGATGGAGTCATGGCTTTGGAACAATTTTGTAGCTTCTGTCCTGCTCATCCTGCCATGTTTCTTCTGGCTGTCCCTGGAATCTGGTCACTGATGTTTTTTCAGGCAGATCAGAAGATGCTGAGGGAAAGTGTGTAGGGAACGTGATGCCACTCCTCAGAACAGAGTTCTCCCAGTTTATCACTGGGAATTTTAGTGGGTGTTGACTCAAGTGAGACAGGTCATTTTCCCTTGGGAAGATTGTCATGTTTCTGTATGGTGTTGGCAGAGGGAAAGGGTCTTGAGCTGGGTGTGGGTATCCCAAAACAAAACCCCCACCACAACCCTCTATGTTTTGGGAGACTGGAGAAAGACTGTCACACCAGGTTTTTTTAGAAATATTACTTCTGCCACTAGAAACAAAACATTTCTATTGTGACAAAAATGTTTTCTCTGGTGAAGATGACAACAACCATAGCTCAAATTGAACTTCAGGAACTTCGCTCTCATGGAACAGTTCCACTGTTGGATTGCTTTAGGATTTGCTTGTAGCTCAGCATGAAATCATCTTGGAGATACCAAGTCTTTGGAAAGTGTGCTGCTGTCATCAGGAGTGGTTTCTATAATTTCTGATGTTATTGAGATGATGTTGCATTTTAGGGCCTACACAACTAAGAAGAGTAAGGTTGGGTTGACTGTATAACAATAGTGTGAAGTCCCTTTTAGCTACAGTAGGACCTTAATTTGAAAGAAATACCTTCTTCCCCTCCCCAGATGAAACACTCTCTCTGGGAAGAAGACATATAGTCAGGCAACATAAATACCTGTTAGTGTCTTTGTTCCAGTCTTGCACTATCTCCGTGCTCTGTATTACCACCTAATTTCACATACAGGCTAAAATGGATCATCTAGTGAATTTTTTTACAGCAGCTCTCCTGTTACTTCAGATTTTCTTGCTCCTGTGTGTTTCTGAGCCTGGTCTGACAGAGTTGGGCAATTTGAAGCAATAGTGATGGGTAGGTATTGGCACCCTAACCATCAGGCATAGGTGGTCTTGTCAAGATCATGCCTCCTGTGTCACTTCTATGAATATTCCCTTCTTTTGTGTTGCTCTGTATACTGGAAATTTTTACCTGATTCTGTATACCATCTTATTTTTCTGATTTATGTTTCATATTTATCCTTAAAACTTCTCAAATTGTGCACTTCTGTGCATGTATTGAATTACAGGTATTAAACAAGTTTACTTTTTTGAAAAATAAAATTCCTGAAAGCTAAAAATTCCCCATTAAAAAGTTTGGGGTTCTTTTTGTCCTGAACTTTTAGTTGGAAAGCAAATATTTTTTCTTAGAATAAAACTTGGATTAGAAGGAAATGTTGAGTTTGAACCACTAAAAATGTGTTGGTTTGCCTGGTTTGATACATAAATTCAGTGCCTTGAGGGACTGTAGTTTGGAACCTACCTCCATCATCTTTGTCTTCACAGTTTAGGGACCACAGAGAAGAAGACAGGCATGGGGGCCTTCATCTACAGTTTGCCTACCCGGGGCAAAACAGAGTTCCCCTCAAGTGAGAATTCAAACTGTGATTTGACAGCGTGTTATCAGTGTTTCTGTTCCCAACTGGTGAATTTTCCCCTATTCTCTTCCGAAGTTCACAGATAGCTTGTGAACATTTAAAAGGTTTCTGGATTTTAGTCAGAAGGCAGTTAACTTCCCAAGTATTTCCTCCCTGCTTTTATAGTTTTTGAAAGACCTTCTACTGCTCTTTCATCACCCCGAAGACGAACAGTTTTGTGGCCCACTCGAACAATACCGGACCTTCCAGAAAGAGGAGCTCTATTTGCCAGGAAGTCTAGCACGTGGGACACAGCTGTAGGTCCATTTTTTTGGGTTCAGCGCTTTTCACCACAAAATCGGCAGTGGGTTTGCACAGCATGGAGCCTGGAGCAGCTTTTCCCCTCGAGGGAGGGCAGCCAGTGCGTGGTGTGTGCTTTCAGCCCGGAAAAGGAGGATGGTCTGCAGTGGGGAAGGTTTAGTGGGGGAGAAAAGTGTTAGGGAGCATTTTGCAACCTGTGCTATTGGTGGCTCTTCTGACAAGATACAGTAGAGGGGCCCAGACCACAGAGTGGGCAGAAATGAAGAACTGTGTGTGAAAAGATTATTTGCTTTGACTTGCCCCGTGTCTTTTTCCCTACCCACATGCTTTCACAGGAGTTTGTGTGCTGCTTGCATTACAATTGCACGTGACTACTTGAAACAGCATTGGGGTTTTTTTTTAATGTGGTGTTTCCACAACTATGTGCTCAATTCCCACACTGGGGTCTAAATTATTTTTTTCAGATTTTTTTTTAAAATGTATATATGTGTAAAATTCTTCTTGTTTTTAGTCCTTACCTCACTGAAGTTCGGATGTGAAAGCTTATCTTCTTCTGTCCGTCTTTCCCTGGGCAGGGAAGGAATGGTCAGCAGAACCTCGCACCAAGTCTTGCACTGTCAGTAACAACTTGCAAGCAGTAGATGGCACAGGAGAGGTGCGAATGAACCGAGAGCAGCCGCTTCTTCCAAGTGTCTGCCTGTATCTTTAAGCAGTTTGGGAATACAAATAACCAAATTAGGAAGGTTTGTATCTAGCCTGTAGAGTGGTCGTTATGCTTGTTAACTTGATCTTTTATCCTAGATTAGCTCAAGTCTTTGAATTGTAAGTATAATACCTTTTCACGGTGGGACATTTAGAAAATGAGTTTTCTCTTTACATTGCAGCATCTGCTGAGTGAAAACTAGACCCTGTATATGCTGGTAATAAGTTACAGGAATCATATGCTTGTGCACTTTCCACCTTTCCTGGTTTTCCCAGTGAATACATGTGGAATTCTTGTAGCTGTTGTGTCAGGAAACAAATCTCAGGAGCATAAACTTTACGTTACTTTCTGCTTTGTGGCTCCCAAGGTTTTGATCAAAAGCATTTCTCAGTTCATGTGCTGTATAATGTATGTCCCAGGAAGTTACTTGGTATTTGTTAAAGACACAAATACTTATTCTGTTTTCTTTGATTGAGGAGTGAAACATTACAGTGTAAACAAGGCTCCAGGTACTGGGCTAATGATTACAAAAGTACCTCCATCTGTTTCTTACAGCAGATTTTATTTTTCCTTTTTTTTTTCCCCCTTTTCATTTGTGCAGTGGAAAGGCTTCATGAAGGTCCTGGAAGGGAGAGGCCACAAGGGAGCATGGTCTGTTAGTTTGTGAAGGGTCAGGAGCAGGGAACTCCTCTCACTTCTGCCACTGATTTGATGTGTGACCTTGGGCAAACCACGTTTCCTCTGTGGGCCTCGCTCCTCCTTGCCTTTCACTGAGTGTCATTCAAAATCTTGGAAAATGCTGCTGTTCTGATTTAATACCTTTTCTATCTGTTGCAGGGGTATAGAGAAGAGCCAGATCCTATTTGCTTTCTGTCATTTATATTTTGTGGGGATCAATTCTTGCTGCTGTTGATACAGCCCTAGTAGATAAAAAAAACCAAAGTTGGCTTTTTTTCTTCCGTTGCACAAGTTAACCTGAGAATACAGGAAGTTTTCTCCACTGTGCTTCTAAAGTTAAACAGGTGCCTGTTCTGTGCTGTAAGAGGCACAAATGGCCTTAAATTTCTCAGAAGTTTACAGCCAAAAGAGTGCGAGGGAATACAGAAACAAGGCACAGCATTTCAAATTTCTTACGTACAAAAAGAAACTTAAAAAAGCCCGACTCCCAACCAAACAAGCCCAAACACCATCCCCTCCCAGATGCCAGCAGAGAAATCATGAAGGAGATGGAAGGATGTTTCCAGATTTTGCAGACGTTTAAAATGGGCTCTGTTTTCATCTGTCAGTGAAATGCTCAGACTAATCTGTAAATAGCATCTGTTTATCATTAATTGCTGTGGCTCTGCGATCCTACCTCCCACTAGGACTTCCATGAAAAATAAGATGCTCTTGGCCAAACAAAATTCCATGGCGGAGGAGGGGGAAAGTAAACAATTAGCAATGGGGTAGGGCACCAGTATTTAAAAAAATGTAAACAGTAATGGAAAAGAATGTCCTGAAATTCTGTATAAGAGCAAATCAGTTGTTGTAGCAGAAACTGATTAAAAGCTATATCGTAATTCCAATACTGTAGACTGTTTTCCAAATGTCATTTTAAAGGGTAATAATCCTGGATGGAATTTCTCTTAGTGGAAGGTGGAAAGTGCTGTCCTGTCTGAGAGAATCTGTCTGGAAGCAGAAGCACTTGCACTACCACGTGTGAACTGAGACAGGGCTAGTTTCCTTGCTTCCTTACAGGATGTCCTGCTTCTGTAGGGCTCGTGATTTTGACTTGTGAGCCTTGGCCTTATTGCTGTATTTAGTTGAAAAACAGTTGATATGGAACATGGTAGATGTCTTGATTATGGCAGAATAGTAATAACAGATGGGGTGCTGTGACCCTGGTTTCTATACAATTTATAGCATCAAGTGACCAAGCATATTTTGACAAAAAGTCTTTGAGAATGAACTTTGTACTGTTGGCTGGCATTTTTTTCCATGTCTTTTTTTTTTTTTTGAATGCTAGGTAGAAAAAAAAAGTTTGGTGAGAGTAACCCTCAGACTTTTATTTTAGTCGTGATGGACTATTAGGAAAAATACAGGGAATCAAATTCCTGAATGAGATTGACTGATAATATAATTATTTCATTTTTCTTATCTCATTTCACCAATACTAAGGGAAGATAATTGGCCAAGTCTAATCATTTGCAATAGTTCCAAGTCAACCATAGTTAAAGACACAGCATGTTTTGAACATTTCTAGTCTAAGTGCTGTGACTGTTGCCTCTTCTTGGATGCCTATATTCTATTATAAATTGATTTTTCTCTTGTGTCTAGTAGCTTTAATGCTGATCAGGTAGTGTTATCCTGAACTAAATCTGTTAAAAGAGAGTACTGAGAATCAGCCTTACTTTCATATGCCAAGAAATTGTTCCTCAGCTTCCCTGCATGCTCCATCTATCCCATTAATGTAGTGCCCCCATATAACCGTTAATAACCTAGGATCAAAATCTGGGTTCTGGAAAACTCTGACTCAAGCTGTCAATTCTAGAGGGGAATAGTGTACAAGTGAAAGTTGTTTCTACCCTATTTTGTCCTTACAGCCCTTTTCATCAGTGAACTTCAAAGCAAGTTGAAACTTGAAGAGAACTTCATGTGATGTCTGTGGTGACACAAAGTGAGATGGTCCCTATTATCTATGACAGTGATGGAAACAAACCACAGTTCTCTTGGCTTGGCTGTTCAGTGAGGTGGTTCTAAGCTGGGTCAGAGCAAGAATTCCCTCATCTACTATGCTTGTTCCTGACTGGCTTGTCTGTGCACTTAAGGAAGTTGGGCGAAGCTAAGCTGGTGGGGACACAACTTCTGTTTAGTGATTGTTTAACAACTTACTCACTTAAGGAACCGGTTTGGGATCTTTATATTTCATAACTACCAGCAGACCAATTTTCTGTGAATGTCTTGTCTCTCCTTTGAGTTTATTTATATATTTGGCTTTTCCACCATCCTGTGGCAGTGAGTTCCACAGTTTGTGTGGTCTGAAAAGTTGTTTCTTCTTTTTGTCTTAAACCAGGTATGTGGTAATTACATGAAATGCCCTTTAGTTCTCATTTTGAGGATAAAGGGAGCAATTGCACCCTACAACTTTCTCTACACCATTTTTGCAGACTTGTGACATGATCAAGCAAAGAGCTGCCTCTATTCCATACTATTGAGTCCTTATCTTTTATAGCCTCTCCTCTGCTGGGTGAAGTTGTTTTGTGCCTCTGATTCGCAAGGCCACACTTTTCTATGTTTTTTGAAGTAGGTGAAGTTACCAAGGTGACTCCAGGTTCGACTTGGTGGTGAGGAATGGCTTATTATTTAAGAGCATGTGCATTAATTTGTGCATGCTCTAGCATGCAACCCAGGACTGTGAGCTTTCCTGGCACTCCTCTCAGTTAACTTTAGTTCTAGAAAATATTGATTTTATTTATTTTGTTAATATGCCTGTCTGCAATGTGCAAACCTCACTGTTTTTCCCCCTCATGGTTACCATATTGAACAATTAAAATCCTAGTTGCTCCTGCAAGGAAGTTCTACCATTTTCTTCTATACTTATTATGAAATCTGAGCTTTTATACCTGTTGCTTATCCTTACTGTTTTGTCAGGAATCTGTCTGGGAGAGTACATTCTCTCTTGTTCCATGGCCTTTGGTGTAAGGTTTGTAAAAACAAACAAAAACTTTCTTGGATGTTAAAAATTCTGTCTGCTGTGTGACCCTTGCACACATGTTCATATGTCCTGGAAAAAATACTAGATTTTATTTTTAATATTCCACAATATATCACATTTGTTCATGATTATTTATTCTTTATTAAAGTTTTCATAAGTATAGTATGGAAGTAAGACTTACGAGACTGTAAGTCATGTTCCTCTGATCTGTTGCTGAAGATCAATGTCCTTGAATTTTTGACTGAGCTTGTGTGGTACAGGCCTTGGAAAAGGAAACTCTTACTCCACCTGGTCAATATAATTCAGCTTTGAAGTGGTGGAAAATTTGGTATGGTTTCAAAGGTTCTTGTTTTCTCAGTCTTGCTGTCTTGGGTTTAGTACCGAACTTCAAGTTGACTTTCATCAAAAGCAGCAGTATTGGCACTGTCAACATTATTTCACCAAAGCCACTGATGTTAGTACTCAAGAAGTGTTACAGTACAGAGGGATTGATGTGTTCTTTTGTCGGAGAGCCCAAAAATGAAGGTGGTTCTTGGACTAATTTTAAATGAAAGTAATCCTTTTTTGCTGGAATGATTTTTGAATAAAGGAAGGTAAGCTAGGAAGTTACAATGTTTCACCTGTTCACAAAATCATGAGAATGAAAAATACTATGGATGATAATAGAAGTGGAACATATCAAACTAAATGTGGGGGGTTTTTTGGGGGAGAGGGGGAGGTGGTGGTGGTTGTTTTAAGTTGAAGAAGCAATTTGCTTTTGCTTGTCCTCCATTTGGCTGTAGATGAGAAGCGTTGCTAAAAATGCTTCATTATCTGTGAGCTAGTAAAGCTTTTCTTTCATCAAATAACACTCACTTGATGGCGGAAAAAATATTTCCCTACTTTGAAGAAGATGGCAACACACTGTCATGTGGCTTTGGAAAGTGACAGTGCTGACATAATGGGTTTTTCTTTGTCTGACTTACTCTCTGGAGCACGAGCAGCATTTGAAAGAAATAGTTCTGGGTTTGTATGTGTAGAGAAATTCAGTTCTTCGGGTGGCAAATCGGAGGCAGCAATTAGGGGTGTTAGCCAGAGGTGGTACAAATATGCAGGGTACGTTGGTTTGGAGTGTTTTTGGAGGCTAGGGGAGTAACATGGTTCTGGCAGGGGCGAGCACAGGCACGGGGGAACAAGAAGTTCTGTGATGTGTAACTTGCAGTGCGGCTGTTTATTACACCGGCTGTAGCCAAGTCCCTTCCATCAGATGATAGTCAAGCCTTTTTCTTGGCCATCCTTGCCTCTTTTTTTTTCTCTCTGTCCTTGTATTCACATACAATCAGAAAGTTTTATTCCAGCTTTTTAATGAGTTCATTAAGTTCCTGTTCTGGAGCTTTATACCTGTCAGCACATAACAGAAGTTGCTCAATTCAAAATATTTACTAAGGGGTGTGGAAGTGTAGAAGAATCTAAACATACCAGGCTTGACTTTCAAGAGCTGACTGCCAAAGAAAGAGGAAAGAGCTATATTTTTATTAAAAAAATCCCACTCAACCAATCAAAAAAAATTAAAAAAAATCACTTGAGTTGTTTGTTTGTGATTAAAAAAAGCACTTTTGGCATTTGCTCAATACACAGAACAAAAGGTTGATAATCACTTCATCTTCCATTCATGTTTTCTACTTGCAAATGTAGAGACACTGGAGAGATGCAAGGCACTCCTGAATCTTCTAACCTATTGTGGAAGGCATCTTTTTTTTGGATCACCAGATTATTACAGAGAAATCAAACTGTTACGATAACTAAATGTCTCGGAAGAACACTTCTGAGGTTTTTGTTTGTTGTTTTCCTCAGTGCTGGAGTCTCTTAATTTGATGACTTCTAAATAGATGTGCATACTTAGAACCTTGCAAGTCCAAACTTATTTTCAAGTAACAGAATACCGTGACATCTGTACTATGAGAATGCTTTGTTCTGGTCACATGAAAGTGCATAGAAATGAAAGAATTGTACTGATTTGCTTGCCGTTGTTGCTATTTAAGAGAACTATTAATTTTCTTATTCAATGTATGTCTAAGTAGGTCTGTGGTTTCACCTAGGTCTTGAAGGTAGTAGTATTTTTCAGAAACCATGGTTTGCAATGTCTGTGACCAAACTGAAGGAGGGATGGAAATTCTAAAATCCAGCTGCAGCCAGACTTTCTAGAGAGGGCAAACAAAAATTTATCATATGGGGGCAGTTTGAATAAACAGAAGGAAAACAAACCAGTCCAATTAGAACAGAAAAATGTCACTAACCTTTGAATCAAAAATAAGCGGCTCCCATTGTTGTGTTACCTCAGGGATGCAGTTCCTTGAGAGGTGTCCTGCCCTGCTTCGCTTTTTAGTCCAGCCAGCTTCCTATGGAGGAACAACCTTCTCTCCTTCCTCTTGGCTGAATCCCCGTTGAAGGCTTTCAGCTGGAAATCCTGGGGTGCTTGAAATTAATATACTCAACATGGCTAGTCAGGAGGACCTAATGACTTTCTGCCTGCAACCAGCATGGCCTTAGTTTTGGATCTCGTCTCTTCAGGCAGGAGAGCGCTGCTCAGATCTCTGGAGGGGGCTTGCCTGGCCAAGATGAACAGTCCTGCAGCTGACTGGAAGATAAGCACATCTGTATGTCAGAACGTGCGTGTGTACATATGGATGTGATGTGTAGCACAGAGAGCAGTGTTCTCAGTTTTTGGTCTTTCGTGGAATGCATTTTTTGGGGAAAAATGTGTAAAATAACTCCATTTTCTAACAGTTTGAGTTAGCAGGAGTAGACCTGCTTAGTTATTGTGAGTTTGGAAGCGCCCTCTCTCCTGTGTTATTCAGTTTGAAAAAAATTCTGAGTTCTCTCATGAAGTTGTGATTATATTAAAGTTTCAACTTTTAATTTAAAGGGGGGTGGGGAGGGCTTTGGCCTGCTGGTGTTCATTTGTATATAGTAATATTCTTTGACCTTTTCATCAGGCTTATGTTTTTTTCACTGCTAGCTGAAGGGAGATTATTTTAGCAATTGTGTTCAAAATGCCTGTATAAAAATTGTAGGGTGAATAATTCATGCCTTGAGGGTTTTATGCCAATATTAAATGACAATTCTAACAATTTTTGTTTTGTGTTGAGGTGAGTTAAGATGGTTGTGTTAACTTTTTTCCACTGAAGGCTTGAGCTCTAAGGAGGGAAAGACACGTAAAGTAAAAGCATCTTCTCTGCTCCCTGTTTAAGAGTGGATACAAACCTTTTTCCTCCCTGCTCTTAGAGAGTCAGCACTTCTCTACTACCCCTTCTCTGGGATTGGGACAGTAGTCTTTCCTCTGCGTTGAATTTAGCTGATGGCACAAAGTGTCCCGATAAATGGTGAAGACTGCTCTTGACTGTTGGTTTTGATTTCCTGAGAGGATGAGCCTACATTTTAGGTACTTTTTTTGTTGTTGCTTTTTGGTTTGGTTTGGTTTTTAACCAGCCAATTAACATGGAAGCTATGTGGGAACTTGAACATCCATACTATGGAAATTTTCATGTTTTCAACTAATATTTCTTTGCAAAACTGAGCTCAGAATGTCTGCCAAGAGGATGGCCCCCTTGGGAGCTTCCCTGTGGGTGGGCTGGCTGGTCTTCTGTTCCTGGTTTTCACTGAAAGTTCTTTGATAGTATCAGTTGCTGTAGAAATTTGTTTCTACAAATCAGCATTTTTCTGTTGAAATAAAAAAAAATTTCTTTCTAGATTTTGTCTTAAGGAAAAAGAAACATAGAAGAGAAACTGAGGGATTTCATGACCTCACCTGACGATGCCCTCTAAATGTGCAGAATAGGCTGTATTGGAATGGTCCAACTGGCAGGCTGAAAGCCCAGCACTGCCTGCAGCTGATTTCTTTTGACCTGCCAAAGTAGATAACTAGAGGAAGTGTCTTCCTAACCCTCCTTTGGGTTCCCTACTGGAAGACAGCAGAGAGCAAAAAGTTTTTATTTCCAAGATTAGAAGAGATGAAGTTGGGAAGAAGTGGCAATTTTAAATACCAGTAGGTTAAAAGAAAGTTTTGGATCTGTCATGGATAGGAATACAAAGTGAAATAACAGAATAACAGTAAAACATGTTTGTATTTTGAGTTCATCTTTTTATTTTTCAATTTTGGTCCATGTGTACTTAAAAACACCCAGCACTGGAAGAACAGTAACTGGACATAATCTCTCCCCTTTCTTGTTAAATAAATGTAAATTGCATGTTTCTTTGACTTCCACAGCCTTATAATAAATTACTGGCTTGTGAAGGATCAGATCCAATGTATTCTTCTTCAATTAAATCTCCAAAATTGCCCCCAAAACGTAATATGTTTTCATGCTGTTGCACTTGGACCAAGTCAAGCTGTGCTGGCAAAGCTGTCTTTGGCTGCGCGCAAGCCTCGTAATCCATAGGTTATGGCTCTGCCAAGTCTAATGGGACTCAGGCACAGCATGCAAACATACTGTCCCAGCGTATGGCAGGCTGGAAGGAGGGAGCCCAGCTCCACAGGTCCTGCCCAGCAAACACTTGCAGCAGATTGCAGCACACCCTTTATCTCTGCGCGAGTGAGAACTGTCAGGAGTTCTCAAGAACTCATTAATTGTATTTTTTCTGAGCATAGCGTTTTGGCATTTTAAATACAGCTAATTACAAGCAGATCTTAATCTGAGGTTTTTTCCTTGTAATTAATTATTTCTTCATTATCTTAAACTATTTGACTAAGCAGTTTACATCCTGCTCTTGCTTCTTTAGCAGATGTCTTGAGAGAACAGATGTTTCTCTTTTTAAGAGGAGGTTCATCCTTTTCTAGATGGAAGAAAGCTCTGTATTTTAATAGGTAGCACAGAAAATGTAAGGGAACAAGCACATTGGTTTTTTTGTGCTAAGCTACAAATCTAATGCTAATACTATGACTGGAATATATAAAAATACATATATAAAATACATATTCCAGTAATATATATTTATTTTTATATATGCAGATATAAAATTTATATGATATATTAAAAATGTATACCTTGAGGTTTTTCACCTGCTCTGAGTTCTTAAACATTTTGACTAGAGTTTTAGAAAGATATGCAGACATTTAACGTCTCACTGAGGCTGGTGGCAAGCCTGAGAGTTTGGAAACATTCTGAATTAAGTAATTTGATTGGAAACTTCAAGTGTTTAGGCAGTGTTAGATCATGTGCCTGGTAAATGGTATTAGTTGTGCTATTGAAGGTGAAAGAGTTAACTTTTAAAGATTTTTTTAAAAAGCATTGCCTACAAATGATTTCTGATCTCATTATTTAAAACTGCTTTTACTGACAAATTAGCTTCTGTTGCCAAAAGATAACTTAGGTTAGTCTTTAATAGATATTTGGAGATAATCCTTGTTAATTAGGATTTATTAGCCTTCAGCCAGACTTCAGTGCTTGATTAATCTAAGGTAATTAAACTCTTTTAAATCTGTCTGACTAATCAAGAGGAGCAGCCCTATCTAAAGCTGCAGCTCTTCATAAGTGGAATCAACGGGAATTTAGTCTGCCTGTGGATTTCTGGATTGAATCCAATAAACTGAAATTCCCTTCTGTAGGTTTTGCATGTTTGGATAGCAAAGGCTTCAGGGGTGATACGTTCTGTTTCCATTTGCCTTGTTTTGTGAGACTATGACAATGCTATAGAGTAGTCCAGTCACTGACCTAACACACCATGAAAACATTTTCATTAAAACCATCCTGTTGCAGTAAGGAGTAAAGATTACCCAGCTATGAAAACCAAGCAACAGTTGAGTGCAGCGCATGGGGCCACAGTGAGTCCGAATTCTGGGTATTTTCTTGTATTCCTCAATGAAAAAAACCCCAGCTCTTAGGCTGCTGCCCTCTCTCAAATGCAGGATGAAATGTACCCAGCTACTGACAGTCCTCCCTTCCGGTGTACATGTTGTGTAGACATTTGGGTGTTAGCTGTGATTCAGGTTCTCAGTGGTACCAGCTGCACATGCTGATTCCTCCTTTGACCCCAAACTCAGACTATTGTATTTAAACGCCTTAGTAGCTTTTGAGTTTGCCTCTAGAATTTTAGAGGAGTTTTGATAGTGTTCCCCCACAGTTTGCTACTTCAGTGGGGTATCTCAGACAAATTGTCCTACTTCTTGGGCTTGTGTGGAATCTACAAGAAGTTCTTTTGCCCTATGTGTCACAGGGCTTTTCACTAGCAATTGCCTCTCCTCTAGGAAAAAGAAGTGTCTGGCTTTTCCATGCCTGGTATCCAGCAGAAAACCCTCCTGGTGGGCAAGGGTTAGGGCTAATCAACTCATTTTCTCTGTTGCAGACCTTTCAGTATGATTAAAGACTTCTTAGCTGGGCGTGGTTCTCATGCCATACTTGTCCATGCAAACAGTATCAGAGGAGAATTTAGTCAGTGGTACGGTGGAATTGGATACTCCAGTTTTGGGCATTGTTTTGGGTTTGCCTGTTCCACTGTGAAATGCTTTCCAGGCTTTTGACTTCAAAAAAACACACGGGTAGAGATGAAGCAGGGATTTGGTATTTAGAAAGTCTCATATTAGGTTGTGTTTATAGAGTATTAAGAAATTAATAATTTCAAGAGATTTCCTTGCTACTCTCTGGAAGCCAGGCCCTGACAGGTTTGCAGTCCCTCCTCCTCAGGTCCTCTTTAAAATGGGCAGGTGGGTGCCCGCAGTGCTGTCAGATGGGGCTGTTGATACCACGTGTGACCCCAGGTACTTTGCGGGGTTGGCACTGGTGCTGATGAGGTGCATGGCTCTCAAAATGCTCCAGGAAGTGTCTGTCTGAAAGGTTAGAGAGAAGAGCTGCTGCCAGCACAGAGGGAGAGAGAGTGCTCCTCAGAAGGGATGTGTACACACAGATGTTTGGCTCTCACTGAAAGTTCACTTGGTTTACTATTAAACTGTGGTGTTAATAAACTGAGCAGAGTTGTGACTGATGTGTTGGCCAACTGGTGGCTTAATATGATCCTAATTAGCAAGGTCCATCCTCGGATAAATGTGGCTAGTTTTACTCTGATGTATCAGTTCTGTCCTCTAAGACCAGAGAGATCTTTTCCTGACACTGCAGATGTGAAAAACTTCTCTGAGCCTAAATTGTTTTATGTGGGTCTGTGCTGCTTGGTGCTCTCCTTAAGCACAGTGGAAAAATACATGGCATGCTTTTATGAGGATCATGTGTCCTTCTCTAAAGCAACTTGAGAAAATTCACCTGTCTTTCCAGACTTTCAGCTGGAAATGCTACCAGATTATTTTATTTGTTGCTATTATAATTATCTGAAAATGAATGAAGAGGAATGAAAGAGTTGTGAAGAATGTACTGGCATCATAAATTGTGGCTTGCATTTACAAGTCATATAGGTAAATCTCATAAAATTAAAAGGAGGGTATTTTTCAAGTGTTCTTTATTCTTAAAGACTGACTAATTAAAAAATAATCATCTTATTCTTTGTTCTGCATTGTGGCTAAAGGTGTTTGACTGCATAAAATAACACTTGCCCTTTAGTTGCATCAAGTCCTATTGGTTATGGTTTTTTCTTACGTGCTACAGGAATGCTTCTGTTTTGAGTTGCAAACTAAATTGAGAGGGTTTTCATTTTTTTGTTAAGTAATACTTTTTTGTAAGTAAGAGTTTTAAATCAATTAAACATTCCTGCTAGATTTTTATGGATCAGGTTGTGTTCCTTTATTGGCTCTTAAGCCTGATATTTCATTACAGTCTTCTCAGAGCCTAAAGGAACATAATTTTTTTTTCTCCTTAAGCAAGCATTTTGGAAGGCAGGTAACTGGATTATGGGGAAAGCAAGCCCTGTGTTTACTCAGCCTTGCAGGTTGTTCTTCCTCACAGGTTGACAAGAATGTGGCTAATACTGTGTTCATTACAGCTGTGACTGCTGTCCTCTCCTCCCATCTCTCCTCACACTTGCAATGTAATAGCTGCTAACGTTTTGGAGATGTTTTGCTGAACCTAGACTTAAAGTTGAAAAAACCCTCAGACTCTTTGTGCCTGTTTAAATCTGGGTGAAAAACATGAAAAATTGACAGGGAACTCAGCTCAAGGTCAGGAAATGGAGCAGGAGTTCTAAATCCTGGAGTTTATATTCTTATTTGGGGTAGATTTTCTACAGCTTGAGGTCAGTTTTTCTAGTTAGTTAAACACTAGGTCTGCTTAAACACTGCATCCATACTCTTCCTCTAACTTCATTAACATGGCTTGTCCCCTGTATCAGTGACTGAGAGAATTGAGGTATACTGGAATATATTGAATAGAGGAGCCTTTATGTGGTATCTTGGGACACCACCCAGAAGAACAGTAGCAGAGTATTGCTTTCACCTGAAGACTGGATTCTGTGATGCATGAAGTCAAACTAACAGAGTTCAAGGCAAAGGTTATTGTTTTGTCCTTCACAGACAACCTTCAGTGGGGTTTATATTTTGTGCCTAAGGACTTGTACCTGGTTAAATGGAATCCAGACTGGATGTGAAGCCCATCCATGGAGTCACCTGTTGTTTCTCTTCATAGTTTGTTCCAGTAATTCGTAGATCCTTATTGCCTGCCTTTTCTTTGTATTAATCTTGCCAGTTGATATTTGTGGCTTCAACACAGACTTTGAGGGACTGAATGTTCCCCATGAAATGGAAGGGGACCAAATCCAGGCACCACGTATCTGAGTGGGGCATTGCTAGGGTTCATCCAGAGCCTGTTGTGTGGGGAAACACAGGAATCAGAATTGCTGCTTTTGCTCTCACATTCTTTATGAATAATAATCTGAATAATAAATGATTAGGAATCCCAAAGTACTATAAATGCCACAGAGGGGCTAGAAATACTGAGTCACATACAGTGATTCAAAGCTGGAAATGTCTTATGTTTTAAAATGTGGGGGGAAAAAAACCCAACAAATAATCAGTTGTAAAGGCTATGGGTTACACTTACAGTTAAAATCTATGGGTTTTAATGTTTTTTATATTTTCGATGTATTTCTTCAGAAAAAACACCCTAATCTCAAGATTCTGGCATATGAGATGGAAAGGTAGAAACATTATTCTTATACTGGAATCAAGTCTGTAACTCTTCTTCTGAAGAGAGGCTGAACATTCAAATGTTTTTGAGCAAATCAACAATTCACCAAACTGTATTTCGTTAAATTAGAAAATCCATTCTTTTAGTTCCTGTTGCAATCTGATGTTGCAGCGCAAACCTGTAAGAGGTAACTTCTGTTTCAGTTGCTTTCAGAAATGCTTCTTACTTTCCATCAGAAGATGTGAGGAAATGACTTTAAACAAGCAGAGCCTTATTCCTTTCATTCAGTTACTAAAGTCATGGTTGAAGAGAACCTTTAATGAAGAAGGGGAAAATACTGTTCATTATCACCTTAAACACTAAGTTTTCACCTTCTATGCTCAAAGAGGCATTTTGGTGGCCTGTGTTACCTGTCTCCATGTTTTATATTAAACAGAATTACTGTATTGGGGGCAATTCTTGTTATGGCATTAATACTGGTTGTTGCAGCTGGCACTAGATGGTGTAGAGGTTATATCTCTGAGCTGAACTACAGAGACTTTTTTTCCTGCTTTGTTTATGTTCTGGGGTGTATTGGTGGTTGGGGTTTTTTTTTTTGGTTTTGTTTTTTTGTGGGTTTTTTGTTGTTTGGGGTTCTTTTTCTTGTTATTTTTTTGTTCTTGGCTTGTCTCACAAGAACTCTTGAGATCAACAGAATCGCTTAAGGAAATGAGCAGTGAAAAGGAGCCACAGTAGTTGGCTTGAGCCAGCTTCTTCTAGTCTGTATTCGTTATGTTCAGGCACAGAATAGTATGTTATGTAAGGAATAAATAAATTAATACACCAGACTTACATTTTAGAAAACCTTTTTAAGAATACATGAGGTTATCTTTCAGGTGTTATTTTTTAATATAATATTTCATTAACAGCAAACAGACTGATTTGCTTCTATGAAATTCTGGTGACATTCCAGTTAAACTGTTCTAATTGCTTTGGCTTACCATATAATTAACAGCAGTTTGCATAAAAGGTCAGGCCTTATAACAGGATGAAATAGAAACGTCTGAAGGTATTGGTCAACATGTGACTCAAGTATGTAGTAGCTGGCTGAGGAGAAAGGAATTTTACTAAAACTGCATTTCTGATTGGGAGTTTTTATTTGTTTATAAGATGTTGCAGTGTTTACCGAGGATGTCATGAAATGTAGCCCAAAGGTACGTGTGGAGTGTTTGCATTGCTGTGTGGGGGGCTCTGTGTGGGAAATTACTTTTTTGGCTGGCTGTTATTGCTTAGATCTCATGACCTAATACAAGTGAATGGTCCTCCTTCTGGTACTTATGATGTAAATATATAGTTAGGAAAAAAAAAATCAATCAGCTCCAGAACTAACTAAAAAATAAGAGAGCAGGGCAAAAATTTAGGAAAGAGAACTCAGCCTGGAATTAGGTTGGTTTGCAAGCTCTTTTGTCTGTTGTGACAGATGCTCAGGGAAAAGAAATACAGCAGCAGCTTTTCCCCCCCCCCAACCTAAACCAGTATTATACAAATAAGATAAAATTTATCCTACTCACTGCTTGATTTCCTATTTAACCCTATTTAAAGATTTTTGAGGATTTATGAAGATTTAAGAAAAAAAGCCCCTCACAACAAAAATACCATCTCAAAAGCCCAAAGCCCAACTGAGACATTTTATTATTGCCCTGGCAGATGTAATACAGATGTAACCCCTGAGACAGCCTTGGAGGATCCATGGCCTGAGCAGCTTTAGCTGTGGTGCTGCATTGGCTTGTGAGAGAGCTGATGTGGTGGTGTCCTTTCTCAGAAGGTTCTGCTCAATCTGTTTGCTTTTATTGAAACAAAATGAGCAGAGGGCTCAGCCACAAACAATTAATGTAGAATTAATGCATGATCCTATTATAACATGCTTAACCTTTACTAGATCTCTTAATTTAGTTTAAATCAATCTTAGACTGCATTTAGATCAAAATAATTCCTATTTGAGAGGGATAATGAGAAAGAATGTCTTGAGTAGGATAAGAAGGTTCTAATGGTTTCACTGGTGTAATGAAGGGCTTCCATCATCACTCACTGTACACTAGAGTGTATTTTTCTTGCTGTGACTACTCTAAGAACTTCCACAATGCTTTTCCTGCGTTTGTTTGAGTTGACTAATATAAGCACAGCCTTTCAACATCTTACGAGCAGCGTCCTTTCAGGGTCTGATTCTGGTCTGCACCTCATGAAGACGTTTAAAGACATTGTAATCGGAATGCATCCCTTTGTTTCCAGCCATGAGCACTTTGATAGAGTTCTGGTCACTGTTAAACATCTGCATTGCACAAGTAGGAGATGCAAGAAAGAATTATTTGGAGCCAGGGCCTGTGGGTATATCTCACATGTCTTCAATATCGTTGTGCTCTGTGTAGTTGATGCTGCATACAATGCCCCAACATACAATGCCCACAAACATGACGTCTGCCCCAGAAGAGCTGGTTGTCACACAATATAGTATTCCCAACTTTGCAACTATTGCTACTTATCTAGTGAGATTTAAAGAGAGATTAGAAATACAGATGTAGGAGAAGCCTAAAAATCAACCAGATGAATCACTAGAAAGTGGTTTGAGCAGATTCAAACAGCTAAAAGTAGGTATTTTTGTTGTCTTTACTGAAAGTTACTTGCATGGCTTTAGCACATGGATATGTATGCTGCAGGGTATGGAGTCATAGATGTGAGGATGGGAATGGACAGGGTGGTGTTAGATGAACAAAAAAATTATCCTGCAGCACGAAGCTTGTTCATGTGGTCGAAGTTGTAGTGCTGAGTGTGTTCTGGACAAAATATCAAGCCAGTAAAAGGAAAAGTGATCTCTCTCCAGAGAGGCCAAATGTTTCTTTGACAGCTGATGATCAGAAGGGACACCTTCTGATAGAGTCCAAAATGTTAGGATTTCTGAACGAACAGAAAAAATTGAGCAGATAGTCTCTAGCAATGGAGGATGTTGCAGTAAGGTTAGTCCTGCCCCACTGGAATTTCACAGAGCTGTAGCTAATTATCTAATAGTCAGTGACTTTGCTGTGTTACTACCCTAGAGAGCTGGAGGCGTAGATGGGGAGAGCCCTGTTGTAGGTTCTGTAGCTTTGGGGTGTTTCCGTAACTTGGACTTACGGTCCAGCCATGTGGGCAGACTGGAGAAGATCACGTTGATAAGGGTTTTTCAAGTGATGCTACGGTTCCCCTTCTGTGTACTTTTATATGTTTCCCATGACAACATAACCATCTCCTCTCACTGTCCAGAAATGCTGGACAAACAGCAACAGATCCATTGTGTTTTCTCTGTCTTCAGATGTAAACATCCTTAGACAACATGTTGTCTCAGGATGAAAACAATATTCTAAATAAACAGACTGCTTAGAAGGGAGAAACAGACTTCTTAAACTGATTGCGATTTAGGTCTTCCCAGTTCAGTTCGTCCACTTCACATAGTGTTTACCCCCTTATGTACATGATGCAATACATCACAGGCCTGTCTTTTACTCCGCCCAGCTGAACATAAACCAGAGATTTTTGAGATCAAAGTCACAAAAATTGCAAAAGGCAGTTATTTGAGTCATTGTAGCAATCTGCCTTTCAAGGCAGGTTCATTCCCAAGTGTAGATTAACCATGAGATTTTTTTTTAAATGGTATTTTGGAATGAACAAGTCTGTGCATTCCAGTTTTAATAGGGGATTTTGATGGGGAATTCAATAGACATCTGCAGTAGAACAAACTTCTGACTGAATATTGAATATTAGCCATTTAGGATGTTTGCTGTGTCAAGTCTAACTTCTTCACCAGCAGCTTTCTGTCCCTCGGAGTTACAAACAAAAGGTACTAGGCCAGATGATCTCCCATCCTTCTGGAAGTTCCTTCTTTTTTCTTGTCCATCTTCGTTTTCCCTGTCCAAGGAGTTCTCACAATATGCATTTTGGTGGTGCCTTCTGGGATCTGTGGGGCACTTCTGAGTGGTTTTATATCTCTGCAAGTACACAATGAATCTATCAACGAGCATTGCAAACATGCAAACATCCCACCCTTCCATTCCTTTCTCTCAATAACATCTTGCATTCTAGGAATGCCTCTTACTACTGAAAATGCTGAATCTCTTGATCAGCTGCACCAGCATGTTGAACAGCTGCTTTTCTAAGGCTTTTCCTGTGCCCTTTTTTTAAAGTTGAGATTTAATGCAGATGCAAGCAGGCGATGTTCAAACTGCATGAGGATATGACTTGTATAGTCATAGTAAGTGAAGTGTACATGTAGTAGCTGGAACTCTTCCTACTTAGTTCCAGGCTTTCATTTTGGATAATTTTTAAATTGAATTACTGTAGAAAGCATAACAATATGTACTCTGTAGGTTGCTGCAGTAGGCTCTTTTCTTGTCTATCTTGACTTGTATTTCCACACACATCTCCCTCTGTGGAACTGCTAAGGAATGAATGAGGATATGGCTAGTAGAGAAGAATAATTACATTTTATAATGACATTTTATAATTATATTTTTGAGTTTACCCTCAATATGTTGGTAAGTCATGACATGGGTCACTCAATTGGGAACTAAAGCTGATGGCCATGTCACAGGAATTAATAATCTTGAAATACCCCTAAGTGGTAGGGCCCCTGACTAACTCAGTCTTTGAAACAGTACTGAAAATGAATTATGAAAGGTGTTGATCAAGGAAATCTGGAACATCAAGTCACAACCTGGCAGCCACTGTGGGACCTGTGGGACCTGGAGTTGTGCTGGTCATGCCTCAGCTTTCCAGGGAGAAAAGGGAAGGTTGCATGTACTGTTCTCCTTCTCTCCTGTTTTTACTTGTCCACATCTTCCTTTTTTTGGAAAGGGAGGGAGTTTTACAGCACTTAAGTCAGGTCTCAGCCCTTGCCTTGGAGCCCGGGAGTCAGACTTGGCAGAACTTGTGAAACAAATGCTTGGCCATAGAGCTGTGTTAGCTCTTTAGCTGCTGATCTCCAGCCCCAGTGCACGTATTATGGGTTGCACGCGGTGTTACGTCGCTATTGTTGCATTCAGTTGTGTTGCTTTCAGTTCACACTATTCTGTGGCTGTCTCTCCCACCATATCATCTTGTTAAACGTGGCACATGGGACCGTTCAGGCTGTTGCCCATGTCTCTCTTCCAAACAGCTCATCATTTCTTTTGGATGAACATAAAGATAAGCAGCAATTCTTTAAGAAATTGAAGAAATCTTACACCGTATATTGTACTTTCCTTTCAATCGTACAGTTTAACTTCCTTAGAATATGCAATGAAACTTACCAAAACCAACTCAATCTTAGTTAAAACTTATTAATCTATTGTAGCGTTTCAGTGTATTAACACTTATACATATGCTCGTGAGACTACCTGTAATTTGAAATGCAACCAGAAACTTTCCAGGCTCTATAGTCCATGCAGAATATGGTCATAGAAGGAATATTTCCACAACTCTATTTTAGAGAAATGGATAGGTGGATCCTAAAGAAAAAAAGGAATATTGAATTTTTATTGTAATTCAATTCTAATCCAAAGCTCTTATGTTGTATTTCATGGAAGAACAAATGCTGTTGAACCTTTACATATAAAACAAACTAAAACTTCTCACAGAAACACTTTTTTTGCAGTTTTTTGACAAATATTAGTCAGGTGAAGAAGATTGAATGAGACAGGTTAATGTGTAGCATGGGTAAAAAATTCCTGAGATTCTTCAGGACTAATACCTACCTTGAAAAGAAGCTGCCTATTTTCTGCTTTGTGTTTGTAAATTATATTTGGTATCATTTTTGTTGATTTTTTCTTTTGTGACTTCCTCTTCAGTGAAGACATTTTATCAGAAACAAGATCAAAATGTTTATGACTGTATTAAAATTACTTCTTTATGCACTGCAAAGAATACAGGGAATACTTAGTTCCTTTCCAGTACACCAATATAAAATAGGTTTTAAAAGCTTACACTTTTCAATGCTTCCCTAATCTATTGGAGTAACTTTTGGTAGTTAAAGCAGAATCTTGAGTCAGTCAAGGTACAGTGATAGTGATTCCACGCAGTGCAGGATCTGTGCACTCAAAGATGACACCATGAAGCATCTTGTGGTGCAGAAAGTGTTTTGGCAGATGAGCAGGACGGGCTGAAACACGCATTAAATACTGTTTGGCATCAAGCAGTATCATCTCTTTAGCGTGCTTTGTGGTGTCTGCAGACATGTTATTAACATCAACTGAAAAATGATCAAATCTCAAACCCCTGGATTCCAATACATATTTTAAATACTGCTAATGTAGTTCATTATTTTGAGAAAAATCAAGCAGACTTTTCAACGCACAGCAACAGAATTTGGAAATATTCAAATATTTCTATGTTTAGAGGCCTCTGTGGCCACAAAGAAAAATATGCTAATTTCAACCAGATCTTTGTGTTCTCAGCAGAAGTAGTAGCTAGGCATATACAAAGCTTTTCTCCTCCCTAGAGATATTATAGCTGTGAATGACTCTTGGAAAACCATATTAATTTGCTGCCACAACCGGATGGACAATAAAATGAGTATGGATAGTACTGTGTTATGTTTTCTTGCTTCTGCAGCAGCCAGTTTGCATTTTTCCTCCTAATTTTGTACAAAGAAAACAGCTTTCAGTGCTTTGGTTTTGAGAAGCTGTGGTAGAATTGCTTTTATGATCTCTTCCATTTTCTTGCTGCCATACATCTGGCAGTCAGGCGTGAGCTGCTAAGGACTCTGTGGACTTCACTAAAGCCTTTGACTCTTCTTTCAACTACCCTTAGGATAGTTATAGTTAACCTTTCTGTTCCTCATAAAGTGTTTTCTCATTTTTTTTCCCCTCTGGAAAACACAATGACTTATTTTTCAAATGGATGTTCGTTGTCTTTGTGAAATCCTGTTGTTTCAATTACTCTGATGGTCAAGTTTTGGTCACAGTTGTACTGGAAGAATGTGATAGATTCCCACTTCATACCAGCACAGAGGTGTGAGCAGTTGTGATTGACCCACTCCTGAGAGAAACAATCTATAGCATGGCTTCTGTTTCAAATCTAATTGCAAGTCAATTTCAGGTGAGTTTTCACTTGATTCCAGTACAACTCCCTGTTCAGGTTCAGTTCAGGTTGAAAGAGAGGTTGCAAGGGAGCTCTGGAAAGACTCTGCTCCGAGGCTTCTCCACCTGTCCCGAAGGAGCTGTCTGCTGCTCTCCTTCAGGGACCTGCCTTGGACGTAATGCTTGTCGTGCCTTTGCGGTGATGCCCATATAGCAAGCATTTGCTGTTTACATTAATGAACCTTTTCAGAAATAATTTTTCCCTGCCTTGTATTCTGGCGCTGAGTTACAAGCACCTGGTGTAATATCCTATGTCAGCAGCCAAAGTCTCAAATGCGGAGTCTCATCCCTGATTCTTATTTCAGGTGTGCAGTTCAGTGGGGTCACCGTGGCCAGTGCAAGGAGACAACGTTTGTCTTTCTTTTTTTGACATGTCCTGTGTTATGACTGGATTTCATTGGGATGAACTATACAGTGAAAACAAGATTTAATTAACAGTGGTTAATACTGTCCTGCAAAAGCTTATTTTTGTGATTGAGCTGCTTTTTGTTGTTGTTGTTTGCATTGAATGAACTTGGAAGAAGAGGCTCTTGTAATAAGTGACAGAGTGGTCACCCTCAGCCGTCACTAGGAGCCTGATGTTGGGCAGATTGGGAACACTCCCAGTTGCATCTCTGCTATTATGACTGCCCTGGCTGTGGCCTTTGTGATGAGCAGCTGGGAAGCTTTAAACCACAGTCAGAGCCCACAGCCTGTGTTTCAGAACTCCCTTGGGATAAAAGGAGCTGGAACTGGCACATGGGACCTGGGGCTGAGCAGCTCTTGCTCACAGCCTTTCACCTGTGAGGTTTCTTTTAATTCTCTGCAAAATGATTTTACTAGAGAGAATGGATGGTGATGAAGACAAAGGAAGAAAATTAACATTTCTTAATTTTTTAATTTTTTTATTGTAACCATGCAGACTTTTGATGACTTTTCAAATCTTGGAACTTCTTAGGGGAAAATCTCTAGGTTCAATGTAAGTTTACATAGGATGTTAAAATCATTCATTTGAATCCTTGAACTTGGAGAACTGACATGAAAATTTGGCAAAAAGGCATTTTCATAAGTGTAAAGATTTGGTTTGGTTCTTTTTTTAAGACATTACATTGGAACTTTTATAGCTTAGGTTCATCTTTCCTCAAAGCAATGCTGAATAGATGGCAGTGGTTGCAAAGCTGTATTCCAGAGAGTGGAGTCTCCAGGCTCTACTTCTAGCGTCCCTCCTTCTTGCATTGCTTGGAGTTTTCTCCAGAGTATGTGCTACAACCTCTGTCCCAAAAGCACACTGAGGTTACTTTTAAAGTGACAGTGAGATGAGTGGGGCCTGGGATGGTTGTCAAGATGTTCTTGGCAAGGAAAGCCTTATTTAATGGAAATTAACTTTTTCCACTTTGTAGGTGCTGTTAGGGAACTGATGGAATGCATATCCCTCATACATTGTTTTACAAAATGGTGCCATTCCATTTGAGAAGGTAATGGAAAACCAGCCTGGGTTTTGGCTTTCTCACTTCTTATTGCTGTGTTAGGAAATGATAATTCCTATTATTATTGTAATCATAATTACTATTATTATAATAATTTCTTTATTGTTATTATCAATATTATTATAGTTATTATTATTCCTTTTATTTTAGGGTCATTGATCTAAAAAACTAAACAAACAAGAAAACCCCCAAACAAACAAAAAATCGACAATCTCCCCCCCCAAACCTACCAACCAGATATGTTAAAATGATAGTCTGGCATCTGTGTGACAAGTTCATGTACAGAATTTGGAAAGCCTTTTTGCTTCAGAAAGTTGCTACAACTAGCTTTGCCTTAGTCTCAGTGGTCAAATTCCATGAAAGTGGAATAGTTTTTGTAATTGGCTAACAAACTGTGGCTCAGGCTCCAGACTTCCTAAGCTCAGAAAATTCTCTAAAGTTTGGTTTGAGCTCCTCCATTGCCTTGTGAAGCCAGTGCTAGATTTTATTTCTTGCTTCTGGCACATCCCATTTTCCACTGCATGATCATCTTCTCCTTTGGCACGAAAGTGTGAAACCTGTCTCTGGATGACCCACTGAACTCTATCATGGTTTGTGTTTGTAATGATTTCTCTTCGTGAAATTCTGTCAAGGCTTTAGGCTTCCCCAAGTTCTGTCAGAGATGGAGGTGGTGAGTTTATGCTTTCCATGGAGAGAAATCCTTCCTGGCCATAACAAAAGAAGGCAAATTCTTTTTGTGTGTCTTTGTGAAAGAGGGAGAATATGTTTCTGTAAAGCGTTTGTATCTGCTTGAAACCTTCTTTACAATCTTAAAGTTATGACCTTCTAAACAGATTTTTCTTACTATTGCTTTTAATTATTTTTTTAGGAATGTTTTAATAAATCATCAATGCCTTTTCAAACAGATTTATGCTGCTCAGTGCCATAACTGTGCCATGATCAGTCTTCTGTTAAAACTGACCTGGTTTCAGGTGTGAAACCTACAGATCCTTGAGCAAATTCTGTAGGGGCTACATGGAACTCGTGCATGCTAAGAACTTCTCTGATGGTTCAGGAGGCCTCTTGTTTAGAAGTTATGCACATTTTATACCAGATATCTTTCATACCGTATATAAGTGTATATATATTATCCTTACTTGCTTCTCTCTCGCGGCTTTTCCTCCTGAAAGTTTGATTACTACATCAGAAATATAAATGCAGTATAAAAGTAGATTTCATTGTGACTAAAAGGGAATTATTTTTCCGTTTTGTGGGGAAAACTGAGCCATGGAAATGCACATGGATTTTCTGTTTCAAAAGAACAGTAATAATAGGATAATTATTTTTCCTGACTTAACCTTTTTGTGTGTTTTTTTCCCCTCTTCTTCAAATATTTTAGATTGTTAGGATTCCAAAGATAAGTATTATTTGAATGAGTTTTGATCTGTTTTCCAGTTTACTTATTATTTCCATTCATCAACAGGCTTGAGGAATAAATGGGAATATATGGGAATAGTCAGTTCTAGCACACTGTGCAGAGAAAAAATTCATCACACTATATTTTCAAATTCAAATAAACAGTTGGGGTTTTTTTCCATCTCTAATAACTGCTCTTGGCATAGAATACAGACTTGCCTCATTCATAAGCTGTTATGGCTCTGAAAGATTTGATGCTTTTGATTAGAACAAAGGTGCAATCCCGTATTATTTTACCTCTCTGGATTTCCCAAGACACGTGGCTTTTGGAAGTGGCAGTGATAGTGGCTTAAATGTGCTTTAAATGTGTGTGATTTCCATTCTGAAGTGCAGCTCAAAACAAAAGAGCACTGAAATCTTAATCAGTGACATTTCCCCCCTGTGACAACAGCTGTGTTCCTTCAACTCCTCTCCTTCCGTAGGAATCTCAGTAGGATGCCAGGATGCCCTGCCGGTTGTACAGAAACCACAGACACATTGTCTGTTGCATTAAATGTGTCACTGGCTGCAGTTTTAAACTTCTGATTGGCATTTGGAAAAAAGCTATTTTCAAAGTTGTAATGAAATTAATTCAGTAGCAATTTCTTTTCTAAGTAGATGAGAGAAGCTGTGTGTCTATTACTGTGTTTATAAAGAAAGGCTTGTTTGTGTAGATTCAACTTTGAGTGTTTACATCTCACTGTGACACCTTGTTTTTATGTGTGTGGGAATAAAGTGATATATCATTACTTTACAATTCTCTCTAAGTGTTCAAGGGCATAGTAGGGTCTTAGGAGAGGACTTTAAAAAACCAAAAAAAACCCCACAAAACCCCCCAATAACTCTAAAGTGTATTTTATTTGCATTCCAGAAATGTAACACCAGGCTCAGCTTGAGTTCTAGCTGGAATGCCTCTTTGTGCTGATGGCTGTGATAACTATACTGGTTTTGGCAAGCTGACTTGTCAGAATTCTCTCTCCAGAAAGGTGTGACCAACAATAACCTTTCATATGTGCTGTAGGACAAAATCTAGTTTTCAAATGACCTGATTTTGTATGGAGAGCGTAAATTAGATGCCTACAACCTTTATGGTGAGAGTGGCATGAAAGCACAGGAGACCAGGTATGTGTATTGTCTCAAGGGCTCCTAAAGTCAGCTTGTAAAGTTCCTTTCCCACAAAACCAGTCAAGGTCGTTTTCAGTGTGGTCTCCGGGTAATGCTCTGGTGGAAGCTTGGATGTGTCTATAGAGCATTGAGCGAAGCTTTACCAAGCTTGAACCTATCATGAAAGATGAACAGAATTCATGGACACTTTGAAACATTCCTACAGAGGGAAGATTCTTAATTTTGGGTCGGCCCTGCGAGCCAGCCAACTGGGGAACGCAATAGCTGCCTCCTATGGTGACTCTATTTCCATAATGCTTCTGGTTGTTCCTGGGCACTGAGTGTGAGGGTCCCTCAGGGAAGTACTGAAAGCCTGGAATACACAACTACTTAATCAGTGTTTATTGCTGTTTCTTAATACTATCTCCATCTAGCTTTCTTTCTCTGTGGGAATGTTCTTCATACTATAACTGTAGATCAGAAGCTCATTAGCTGTGACAGTTCACTCTGGTTGAAGCTATTAATATTGTCTGCTCTAGTATATTCTATTTACTGCAGTAACTCAGCCTAGCCTTTTCCTTGCTTGAATATCCTCTAGTTCCTGCCTTCAAATCTTGGCTGAGTTTCCATGTTATTGTACAAAATGCACTTTTGTATTTATTTTGTTTACATTGTTTTATCTGGAGGAACTGTGGCACGCAGAGAACTCCTATTCTTGTCATCACACTGACATCTAACCCTTCATGCAACAGCACCACAGTATTGTTGAGAAATGGTTTAGCTTCTGAAGGCAGGGTGTGTAAGAGAGAAGCAAAGATCTCTATAGAAGAAGGGGGAAAAAAAAAATGTATGTGGAGGCAAATATAGGATGAAACTAAAACCACATGGTATTAGAGAGTGAGAAATACAACAGCAGGTCATTGACAAGAGAGGACTGATCTGGACATGCAGATAATTGAAGACAGACAAAAGGATGGTTTTAAGCGTAGTTTTATTAGGTTAATAGTCCAAGCGTATTTCCGATAGGTCCAACATGGTGTTACAGGATTCTTACCACATAGCTCAGAACTCAAGATCACCCTTCTTTGGTTTACCCACAGGGTTTAGCTTGTAACCTGAGCAAAAGCCGCAATGTAAAGGCTATGGCCTAAAATAGCACAAAATCTAATTTTCTTACTTGACCAAAGTTATACTTAAGTTATACTTTAAACTGCAGACACAGTGGAAAGTACAGGTAGTGGAAAAGCAGAGTAACAGATGAGGAAATCTCAGGTAATGGTATTTTTATTTCACCTCTATATGGATGTGCTTGAAGCAAAATCTGATATAGCTAAAAAATAGGTTATTATTCAGTCATATGATCTTCTAAGTTATGTTTAAGTAGTGGCAGGCTACTTGGACAAAGTATTTGTGAATAATTGATTAAAAATGTGACTCATGGATTCCAGTGCTTTATTAACAATATAAAATGGCTAACTAGGAGAGAAATCAGGATTTCTAGTAGATGGTGTTCTCTGAAGTCTGATTTTTGCCATCTCAAAGGTACTTGTTGAACTTCATATCTGTTTTAGTTTGTGTTCATTAGGGAAGCAGATAATAAACAAAATGCTGCATTATAAGTCCTATGGATTCATGTGTGGTCTTAAATATTGTATGCTGGGTCTTCAGAACCTGAACTCATCAATTGGAGGATTTATTAAAATATGAAAGATAGATCTGCAAACTTACTCTTTAGGGGTCCTTCCACATTTATATGATAAAAGTTAGGAAAGAGTGAAACTCAAGCTTCCCAAACCCTTAACTGTTACTCCTTCTGTAGACTCAAGGCCTCCCAGGAAAATCCTCTATCTCCTTCTTCTCAGGGAAGATTATATGGTTTTTGCTTTGGTAATTTTTTTAATCATACTGGATGATGGTAGAATAGAAAAATTTAGATTATTGAAAATAGATAAATTTAGATTAGTGGCATGAATAATTCTTAAACTACAGAGTACCATATTTTGAAGTGCCTACATCTGTCAACTTCCCTCCTAGTGATTAACTGATGACATGACAAGTTAATGATTTTTTTTTTTTAAACTTATCCCAATGGAAGAAATTCTTCTTGATCCCTAAAGCAAGGGTTGGTTTAGTTTAAGTGGTGTTAAGAAGTTGTGCTGCTTTTGACGATGGAGAAAAATGAAAATCCAAGCAAACAGATCCACCCCGCACATTCCCAGAGCTGGGTAGTCAGAGCCTATGTCTGCATTAGAGAATCTGGAAGTGGTTTTAACGTTTGTAGATCCATTTAGGTTTCTTGGGCAAGTCCCTTCTTGCTGGCTCACCACCACCCTGATATGAGGGAGAAAATGCAAATGGAATGAACAAGGTAAATGGAAGTTGCAGTGCCTTCTAAATGATGCTGGGGTGCAGAATCCCAGCGCTGTGCCCTGGGAAATGCTTCAGCTGGGGTTGTAACTTCACTACATGGCCGCGTTCACTATAATGGCATCTGGTGATGGAGAGTCACTGATAGCAATGGCTTTCCTTTCCCAGGTACCAAGTGTCAGACATGATTTTGTGCCTGATGCCATTCTCAGGAAAACATTTATTCTGTTTGTGCTGCTTCGCTTTCATCTCTTTCCAGCCACGGTTCAGCTTTATGATGCAATGCAGGTTGCTCTGGGGTGGGCTACGCACAGGTGGTGGATGTGCTTTTATGTTAAGCAGTTATGTAGTGCCAGACTTACTTTATGGTCTTTGTTAAGATGGAATTCCTTGAGAGATCACTGCCCAAGGAAGTGTGAGAGGTTGGATCTGTGGGGGAGCTGTATGAGTGTGAGATGGCTTGGTCTTCCCAAATACTAGTCCTTCTGTGCTGCCTTAAGATGAGTGGAATAGAATGGGACAGATCTGAAAGAAGAGGGTGCCTCAGTCAAAGTACAAGTAAATTATTGGTAGATAAAATGCTGTGGAATTTTGAGTCTCTTTGATGTGTAGGGACATTAAATGCAGAGATCTGGGTCTAGCAAATGCCAAGTCTTTCTTTGCTAATCGGTAATGTGACAAATAGTGTTTTCCAGAGAAATCAAACTTGTTGTCAAGATTATTTTGACTTTAGTTTTAAAAGGCACTTCTGAATGCCTGTCTGCCTCTGACCTGCCTATTATTTACCCTTTTCTGGAGTGAACAACAACCAGTTACTGAACATTCTGGTTTCCTTTCAAACTGTAAATGAACTACCACAGGTGAACCTGGTTAAAAGTCTGTGATCTGCTGTACTAATTGCAAGAGGGTTTAAGCATTCAATAATCTCCAATTCATTAAGTCTTTGAGATTCCAAAACCTTAGAAGGTGGTTTCTGGTGTGAATGGTGGATTATTCATTAAAACAAGATGAGAAGTGTGTTATCCTGATTCAGTTATAGTTTCATTGCTGGAAATTATTTCAGGTATAAACATATGAAAGATTAACTTTTACAGAGGGCTCGAGAGTTCCTTTTTCTTTTTGCACACGAAGCACAAAATTAAACTTTCCCAGAAGCTTTAATGCTAACAATGCACAAGGCAGTTCTGTGAAGAACTGTTGCCACTCAGTTCAATCATTTGCAGTGTTGCTTTGAAGTGATTGTTGGGCCACACTGATCCCCACTGGAAAACTTACAGAGGCCATTAAATGAGGAATATGGCTTCTGGTTCTTGTGCAGGTTTGCTAAGGAACAGTGCCATATGGGCCACTCTGCTACCAATATGATTTCAAAGGCATCTGAGCCAGAGCAGGGAAAATAAAAATTCTTACTGTTGCAAACTGATTGTGAATGTTGTTGATGTGTACGAGTCTCTAGATTTGAAAAGAATTCGCTGTTGCTTAAACTGTTCTCTTAAACTTTCCTAATCCTTTCTTGTCCCTTTGGTCTGAAAGAGAACAAATCTGATCTGAATGAAAGCTATTTGTCTTAACAACAATAAATAATTCTCTCTGTAGAGAAGGCTGAGGCCTTAGGGTTTTGTATGGTCCAGCTTTTCAATTTGCAATAACTTGATTTCTCCCCCCTCTTTTTTTTCTTCCTCTTTCTTATTTTGTGGGATCTTCTTTTTGGCTTCCTGGGCAAATTCCAATGTACTTTTACAGCTTGTGTCTGTGTGTGTATAGTTAAGAAGCTGATAAACTAGAAGAGAGAGAAGAATGTATATCAGATGTTGTAAATTAGTGGTCTAAGGTGCTCTAAACTCTGAATATCATTCTCAAACAAAAAATGTATCCACGATTAATAATAAAGGAAATATTTAGAGGTGCTGTTACCCATAGCTGGTCCAAGGTGTGGCATCCAGTGCAGCATAGGCTTAAATACACTATACTGCTGCATCAAATGTATTTAGTGTATTTGAAGTGCTTGTCAGTTAGTCTTTGACTCTTGGGCCACACTCCACCCCAGTATGCCTTGAAATTGTTTGTGAAGGGGTCCAGTGTTTGTACCTGCAGAAATCTTTGGCCTTTGCATGATATATTTTTTTTTTTGCATGCAGCAGAGCTTCCTGTCATCTGCTTCAAATCAATTTTTTTCTTATAATATTCACATATGCCCCCTTGTCCTGTCGTGTGTATTAAAGCAAAAGTAATTTTTGCATCGACGTCCCTATCATGCAGGATTTTGTGTACTTTTTATAACTGCCATCTGGATTTGATCCTGCTGTAGAAAGGCAGGATGCTTTGTTTCTTGACAAAGTTTTCTATCAGAAACACTGTCAGGAAGGAGTCTGTGGGCCTTTCTTCCTTTCAAACCTGAGATAACATTCTGTCTGTCTACAGCTTGACTTCACAGGCTTTTTAGAAGTCAGAAATCCACAACCACAGCAGGCTCGAATAGTCTAACTGGCTCAGGAAGGGTTGCACGAATGGTGCTGCAGACTTTCATTTATAGAGTCTGCAGAGCTGTAGCAGGCAGTTTGCCAGAGCAGCAAATTAACATTATTTAACATTTCTGAAACTTTTAATTAAGCTTGTTTTAGGCTTGCAGGCAAACTGGAGCATATATTCCCATTCCCCATTTAAGAATGTTCTTGGCTTCTGGATGAGCTTTCCTAAGTGGTCCCAGCTCTTATAGTAGTCATCCTAATGAGCTGTGCAAACATGGTGTGTTTTGTTCTTGGGGTTTCATGTGCAGCAATTTTGCTTTCAGTCCACATGGGTCTTCACCCCATGATTTTTATTTTGAGTTTCAGGTTCAGTGGGGAAAGAAAAAAATAGAAAAAGCAGCATTTCATAGGGGTTTATGTGGGTTCCATAAACTGGCCCATATTCTCTCTAAAGATGTGTGAATCTTAGTTAACCTTTTATGAAAAGTTTTGTGTTTGCAAAGAAATTCAAAAGGGGCACATCGTGTAGTTTATGACTTCATTGTGAACATTTTTTACAGCTGTAATCCTTCCTTCTGAATGTTATATGATGGCTGTTGCCCTTGCCGTATGGCTAAGGTAACAAAATGGTTCCCCTTATAAAGCCCTGTTTGCAGATGGCTTGTGAAACATTCAGCTTTGCAGATGAATTGTTCTATATCTTGGACTGTGGCCACGGATACTTTTTTTTGCTTTTGAAGGCTTGAGCAAAATCAGTTCAATCACTTGTATGAGAGTGACAAGGAAAATCCAAGTCCAACCTTTAGACCAACTGAGGGTGGAAAGCTACTTTTACAAGGAAGTATTTTATACTCTGAAAGAAGTGCCTGAGTATGCTTTAGAGGGGTTATTTCTGGTTAAATTATTAGCCAAATCCAGGCAAACCTGGAAGATGCACCTGTGGAGTGAGAATGAACCGAAAGGCTCCAAGTCTTTCTGGATATTTTCCTAATCTTTAATAAAGCTATGACTTGGTAAAGAAGGTGCTCCTCATGTTACATCCTTCAGCAAAGTAATCTGTTACTTAAGGAAGGTGCAGGGAGCAATAAATGTAAGGTAGCTTTTTTTCTTGTTGAGAACATGAAGGATTGTCAAAGCTGAAGCTTTTCAAATATTTGAGTCAAAGTCGAGTCCAACTGGAAATATTTCAAACAAGGGAAGAATTGCATATGGAGGAAAACAGATGAGATCCCTCTCCCTCCTGCCTCATTCTGGGCATGGATTTCTAATGTATAAAAGATCCAATTCCAATCTTTTTTTTCTAAAGAATATGTCATTGTGAGAACAAGTAAAGAAGCTCCAACAGAAGCAACTAGAGTTTGGTTTCGGTGTAGCAAATTCCTTGAAGATGATCAGCTTGCTCGTGGAAGAGCAGTGGTGGTCTGCATGAGAAACCTTTTCAAGGAGTGGCCTCAGGAATGGGCTGCTTATGAACGTGCTTGGAAAGACTGGAAGGGTCTGTTCATTCCATGTAATAACGAAATGCACATTTCTGGAATCTGGTTTGCTGAGTGGTACGGAAGTATAGCTTAGGCTGTGGGGACTGGTCTGTCTTCATTTTATATCTAGAAACAGTGTTGGTGATGGGGAGCTTATTCTGTGTTCCAGACTAGGCTTTCATTTCTGTTTTATTGTGGTTCTCTGGATGATATAACTCAAGAACTATGAATATAGCAGTTAGTGTGTTGAATAGTTTAGCAGCAATTGTTGCTTTAAAAAGTAATAGATATACGAAGTACATGGGACTCTTCTGCCCAGTAAAACTCAGCTGGATGTCATACTGAGACTTCTAAAGTTTAATTAGTAACTTATGGTCTGATAATAGAGATGGTAAGTTAGCAAACTATGCAACTGTGGAAAACAGTATTTTTGTAAGAGCAGTATTTTGGTAAATTTTTATGTAATCTTTAGAAGTGTCTCAAGTTTAAAAACAGAAGATTTGCCATTCTGATTCATGTAACAATTAGCGAGTTAAGGAGCTGATGGAGCTTGTAGTGTTTTCTGCTGACTGAGCTGATGTCACCCTGTTCTGTTCTGGTTGCTGCATATGTTTTCAACAGTGTAGCTCCAGGTTGGCTGCTCTGCACACATACAGCATTGCTGTTGTTCAATAATGGCTAATAAAGGTATACTTTTTTGTAAAAACAGCTTTTCAATCTGTAATTAGTAAAATTACAAATGCACAAGAATGCAACATTCTTGGTTCTTTCAAAAACCTTTCCAGAATTTGGGATGAGATGAAACTTTTCCAGGAAATTTTGTAAGAATTCTTCATATGAAGTGATAAGGAAGCAGCCTCCTGGTCTCATGCTGTAAAATTCAGAGTCATTAATAATTACAACACTCTGGTCACCAGCAATACCAAGGTTTCAGTATTAATTCAGTTTCACTGGAGCAGTTATTGTTTATGCTGTGGTGATGGTAGAATGTATTATACACGTCTCTGTTTAATGGATGGGATAAATGGCTTCAGCTTGGCCCGCAAACATAAACCACCCTAATTTGAGGGCAGCCCTGTAAAACAGGAATGCACGCCTCATTTTAGGTCAAAGCATTTGTAAGGAATGTGTCCAAGACACCTGCAGAAAATTAAAGCCTTTACTCCCCCTGTACACAAAAATTTCAAGAGGTAATTGAAACATAATACTGCTCCCATTAGATGGAACACATGGAGTGAAAATTGAATAGATGTCAGGAGCACTTCTGAGAATTTGTAGGGCTGTTGAAAGTGGTAATTCTTCGCCTTTGTGTACGACTATTCCTGTCCTTATCTTTCGCAGTTTATGATGAGGCTACTGTCATTTGGCTCAGCACACAGACTGGGCTTCCTCCATCTCCCTGTCCCCTGCCAGCTGCTTTGTTTCTGCGGAGCTGGCTGCTGCCTTCAGAGGCTCCCGCTTCTCCTCTCAGCCTGCCCGACTCTGTGCTCAGTTCCTGGTCCCTGTGCCAAGGGCTGGCGCCGAAGTCTCCACTTTTCTGTGACTGCAAGGATGAGAGTGACAAAGTGGGGCTGCTGGGTTCAGCATCTCACTTTGTTAAGCCGTTCTTTTCCCCTTCAGGGAACTTCCTCTGTAGAGAAGGAGCTGAAAGTTAAGATTTCATGCTTTGTTCTGGCAGCCGATCCGCAAATATCCAGTTTCCTCTCGTATTGTTTGACGTTTTGTTTATGTCTCCGTTACAGAAATAGAGCAAACAGGCTCTGTGTGCAGGTTTTCTGCTCCCTCTAACCACGGAATGACAATCATGTTCTGGTTCGGAGCTTGCACTGGTATTTCCTCTGTTCCTGCTAGTTTTGAAGATCTCTGCCAAGTGGTTAAATTGTGTGCCTGCGTGGCTGTAGTGAGTGCTTACTACGTGTTTTGTAGCTATTTCAGTTCCACCTGGTGGTTGTCAGGTAAACAAGGTGTGAGATGTGCTGGCAGCCTTTGGCACTCCCATAGTCTTCGCTCCTACGTGGAGAGGCAGATGGTGCCTTGGCTAATGGCACATTGTGACAGGGGTGTCTTGCCGTGCAACCTTCTGGGCCACCTTGGCCCTGCTCCAGAGCTATTCAATGTAATTGCTTAGACTTCTGCTTGGTTTGAATGTTAAAACCTATTTGAACATGAATGGAAATCTCTAGCCTGCAGTAGTGACCATAAGTTTGCCTGAAACGCTTCAAGCTGCAGTGAACTTGTGGAAGGGTTTATCCATTAATTCACGGCTGTTTTCAGAGGCTCTATTGTACAGTTAATTGTCGGTTTGCAGCCCTGTCAAGTGGGGTTTGAATTGTCCCCAAGCCTCCCAGGAGGGAGACTCCAATTTTGGATGCCGCAGAAATACCTCAGGTTCTGTCCCCCAAGGAACAAGCTCCTATGGTTTAATATGTAGTGGCATATTGTTGATTACATCTGGGGTGGGTGAAATTCAGGACCCGTCCAAGCCTTTGACTACCGAAGTAGGAGAGTAACAACCCCATATTGCTCCTTTGCTTTTTCCCTTCTCTCTTCTCCCCTACAATGCATATGATTTGTCTCAAGGGATGGGGGAGAAGGTGGGAGTCCTTGTGTACAGTGGTTTATGCTTTTTGGGGCCAGACTTATGGGAAGCCCTGAACTGCCCTTTTGCCAGCATTAAACATGGGAATAGTTGGGATGCCTGCTTCTGCCAGCTCACAAATAAGTCAGTAAAATATCTGCAACACTTTGCACTGTCTCAAAATGCGTTTCTTGTTCCACTGGTAGCAGTGACTCTGGGTAATTTGCATTGTAAAGTTGCATTTAATAATTTCTAGATAAAACCTAGTTCATTTGTGAGCAAAAACTTGGTTTTGCCAAATCAGACTTACAAGCCTAGCATGTAATTGGGAAGCTGATGCTGTGTTGTTCTTACTGGTAAGCCCCAATTTATGCCTATTGTATACAGAGAGTACAATGGGGCACGTATGGCAGCTCTTGTACAGATCAATCCCCTGTTAGAACAAATAGTTTTTGAAAGTGTAAGTTCAATAGATAACAATCCAGTTCCATTTCTGTCTGTCGTTCTTCCCTCAACTTCTGAGCTACTTTGATTCATATCTTGATTTTTCTTACAGACTTCTTTCCATGTGAAAGTAGAGACTCAGACACTTAATACACTTGTAATTCAGCATTTCCTTTTAAATAGAGGTTTAAAGATCAAAAGAGCTGTGAGCCTGTGTTGTCTGTATTTTTCCGGAATGGGAAACTTTCCTTACGCTGCCTTAACTCTCATCTTTTCCTGTCCTTTTCTTGCCCTTGCTTCATTTCAATATAACTGTGCTTGTATTTAATTTAGATGGTACAGTTGCTTATATAGTTGCCTATGTTTTTGACGAGTATTTTGGGTGCTGTAAATGTGATATATGTCAATTAGAATCAAGCTGGATTCTGAAATTTTAGTGCAGATTTGAACTCAAATGTTCCTCGGGTTCTAGGAAGTTTTGGGAAGAATAAAGTCATACAGTTTTGGGCTTCTGGTTGCTTTTCTGTGACTGCTTTTTTCCCCCCTTGTTAATCACTTCTTGTCTGAATGTGGCCAAATAGCAATTCAGCTGCCCCTTTTCTGGTCTGTATTCTGATCCTAAAGTAGATTATTAGAGGTGGGGTTTTGCTTCCTGTACTTTGTGTGGCTAAAAAAGGTTATTCTTAACATTTTAGCATGGCAGTGACTTGCAACTGTGAGGATACACTTTGGGTTTTTAAGTCTCCTGAACAGATACTTGCTGAAAAGTTAGTGGAAAATAAAGAAAGTGGCCTTTGGAGGGCATTGCATGCTTTAACGGTGGTAACCATTCAAAAATGTATTCTTGCAGTTGAAATGTTGTTGCCTGGGATCATCCAGAGCTCCCTGTGCTGTCGTTGGGTTTTTAACTTAAAATAAAGACCTGAGTTCACAGAAAGATTTAAAAGTATGATTTTTTTTTTTCCTGTGCATCAAGTATAATTATCTTCTTTGCATTAGATGGTGTGACATCCTGTTTTTCCTTATGATAGTGGCAATACTCTTGATTTATAAAGCAGCAAGGCAGGGTGAGAACTGCCTGGGGCAGCTGCTGTGTCACTCCTGACCTTCAGCAGTCCAGCAACATCTTGTTCTCCTGGACCACTGAGACACCAAGGCTCCTTTGGTTTTCATCCCATGAGCATCCAATTCACAGCAAAACATGAGGCTCATGGGATGAACATGGATATGGATAGGTCATTGCTGGAGGTGGTTGCTCTCCCTGCAATACCTTCAGAATTTTTCCTTCACCTGCAATTACTTCTGCTTCATAAAATTCCTAGGAAGATACTGGTGTAGTATCCAGCAGAAGGCACTTGCCTGGGTTTTAGAAAGACAGTCATACAAATAATAATGAATCATAAAACGTAACCTTGACAAGGAATAAATGCTGGCTAGGACAACTTTTCCTCTCTTGATCATAGAGAGGTGCTGTCCTAATGGAAACTCCAGAAGTGAGGGAAGATTGAAGAATCATTTCAAAATCTGATGTAAGAACCAAATGGCTGCAGTTCAGTGTTACTTCAGGAGTTGGAAAGTTAAAAGTAATCCCAATAGCTGAATTAGTGGGCAAACAAAACGCTGGTCAGAGGTGCATAATAAAATTTGTGTTATAGAGTTTTCCATAGGAACTTGCAAGAATTTTGTGGATATGATTTGTTTTTGTGCATACAGACATGTATGTGTCCTTTAGCTTTTCAATATGGTACCTTTCCAGCAGAGGAATAAAAAAGCAGTTTTGATAAGTAGTTTTCAGGGATACAATGTGTAAACCATCTGAGTGCAAGATGTCTTAATTACTTTTACAGGATCTATGAAAATCAAAGTATTTTGCTCAAGAACTGATTTGTGTCTTATACAAATCAGCACTTTCTGAGTCTGTCCTGGGCATTTGTCCTAGCATGGAGAATTTGACATTCCAAATAACGTGAAAATTTCAAAGTCAATTTATAGAGAGAGCTGAAGATGGAGCTTTCTAAGTTTTTCATTTGTGGCATGCCAGCCTTTTGGTACTGGTAATGTTGCAGTTGTTTTTGTGTTTGTTCTGAACAGCTTTTAGAATAACACACAAGGTTTCTGCATGTAGGTATGTGTATATAGTTAGTGTTAGTGCTTATATATGTGCCCCGTGTCAGAAGACAGACATGCCTCCCATAAAAGTCATTAACTTTTCATACTTTTCCATCTCTTGTTACTGTTTGTTTTTAATGGTTCTGTTGTTTTTACCTGAGTGTTGTGCTGATTACTCTCATTATACAATTTTCTTAAAAAAAGAAAGGCATAGGGAGAGACCTTCCAGACATCTGTTTTAAATTAAAGTTGCTTTTATTTCCCTGTGTGCCATGTTCTATCAGTCATCTGTGCTAATCCTCAAACAGTCAACATGTGCAGGATTTCATACACTGTCTTGTAGGCACATCTTTAACTTGTATTTTCAAATACTTCATAAACATGTTTGCTTTAACGTATTCTTGTACAGCACTTCTTGGGTTTTAAATCCAGAATCAAAGGCAGAGTGTCCTTCAAGTGTCATTTCAGTGTGTTCAGCATCTTTTAATAAAATACAAGTTAAACAAGCCCAGCTGGCAGTTCTCGGGGTATGTTTGGGCATTCTTTCTACTTGGATTAACAGGGCTGAATCTTAGATGCAGTTGTAATTGTGTAAATCCGCAAAAACTCAAAGCTGTCATTCAGATGGTTTCAGAAGAAAAGCAGTAGTACCGCAGTATGTCAGTGGCATTGTCTGCCCTTGATGTTCCTGAAAACTTTCTCCCCTCCCATAGGTTGTGATGAATAGATGATAAGTTAAAGGTTAGGCAGTGTTCTGCAGTAAGCTGTGCAATAAACTAACTGTTTTTAACATCTGTTCCGAACTGTTTGGTTGGCTAATTTTCTTTAAAGGAGAGGTTTTTATTTCAAAGTGGTGGAAAGATCCGAGTCGTGATTGTGTTCTTCTATAGGAAGACAGCACTTTTTAAAATAAATAGCTTGGCTTTTTTAATCTTCTTGGAGAGAGATGTACTGAAGCTGACACACATACAACAGTGTCTAGGCATAAAATAAAGCCATAGGAACACAATACTCAATTTACCCAGGAGAGGACAAATTTGGCCACACACAGACCATGAGATGAAGGTGCAGTTCCTTTAGGGATGTTCCAGAAGTGATCTGAATGTTGGCATTTGTTTGGCCTGAATGAGAAGGTCATGTCCATGGTGTGAATTTTCCTGAGGCATCTGCTGAGATCCAGGGGAGGAACATGGGTGGGCTGGAAGGTGATGCATGTCATATGTGGAAATCCCAATGTGGAACAAAATGCATCACCAGCCATGCTTTGGTTACCCCAAAGCAAACAGCTTTTAACAGCTTTTGGGATGTTAAAGCTAGTGTGAAATAAGAGGGTTTGTAACTTTCCCCCTCTCTAGCACTAGTCTGTCACAACTGAAATGGTCTCATACAATATATAGCATTGCTCCTGGGAAGCTCATTTTGGCTGGATTAGGAGATAGGGAGAGGTGAATGTTCTGTAGGAATTCCGAATGTAGGGGTCATGCTGGTCAGCCAGCATTATGTTCCATCAGAGACTGAGAAGCTGTTCTTGGAAAGCAGTTTTCTTAAGTACTAAAATTCAAAGATAAACTTTTTGCTCGCATCACTTCTTGTAACTGTGAGTAACTGAGATGTCAGAGGGATCTGAAAGGTGACAGTGGGAGCTGCAGCTCCTGGAGTACCCCGGAGTTTGCCCAGGGAGCAGAGGCTTGCTAGCCCGGCAAAGCTTAGCTCCTGGAAGTTCACAGAAATGCAAATGACACGCCAAATTACAAAAGGAAAACACAAAGAAGTGTGAAGCTGCTGAAGGGGCTCGGCATGCTAATGACAGGCTTCATTAGAGTATCCTAACATGGACAATCGCTGCGACTGCGAGCAGAATAGATATAATGACTCTTCATTCACAACAGAGTAAGCGCTGTGTGTTAGGGAATTACTTAGAGCTGTTTTCTTTAGAGGCTGTGTTGGACAGACTTGGTAGAACGAAACCTTCTTACATGACATGATTTTGAATTATATGGGCAAACATCTTTTTTTTACTGCTTGGGTTTTGGTGGTTTTTTTTTTTTGTAACTTGACATCTGCATTGATTTTTAAAGTGTAAATTATTTTGGAAAGAGCTAACCTTCAGAAAACAAGGAAGGATGAAAAGATTCAAGAGCCACAGCAAATGTGAAACTCCTTATGTGTCATACATAAAATAGTAAATCATATCAGGAGGCCTGTTTGATTTGCTGTATGGGTTACTCCAGCTTTGTCTTCTCGGAATAATCAGATAAAAGGAAGTGTTAAATTCAGCAACTTCTACCATCAAAAGAGCATTCTGGTAGCCATAAACCCTTTTCTTCAGTCCCCAAAAGTTTAATTTCATGCTGAGTATCTTCATTATTACAAATACATAGTGAAATTTATTACAGAAATTATTATTTAAATTATATCTGTGTAGGTCATGCATGTAGGTGTGTGCATATACCTGTTACAATTTAATACTGACCTTTTTGATCCTTCTGTTAATGAGCACAGCAGTATTCCAAGAACAGGAGGTCATCAAACATATTCCAGGTGCAGCCTTGTCTAACAGAAGAGCATCAGCACAAGTGTGCTCATGTCTCTGAAACAAAAGTGTGATCTGTTTCAGATGTGCAAGATAAAATGAAGTGTTAAACTGCTTGCGAGCAATTGTCATTTTTTCCCCTCTGTTTGAAAAGTGAAGGTGCTTTGGGCTTTGTAACATACAGTAGGGAGGCACGCAAATCCATTTTGCAGAAATCTGGAGTCAAAAGTTGTATAACCCCTGACAGAAAGATAATGAACAGTAGGAGGAATGCAGCATTTGAGGGCTGACTGGAAAATTATTCTCATGGAAGAACACTCACTGTAGGCACAAGTTCTAAATAGTCACTGTAACCAGACCTTCCTGATCCACACTACCTTTTCTTTTTTTGTGTTTAAAAACTTAAATGCATTGCCAATAACTTGATTAAACACATCTCTAAAAAAGATAATGCAAAGTTGCATTATGAAAATATTTATTTCTTTTTTTTATCACTGTAAAAGTTATTTGTTTTCAGGCCTTCAGTCCTGTAAGTAATGGAGTGCATAGGGCATCTAGTATGTGTCTCCGGGTAATGCTCTCACCTTGCTATTTTGAATGACTCAGTGAGATTTTTCAAAACAAAATTTCTATTTTGGCAAATCTCAGCCTGTCTTGATACCTCCCCATTTGCTAACACTCTGGGTTTACAGAATGCTTGCTTTCTCCTCCTGGACTTCAGGAACATATTTGACTGTTTTTTAAAGTGTATTAAATAATGGACACCCAAAATTTGAAGTCACTTGGGTAGGTTTTTAAGAGAGTCTATAAAGGTCTGTATTTCTTTTGTTGCCTTTGAGAATTGTTCACCTACCTTCTCCTTGCCTTGTTCTCAGATTTGGGGTGAATGGTACTAAAGGTATGAAATCACCTGCATTCTGGTATTAGCTACTAGCTTGAGTAGATGGGCTTTGGACTAGAAAGTGATGTCACAGTTGGTCCTCAAAGCACAAAGAAGCCCAGAAGGCAGTTTGATGCTATCAGATACGTGATTCCATAAGAGCTGGCAGCGGCAGTTGTTGCAGCAAATATAATATATAAATCCTGTGCATGTGCAATAAAAGGAGTGTGACTCTTGGTGCTGGTCCTGTGCAGGGCCAGGAGTTGGACTCGATGATCCCTGTGGGTCCCTTCTAAATCAGGATATTCTGTGGAAGAGAGAGAAGGAAGAATGGAACTTGTGACTATTTCTTTTGGTTATTTTATGCCACAACCTGTGATATTTTTTCCATAAACATGTTTTTACTGTGTGCTTGATGTATGCCCATGAAAATGCGGTCCTTCCATCAATAATCTGTGTTTCTGAAGTGTTTGATGGTTGATTGCTGCATCACAGCTCTTGTGTTCTCATACCTTGTGATCAATCTCACAAAGCCCCTGCGTTACACCCTATGTTACCCTTCTTCCTTCTTTATTTTCTGTCAGGTTTTTTTTCTTTGTCAGCTGAGAAAAGAAGGCCATACTGCCAACAGCTTTGCTACTGCCTGCACTGGAGAATGAAAAATTCCTCTTCTACCTCCCTAGTGCTTGGCTATAACAGACTGTGGTGTTGTCTGAAGGGTGTTAAGAGTGTCACCTGCTTGCTGCTTTATTAGTAATTTAACAATAAAATTCTGAGTAGCTGATATCAGAAGTCCTCTCAAATGCTAAGAATTTTTTTGTGGAAAGCTTTTAGATTTCATTACTTGCCCCCACTTTAAAGTATTTTCAACTTGGCCTGTAAAATCACTGTGAGCCAGACTCAAATGCTTTTTTTTTATATAGTATTTGTCTTATCTACAATTTAGCAGATAACAGCCCAGACCTGTTGGGCAATAAGCTTAATGGTATTTGATAATGTCTGGGCAATGGGATGCTTGTGGTACTGTTTACCTCCTTTGATGCATCTTCAACACCCTTGAGCATAAGCAGTTTTTGGGACTTAGCACTTAGACCTTTTACGGTGTGTGGCATTCCCCTGCCTGACTACTGAGTAGCAGTTTGCCTCTGGCAAAACATGTTGCATTCGCCACGAAAAAAGTGAGAATTTATCAGTGCTTGTTTTTTATCTCAAAAATCGTTCCAGATGAACGCATGACAAGCTTAGCATACTTTTAAAGCAAATCATGCTGAACTGATTGTACGAGTTGTCAGTGATGAATAACAGCTCTCTGGTGATGATCAGCTCGTTGGGAATTTTGCAATATAATGAGTGTATAAATGGGGTAGCACTTTCCCATTCTGTAAAGTTTTGAAGACCTGGAGGGGAAAAAAAAATACCCCTAAGCCAGAAGTAGTAACGAGTCAAAATAGGCAGAGCGATGTCTCGCATACTTTAAACTTGGCAAAATTCTGCACCAGTCCCTGAGTGTAAATAAGTGTTACCCTGTGCTACGTGGTTGTTTGTACCAAGTAATGCTCCTCTAAGCCACAGCTGCCAAGTCAGGTGAATTCTGCTCTTGTGACCAGCTGATGGAAGTTTGCTATCTTGATGGATTGGATACTTGCCAAAGTAATTCCTACTATGTGAAAGATTACCGGTAGGCAAAACACATCTGTCTAGCCCTACGTGTCTGGTGATAAAGGCTCTGAAAAATAAACATGTATAGACTTAGGCTGCTTGCAGCCTGTTATCCCACAGCCTTAGCCAGGTTCCCCCTGCACTGAATGCAGAGGGCAGTGTGTGAGCCTGGAGCCAGGGATTCTTCTGCAAGTGGTGTATTTCTGCAGAGCTCTTTCACTTGAACAGAATTAAATTTGAAGGGCTGTTTTGATTTAGCTTTTCACACAGCAATGAATAATGAATAAGAAAAACTGCCAAGCTGCTTCTCTCCCCTCCCTCTGAGGAATGGGGGGAAAAGTGCTTTTTAGGGTTTTTTTAGTATTAGATGCATATAGGTATCCATAAGTTTTACACTGCTTGTTTTTTGTTCGTTGCTTATTAGCTGTTTTCCCTTGATTTTGTTATGGTGAAAGATCCTAAACCCACAGCACTAAGTAACTCACCTAAAGAATATGCAGATTGTTAAAAGAAAAGCACGAAATGCAAATATGTCTTAGATATGTTCCCATTCATCCTTATTCTGGTTAAATCAAAGCTGAAGGAGTCCCTTAGAACTCAATTACCTGACACGGTTCAGGTGTGCAGACTTTATTAATAGATATAACTCTTTAAACTTCTGGCTGTTGAAACCTTTTGAGCTTCTGTGGGGCTGTTACGTGACTCTGACCAGGCTCCTGGGACGTGGGATGTCTGTCTTTGCTCAGAGGTTGAGTTGGATTGTATGTGTTTTCTCATCAAATTAAGATGTGTAATCTTGTTTTGATAAATTGATGCTTAACCTATGGAAATAAAAAAATAGCAGCACTGGAGCAAAAATATACTGTAATGCCTTTTTTTTTTTTTAAATGCAGAACTTAGTGTTAGATATCTATTGTTTTTAATACCTGTTACTTTCTTTGAATGCCCTGCATGAACTAAAGAAATTGGAAAATGTGAATATGCCGGAAAGGAAGGGATGCAAAGTATTGAAAGGACATTTAAAACTAGGGTAAAATATTGTTTAATGTTTATAGAAAATGTGTGGGAAGCTGAGTATTTTTGTGTATAATATGCTGATGTATTTTACAACAGTGCATATAAACTATGGAAATGTCACTGAAACTATGCAGACATAGGCCAGATGAGTAGTGTGCCTATACTTTCCTGTTTTTTCTATCATGTATAGAAAAATGCAGGCTTGTGTGTTTTGCTAATTTCTGCTGGAGTTTTAGAGAGAAAATGTAGGATCAAGGCCCTTTAAATAAAAAAGGCAGAATTGCTGAAGAGCAAATGGCTACATAGAGGCTTGGTGTTGACACTGCACATAGTAACAGATTTTATTACATAAAATAAATCTAACCTGGCAATCCCTCTTCAAATGCACCTCTGAGGCCTTCTAGGATGCTGATAACTGATGGAAGTCTGCCTGAAGGGTGTTTTGGACAAATTCTATTAATAAAGGTTTTGGAATTAAGGTTGTGGCTTGAGGGATTTGTGAGAGGGAGGGGAAGGAAAAGGCTGTTCAGTGAGCGAAGAGCAACTATTTAATAACATGTAAAAACAAAAGGTTGGCTTAGTGGGTGTATCATGGACTGTAGAGAGAATGGCAAACATCTGTGTGTATGAATCTGCCTCCCCCCTGCTCTCCCTCCTCCCAATACCAGGCTGATAAATCATTTTGAAGTTGAGTGCCAGGTACATGACATAAGTTTTGGGAAGAATTAAACTCCACACTTTCCAGCAAGGGGGACTGAAAACCTTTCATGAACATCTGACAAGTGCCATCTTTAGCAGCGATGTCCAACCTAATAACACTTGTCTTCCCTGTGTCATGTGAAAAAATAAATCCAGGCTTTGCTCTAGTACAGCAAGTAATTGCTGCTCGTGTTATGTTCTGACAAACACCCGCTGCAGACACGAGACAGAGCAGTGTAAGTTTTGGCTTCCTAAGTTGAAATTGTCTCAGTGTTGGATTACTGCTTTGCAAATGAACAGTGTGGCTTTTTTTCTTCTTTTTTTCATTTTTTTCTCTCTTACTGTGGTCTTGTGGTCTGATATTAATACATTTTTGAAATGGAAACTCGATGAATTAGATCATTTTTTCTCATTTTTTATCCCTTGGGATATCTAACCTATGTTGCTTGTTTTAATTAAATTACCACATTTTCCATATGATTAAATGCCTGAATAATGAAAACTTATGGGACTCAGTTTTAATGCACCCTGCATAATATGAGAAACAAGGGGAAACATACGATTTTACTCAAAGTGAAATCTTTTAGTAGCAAGCGTTTCACTTCATCCTTTTTCAGATCAAATGAAAGCTGCAGAACAGTAAAACAGTAAAGTGTGGTATCGGATGGTGGTGTTCAATGAGTGGGAGCAAATATTCTCTGAAGGAAGTAGGCTGATGGGAGGAAACCAAAAAAATGGTGGTGTCTTCTGGGGATGTGGCAGGCAAACATTTTCACAGTTATGGTATAGTTTACCTTGGGTTTTGGGGCAAGGGCCACTAACTACACAGCACGGTGCATCTTGGGAGGAATTTTAAAGGGCCTCTGCATGTTTTTTTTCGTTTGCCTAGGGTTTAAATCAGGGCAGGATTTGGCTTAGCATGGGTAGGTGCTGGGTGTCTGACCTAAAAACCATCCCAGTTGTTTTTAAGCCCTGAGCGGTAAAAGCAGGTAAGAAGTCAGGAACTTCAAGTGGGGGAGAAAAGTGCATTTAATTTCAGTTTTGGGGAAGATAGTACTGCAGTTTGTTTGCTTGGTAAGCACAGTCTGACTTCGCTGTATTAGGGTTGATAGGCGGGTGTTCTGTGCGATGGTGGAAGTGACACAGACACCCATCCTTGCACATGGTGAATGCAGTAGCTTTGCAGAAGTAGTTGGGTATGAGGCAGGACCAGCTTCCTATCCTGGCCTTTCAAGCTCTTGGATGTCTGGCTTTATTAGATTTTAAAGGCTGATAAGAAACTGTAAGCTGCTGCTGAGAACCAAACTACAACAGAGCTCTCAAACAATCCTTCTGCCTTGTCTGTGTCCTACCCTACCTGCGTTCAGGGAACTTCTTCCTCACTCTCCAGATGGCTGACTCACAGCCTATTCAAATATTTTTTTTTTTTTAAAATAATTTTTCCTAAATTAATTTGTTACAAGTTACTGCAATGCTAGAAATGTCTTGAAAGTAACAGTTTCTACCAGAGAAGGGTGACTCTGATACGCAACCCAGATAGGAAAAAGGACANGGTTCTTGGACTGGCCCACTTTTTATCTTTAGTGCTGACCCACTAACTGAGAGTCCTTTCTAGTTGTCAGTCATTAGCAAGTTCTTGTTTGATGATAATTGACAATAGATACGAAATCAGTATCTTTCACCTTGAGAAATTTAATTTTCAAATTTTGTTCAAGATTCTTTAGCGGCTCAGCTAAGTGACATGTCCAGTCTAACCATTTCTTCATTTACTTCTCTATTTCTGCAATCTTCCATGCTTTTCAGCTTTGAACTTGTCCTGTGATATGTTCTCATTGTCTGGAGGTTTGATTAGATTGCCAAAGAAAGATCTGTCTTATGCCTCTTATTTTTAGTAGACCTGTGCTGTATTTGATGAAATTCTCAGCTACTTTTCTGTTTTGAGAGTGCTCTGTCCTTGATTTTGTGGTGGGTTTTTTTGTTCTTTTTTCTTTTTTTTTCTGTATTTAAGTCTTGCGTTCTGTTGAAGCCAGGCTCATGTGCTTACAGGTTTATTCCTTCTCAGTCCTTTTTAGCTATAACCACTCCAGGGGTTGTTTAAAGGAGTGATTTCTCTGGTCCTGTGTGATTTTACTGGCATGCTGGATCTAAAAATATTTCAGTTTCTCCAGTTTTTTGATGGAGTTGAAGATAACAGGAAGTTTAGAGGATTGGGTGAAAGGGACAAAGAGATGCTGCATTGTTTTTTTCGAATCTGAGAGGAATTGTTTCTTCGTAACCTTGGCATTTCAAATCTTCCCTGGTAAGAAATAGAGAAAAAAAAATTGGTGATGATCAGAGACATGTGGATTGAGACTGTTAAAATAATTTTCCCTGAAGATCACCCCATATTTTTGTTCTTACTTCCCTGTGGTGGTTGGCTGTGATGCATAAGGTCTGTTATTTTTCAACAGGGGTTGTATGCCCTCTCCTTGAGTGTCAGTAATGACAAAGGGCCAACAGAGGACTTTTTCTTCTGCTCTGGCATATTTTTAGAGCCTTGTGTTGATTCCTGCAGGATCCTTATCCTTAGATTCAGAAAAGATAGCCTATTTTGTCCTTCTAGATTAATATTCAATGTTTCATTCATCCTCTGTGAATGTTAGAAAGTGTTAGAACTATTTGCTATAAATTGACTTTCTCTCCCGTGCTGCTGTTGTAATACTTTGTCAGGATTAAGTTCTGTGTAGGATATCACTGCTGTGACGTGCTGGGGTGGGCTGGGAGAGGCCGTTTTTCATTTTCTGCCCTCCAGTTGCTATTAACAGGTTTGTTGGATTACTCACTTTCCTTTTCTTGCCCTTGCTCTCTTTCCATACAGCTCACATTTTCCTTCCCACAATCTGTCATCCTACTTTCCTACCAAACAGAAAAAAACCATTTGTTATAACTTTAAAAATAAATGTTAAACAACCGGGAGTAAAGAAGGTTAACAGACAGCCAAATAGTTTTCACTGATGATCTTTCCTGATCTTTGTCCCACTGCATAAATAAGGGAATAACTAAACTACCACCACATTCAGAGATGAGCAAAATGCCTATGTGAATGTTTATTAGCTTTCCACTTCAGAGATTTATTTCCCTTCTTGTTTAAATATTTTGAGAAACATACTGCAGCATTTAAACATGAAAAGTATACATTTCATACAGCTTTCCAGTTTCTGCTCTTCTATGGATGAAATCAAAAGTATGCTGGCTTTGAAGCATCAGCATTTCCACCCTGACCTCTGGATGCCTACTAAGCAGTAGTGAAAGAATTTTGAGGAGAAAAAAGTGTGTTTCATACTTGCATTTAATCAAACTGTCCCCCAGGTTTCTGCATGTCTACAGAATGTAACTATTATTTTCAAAGCCAGGTTTCAGACATTCCTCCAATAGGTAGTCACTGAGGCAAAAGTTACAGTGGATTACATAGAGAGGACAGCATGGAAGAGCTGATCATGGAAGAGAATTTGGGTCTAAGTCCTTCGTATGTGACTCAGTTTGATTTCTTTGTAAGGATTCACTGAAAGAGATGAGTAGTTAGTCTAAGCAGGAGAAAAATTTCTTAAAGTCTTCTCAACCGGTTGAACTTAAGGGCACAAAAGTTAATAGCGAGGAATTAGTGAGCTGAGAACCTAAATCTTGGGTATAGGGTAGATTTATTAATGGGGTGATATAAAACTTTTGCCTGCTGTATTAGAAGACACGAAAGTTCTTCAAATTCTGTACCCTCCTGCAAGGGAAAGGATTACCAGAAATTAGACTGTTCCATACCCAAGAAGGAAAATGGAACCAGTTGTGAAACGTTGTTTAGCCATGTAAGTACAGCAGTATCAAGAAGATAAATAGAATAAGTATGAAGAGCCAATGGCATAGAGATTGGCTAGAGTATGATTAAAAACACATACATGGAAATACTGTCTCACTTCCTATTAAGGAACTTATTGTAGCTTAATGAGAAGATGACAACTAGCAAAGACTTTCCTAAAAAGTTGCTGTCATGATGGAGAGGGAGGCAAAACACAGAGCTGGACAAATTCAAAGGGTTCATGTAACTCATCAGTTACAACTCCAGTGTCTGCCCTATAGCAAGTCAAAATCATTACTTGAGTGTTGCTCTGCTCTCAATAGTGAGCACTGCTATACTTTCCCACCCCCCTTCAAATGCTGATTTGGACCATAAAGGAAGCATGTCTAGGTTCTTCTGGATAGTAGTGGAAAACTAATTTTTTATCTGGTTTTTGTATGAGACAACCTGTTTTTCAGATGTTATTCTGGTTCTTGAATATTTAGAAGGACAGATAATAAACGGGCAAATGGTGGGCTTTGGGAAAAGAAGTGCGAGATTAGAGGGAAATTGATGTCAGAGCTCTTCTTGCAGTCAGTTTTGGGACATAATCTTTTTTTTTAAATGCTTGGAGGGACTTAAAACATGAAAGAAGAACAAAATACCAAGTAGAAAGACCTGGGTGGTCTTTACAGCTATACTCTAAAGACCCAGCAATACAGATTGAATATCATGGATGTAGACATTATTTCTGAAAGTGTTAAGTCATTTATGTGATGAGTTTATGGAAATATGGAGTAACTTTCAACCCCCAAATAAAAGTCCTGATGTGCAGGACTATGACTAGTGCATTTCTGCATGCAGTTCTAATCACCAGTGTCTGAAATAAGATATGCAGACAAAGGCAAGTTGGAGTGTCAGAGGAAATGGAGAGTCAGACAAGAGAGCTTGACTTGTTTGCTGTGGCTGAAAGCAGCCATGATTTTTGTTATTGAAGCTTAAAATATTTTTTTCTCTATGAAAAGGAAGTTTTTTGTCAATAAATAAATTCAAATAAGTGCGAAGGTTTATAATCATTGCAGTGACACTTTTGTGTAAAAACTATTGTTTCTAGGCTAGGCTGTGTGTGCTTAGTTTGAGTTGCATGAGACTGTCTAGACTGAACTTGATTGACCCAAGTCATAGGACAAGTTGAGGTCTTCAGTGTTTGGGGATATTTTTTGGTAATGTGTCTCTAGGCTGATGTTATTGTCATGTTTGTGTTTTCTCATGATTCATTTCTGTCTTTTGCTGTGTTTACATTTGTGTTGTCACTGACTCACTGGGGTTTTTTTTTTTCTTTTTTGTTCAATGGGATATTTTTCAATGTATTGGGTGGAGAGGTATAGGAATTACTGAATGTGATGTTTGCTGGGAATTACCTCCCAAGATATGAATGGACTGCCAAAAATGTAGGTACTTCAGGAACATAGTCGTGGTTAGTATGTCTCTTTTCCCAAACAGAGGGTTTGGTCCTGACCTTCCAGTGTAAACAGCCAGAAGAACTGTAATTTGTCACTCTGGAAAAAGTTCTGTCCTACAAACATTTATCCTCAATAATAAACTCTCTCAGAGATGAAATAGTACCATAAACACGCAAGGTAAATTGACATCAGGCTTCTGAATTTCCCACCAGCAGAATATTTTAATACAAGTAAATGTCTAATATTCGTCACTTAATAGTTTTCTTCTGTTTAGTACTTATGACTCAAGAGGCTGCCAGCTTAGCTGGGTACCGAGATGGAAAGGTTTTTTTATAAAGACTTATCCTAGAAATCTCAGTAAAATCATGGGGTTTTTTTAACTTGAAGTGGGGGACGCTTGCTGTGTTTTATCTGTGAAGTTGTACTGATGCAAGGTGAGAATAGCTCTGCTGATATCATTGGGGTGTTTGATAGCAGAGAGATGGCTGATTGGTTATTTACAGATAGCAAATATGACACCTGTTTGGTCTGAATATTTCAAACAGTTTATGTTGCCTCCTCTGATTTAAAAGCCTGAGACTTGCTACAGAAGAACTAGAATAATGCTTTCAAAGAACGCTTTCAAGGCAGAGAAAATAAAATAATCAGGCAAGAACAACCTTTATACAAACTGTCTAAACAGATGAAAATCAACCCGAAAAATGTCTCTTGAGCTGCCTGTTAAACTTGTCCTTCACCAGCGGCATTTACAGAACTGCAGCAATATGGGAAGGGGAACACAGGCATGAGTTACTTTGCCTCGGGCAGACCTACTTAATTTAACTCTGTCTCACTCTACTCCCAGGTCCAGGCATTTTGCCATGTGGGTGCCCTGACATCTTGCAGTCTGTACTAACATGAAAAAAATACAGCAGATTTTTAAAATATGAAGAATGTGGGTGGCGGGGAAAAACAGACTGGTATTTCAGAGCATAGGTGTTCTTTCAGATGTTAAAAGTATCTTACTCATAAACATTTGCTCCAATTTTAACTTATCTTCATCAACTTTTCCATGGGAAAAGAGGGAGAACAGAACTTAAAATTACTGTGGCTGGCTGTTTGCTTGAGGTATTTGCCAGTTTTGAGTAAAGAGACTAGTACTAAAACTTCCTGTGGTCCTGCTTCATGTGTGAATCTTATTTATTTGATCTAGGCTCTGTTTTCACCTGTGTCTCCACTGACTTTGGCCTGATAAGTACACTGGTGTACTTTTACCACACCTGGGCAGTATATTTTAGCTAAAAGGGAAGAGTGTTGTCTGAGGTTTTCAGGTGTAGGAAATTGGTGGTTCAGAGACCATCCTGTCACTGGTGTCTCTGAGAAGAAAACGTTTTAGTCTAGTGTTTTGGTCAAGTCTTGCTCTGAAAGTCACTGTTCTCTCATGTGACTGGTGGTTTCATGTATTTCATGGATTTGTATAACTGTTCAAGCAAGGGAGAATGTTGTATCACTATGGGAAACCAGGCTTATGGTTTAATTCCCACTTTTGCTCTGTGTTGCTGGCGTAAATTTATTAAAGTAACTTCTTGAAAGGAGCAGCATATATTGAATTCTTAGGTAGTTTTGGCATCTAATCCCTTCATCAAACTCCTACCCCCTGTGCCCTTGGTGCCCTAGTTTTGTTTCACCTGCAAAGGAGACATCAGAAGGATGCTTACAGTATAATTGACTCCAGTATGAATGAAGCCCTGAGATGCTGAAATAAGTTGTGCAGCTTGCCTCTGAAAAGCTCTGCCAGACAGCCAGCATTCACAGGACACATGTGGAAAAGAGCCAAGGAAGAAAACGTTGCTAGGTGAATATCATGCACTCACTGGATTTTGGCATGAAATTGGACAAGGGGAAAACAGCGTAAGGCAAGGGGCGATAGTGAACGAGCAAAGGAGTTTTACTGTGACATTTTAAGGGAGACAGTGGTTCAACCCCTCGAGACCCGCTGCCCACCTCCCTGCTGCCACAGCTTAGCAGGGAGGGCATTTCAAGTAGTTCAAAAGATGCAAAGCGAAATACCAGCTTTGTGCAAGAGCAAGATAGACCTGGGCAATTATTTTCTGGCTGTGCAGCTATTTAAGCTACAAAGCAATGGTGGGATTGGGCTGTTCTTTTAAATGAGGCTGAAAAGCTGTTCAGCTGCTGATAGTCTGAGGGGGACAATCTCCCAGCAGAGGGGTGTGATGTCAGTCCCTGCTGACTTGGCAGCTCAGCCTTCTCGAGAGGGCTTAGGCTCCAGAACGAGGCGCATCTCATTTGCTCTTAAAATAGGTGTAGCAAAGCTTTATGTTGGGTTAGGGGCAAGGAACTATCATGCCAAAAGCTCTCTGAGTCTGGGATGATAGAAAAGGATCGTTGCTGTTTCTTACCTATATTAGTCTTGGCAAAGACAGTATGTTGTTAAACATCAAAGGGAACCAGAACAGACAAAGCTCCCTAAGGATTGCTGTTAATGTGCTGTGCGGAAGGACCCTGTTCCATGGGAATTGGTTTGCCAGTGAAACGGGATCTGGGAGTAACCGTGAAAAGTCATCCTGGAAAGCACTGCGACAAAGGAAGCTGTCTGTAGGAAACAAGACAGAGAGGGGGGGAGGAAAAAAAGTCAAGGAACTACAAAAGATCAGTCAGTGAGAAAACAAGTATCTCCTCTGTGGTGTTCTCCTCTTAATTCCTGATTTTTGTAGTTTGGTTTTTTTTTTTTTCTGGAGTGTGGATCAGTGGTAGAGCAAGGCTGTTTTTCAGTAGTATTAATAGGGGTTATATAATCTAAAAATCCTGAATTCTGTAGGTTTAATGGTTTCTAGGAATTGGGGTGTGGGCCTGTGACTGTGCTGAAATGCAGAATGCCAAATTTAAATTTCAGTGGTTAAATATGTAGTGTTTGAGTAATAGAATTCCTGAAAATCTGTACATGGCTACCATTATTTGATTATGTTTAGTTAATATTAGTAAGTAATTGATTGTTTTCCTTCTGATCTTCTGTGACTACTTCTTCAGTCTTCTTACCCTCCAGGGGTGACTCCTTAGAAATGACTGTGTTAAATGAGGGGAGCACCTGGCGTTTATGCTGGGTCAAAGACTCAGATTCATGGGTAAGTTCATGCCATCTGCCTGGAAAGGCTTTCAGTGTGTCAGATGGAGATTTTGCCTGACCCAAAGCACGTGCTTTCTGGTTGAAGTAATAGAATCGATGAGCATTCACAGATAAAACGAGTGTATCAAAGCGATGCCCCCAGTTTTTGTGGTTGGCTTATTTATGAAAGACCTAGAGGTAAATGGAGCTGATGGAATGTGTTCCAATACACTTGTTTTTTAGTAGTCTTCTTACAGCAGCTTTCGTTAGCTATATGCAGGAGGAATTTACTTTCAGTGGAGGTGGATTTAATTATGCATGTAGTTATTTTATTTAGAGTTATGCTCTTTTTTTATTGGCAACTTGAGAGAATATTACTATTGAAAAATAACTTTAGCCTTAATTTATAGAATTTCTGTGGTTCTGTACCACATCACCTCTCTGACAGATTCACAATAACATCTTTTTTGGCAACTGCTTCATGCATGTGTCCTCTTCTTTAAGTGCTGTCTTACTGCTTGTAGTGACTCCAGACCTAGTGCCCATTGCCTATGCACTGCAGCCTTTACACCAGAAGAATCCCAGGATTTACCTGGTTTACCTGAGCTTTCTTGGATGCCAAACTTTTTCCTCTCAGAGAAGACTTGATTCTTGAAATGGGGACCAGTCTGTCTCCTCCTTATAAACTTATAAAACAAAGGAGTAGGTAAAGGGACTTCACTTGTGGAGATGGCTTTGCCATGATTCCCATCCTTCGGCTTGCCATCTTCTCTTTTCTGAGCAAGGCATGTGAGATGAAGTGATTACTGCTTTTCCCACATTAGTTTCACATCAAGATGCCATCTTTATTTTTATGTAATTCTCAAGGGGATGAAGCATGAATATTTTCCTTGCATGTTTTACTGAAAAATATATTTCCAGGATTGCATTTTCACTTAACTTACACTAACAAAGTGTTAGGATACAGTTTTAGGTGGAAAAAAAAAAAAGACTCTACCTTTCTTTTATGTTTCCTTGAAATTTGCATTCCTTTTGCCTGAAGTTTCTTAATCTCTGCATTTAAAATATGCAGCCACAGTTTGCTTTCCTTGTTGGAAGATCAGTGGTAGAACATGGACGTATGTAAACATAGGGGATTAAATTCTTCCAGAACCACAGAGAATCTCCAATGCCAGACAAACTGTTCTCCTTTCCATCAGTTTGCCTTGTCACTTTTTAGGTTGTTGTGTTCATCTAAGAACAACTCTCATTTGGTTTTGCTGTCCTGTGATCCTAATTCCAGACTGGTACTCTTCACTGACAACTGAGAATGTCAATTTATTACATTTCTACCTATTATGATTCCATCAATTCTGCAGCAATAATCAAGAATAAAAATAGGATAACTGTTACCACTGGAAATCAGAGGGGGCAACGCAAAGTTGAGCATTTGTCTGACTTTCGATGATTTCTCTGGTATTTTCCAACTGAAATTTCTTTGGAAATGACACGTAGAGGATACATATCGGAATGAACGCAGGATATTGGTGTGAAACTTCTCTAGGCGCTTCACAGCAGAACACCAGATTGAATGTGAACTCACCTGGTTTTTTGGTAGTGCATTGCCTCTGCTGTTTGGCCCTGCCCCATTGCTCCTCCATCCCACACTTTCCACAGCCCTGCCCTGCAGCTGGAAGGAAGGCTGTGCTACTTCCTTGTCCCATAAAAGCATCCCCCTAATGCCCCACAGAACTTAAGCAAACCACGGACTTTTCTCTCATCTGGAATTCAGGTAATGTGAAATCCAGACTGTTTAATCGTTATTTTTACCTATATACAAGAGCACGTATGTATAATGCACATGGAGAAAAACAGTAATGTGATATCTGACACTGGCTGAGTTGAGTTGCTTTTTCGTGTATTTTCCATGATGGCACTGTAACAAATGACCTAGGAGACCTTAAAGGAGTCTATATTTACTTTTCTTTCTTATGTAGGGTTTGTATGTGTAGTTGTGGAAATCACTGGGGCAACATTTTTAATTAGGTTCTCGTCCAGCCGCAGAAAAGATGTCAGGGGTGGGGTGCTGCAGCACAAATACCCATGCATGATCTTCACGTGCTGGGTCTGGAAGGATTACCTGGTTGCCACAGGATGCCTCTGCTATACAATCCAGTTTCCTGCTGGAATGGTACCTGCTTGTTTCTAGTGCATTGCTGTAGCTGTATAGCATGTAGGTTCTTGATCCTGAAAACTCTCACCTCTTTCCCTTCACTTGTGATTTAAGTACTTTCCAGGCATCTTGGCTGAGCCACCAAACATGATGAAAAGAAAAATGTGAGCCTTTGCATAGAAGCCACCTCTGCTTCTTTGAAGCTTGGAAATGGGCTGCTGTTCAGCAGTCTACAGGGCAGTAGCTATTAAGTCCTTCTGTGTGTGGAACAGAGCCTTGAACATGACGTGGGATCTCAAAGTGCAGCCTGCTGGCCTCGCAGAGTCTCTGTTGTGGTCCACCAAGAATGTTTTGAACTGTGGTTTCCCTTAATGGGGCAGCTGATCTTTGGAGGAACAAGGAGAGAGTGTCTCTTAGGGTAGGAATCTGTCAGGAGGGAGTGTGAGAGACATCAAGGCACTGGGGCTGAGATGTCCCCACAGCCATTCTGCACATCATGGGCTGCATTGCCAACCCTCATTCATCCGTCACTGTAGAAAAAGTCCCAAGGGATGGGAAACTACATGTCACTTTCCATGCTCATAAGCTCTGGAGGGAAAAGGAAAAGAGATTTGGAAATCTTCCTGTCTCAGCGGGACCTGTCTGTGGTGCACACCCTGCAGCTCAGCATTGCCTGAGCCCTGCAGGTGCAGGGTTGGAAGAGCAGAGAGAGGGACTCTGGCCATTCCCTCAGTGGCTTTTTGAACCACTGGGAACAGCACATCCACTGTCTGGGCTCTTGAGTCTATCAGATAGTCTGTGAGAAGTGCCTGGATGCTGAACTGGAACAATGAGATAACAGAGGGTGAAATGGACCATGGAAAATAAAACTAGAAAATACTGGTTAGATCATCTAATTCATCAGCCTTTCAAAGCAGGATTGTTCTCCAATGTATTTTCTGGTGCCTTGTCCAGTTTTGTTTTAAAGAAGCCCATTAAAATGTTTAAACTGAGTACTGTGCTTTAGCTTGGAGTGAACGTATGCTGCATGATCTTTGTGACACCGCTGCATAATTTAGAATTCTTGCCATGCTATTAATAAATCGAGACAAAGACCAGATGCAAGCAAGCTGTAGCTGAACTCAAGAATCTGCAAAAGCTGGGCTAACCTCTTTAACAGCATAACATATGGCTCTTACATTAACAGCCCTTTTTTTTTCTAAAGCGAAGCAGTTTATTGAAAGCATGAGGGGAAAAAAAGCTAAGAACAGAAATAAAGCGTGACCTTTGATATAAAGTCTTCTCTTTTGACAGTTTCACCATTTAGTATAGATTGATGGGTATATACATCCAACCTACTGTTACAATTTTATAGCCTACACTTCTGTTTCACTTGGTATCTCCTTTTTCTTTTTTTTTTTGTGTTTAAGTCATAGAAGAATTTTGGGGAAAGCATATATAAACTTTGCACGGCTACATGTTGGAAGTGTAACAAGCACAGGGTCTTTGCAAATGGCAACCATCTGATTACAAATATGTTATGTCACAGTGTAATTATTTGTATTTTTTTGAAGAAAAGCTGTTTGAGAAACTTCCAGTGGTGGTCTGTAAACTTTCTGTTTCTTATAGGAAAACTGTTCCAACTGTGGGTTTTCTTGGTGGAAGCTGGTAATGTGTTATAACCTAATTGCAAAGAAAGCTGTGGATTTTTCTTTATGCCAGTACAGGAGAATGCAACTAATGACTATTTTGTTTCCATGAGTGAACAAACATAATGCAAACACATGTTTGTGTTGTTAACCCTTTCTGAGAGGCTCTTGAGAATAGCCAATTATCAGCAGTCTGATATTTCTTAACTAATTGTACGTCTCCTACACCAAAGGGATTGTAACAATCTCTGGAGAGACAACAGAGATGTCGTTTATATGGGATTTTTTTTCCCACTCATCACAACCGTATCTTGACATTGCTATATTCCGATATGGCTCAGCTCATGAACTTCAGATCATCTTTAAACACAAAAGGAAGAGATTAACAGGGATTTAAAACAAACAACAGAACCATAATTGTGGGTGTTGGTTTCCTTTGGAGAAAAAACTTGGGACAGTATAATGTTTCCAGTTAATCAACATAGTTCTGTGTAGTTTGATGCAAAACTGCATGTGTCTCATTAGTTTTGACTAAATGACACTGACTTCTTGGATTTCTTTTATTGAGTTGTTGCTCAAAAGCCTCTTGAAATCATTTTAGCAATATTGTGGAATATTTATATTGCTCTTATTCAGAGGTTGAAAAATTAAACAGCCTCTTTTCTAGTTAGTTTAAGAAACAGTAATTCCCAGGATATCATTTGTACTCAGACCTACAGCCCTTGCTAGTGCTTTCATCGTCCACGAGGCCCAAATCTGTGGCTTTGTGATAAGAAAAGAATACACTAATAATGGATTTGGGACCTTAATATAACAGTGAAATATTTTCATGGAAACTAAGTTGTTGAAGTGGTTAAGTATTTTCATTTCAAGTAGATATTTCCAAAGGAAAGTAGAATAACATTGTCTTTCATTTTGTTTTCTATTCTATATTAGTGTTTTTATTTTTGCATACATAGCACATACTACTGATAAGCCATAGTTTATTTCAAGGTATATATGAAGTTGAAGGTAATGAGAGGAATTTGTTTTGTTAATTCTCAAATTGTGTGTAGATAAGATAGGATAATTATTTTGAAGGTAAATTTCATAATTTTTGGACATGAGAAATAAAACAAGCTACTAAATAAATTCATTTCTGCAATGATGGTTATCTAAAAAGGAGAGTTCCAATGTGTGGAAGTACACCTTCTTTCTCTTCTTCATTACCTGGCAGTCAAAAGATTGTCATGAGAAAAGCAACTTTGTCACGTTTCAGCTGTCCGGGGACTCTCATCCCATGGTTATTATGCTATGTGATTGCTGTAATCCAGATCTGCTTTATTTATGTAGGTTTGTAGATTTTTATATTTTTTTTGTGTGTCATTCTGGTTATGTTCCTTAAGGCCCCACTAAGGCAAAGGTCTTACGCACATTCTACAGCTATCTCTGAGAGCTTTACAAACTAAGTTCGTAAATGATAGCATCTGTTAGGCAAGGACTTCTCTCAGCTTCCTACAAAATGTGCCTGACAAGTCATTTCTTGTGGCCTATTTTAAGGGTTTTGTGTTGTAATAATCAGATTGCTTTTTAGACTCTCAGAACCATCTCTCCAATTAATCTTGTCAAGTGTTTTTGAAAGAAATTAATATATAAATTTGAATTTTCTATTAATTATTTAATGAGTTTATATATTGCTGTAAGCAGAATGAATGTGGGGAGAAAACTGCAATGATGTTACTTGGCGTGCCAGTGATTTCAAAAGTACTAGGAGAAAATCATCAAACTCAGTTACTGTGATGATGAAGAAAATCCAGAGCTGGGATCACCTTTTAGTATCTAGTATGCTTCCTGTAGCAGAAGAGACAATTAGCTCAATTACAATTGTATAATAATTATCAGAAGACTCTGCTCAGCAGTATAGTTTTATGCTACTGATCAGCATCAACATCTGTATGTTATGAACCCGCTTGGCTAATTGTAGGCTTTTACCTTCTGGCACCTTTGCCCAATATGTCACTTGTGGAAAAGAATTTCTCCTGTCTCAGCTAGATTAAAAGAGAAGGCAGGGGGTAGCACACAGCACTGAAACACTTGGGAATTCAACATCTGATAAAAGCTCTGCTGTGAGCACCTAAAATTAGTTTTTCTTGGCTGCAAGCACAGAAAGTTAAGCACATTTAATGGTATTTTCCATGTCTTTTCATTCCCTCCTGATGTCATATTTAAATCTGTATTCGTCCTTAACCAGTGAGGCAATTATTCATTGGAGGAATTTATTTGGAGTAGGCTTTTTTTTTTGGTGGTATTTCCTTCCTGCTGATGTTTCACAGCCCTGAGCATGTTGTATGGGGTGCTGGAGCCTGTGGACAGCTGATGCCTGGGGTGAACCAGCCATGGGGATTGGGACCATATCAGCAGTGCCTGGCTCCTGGAAATGCCAGGCTTCCTGGGTGCCTCGTAATTCATGGGAGCCCAACGGAATGAGCATATCCGAGCTCTGTGGAAAGGAAAATATCACGTTCTGTGTTGTAAAGACTTGTGCAAAGTACAAATGAAAAACCAATAATCACCTGGATCCTTGTGAGAGACAAAAGGTTAAGAACAGGGGAAAGCATTTTTCACAGTAACAATGGAAGAAAAATGTTGTTTCTTATGCTTTTAGTGCCATCCTTTGTAGTTGTGTCGCTTATGGGTTTACCCCATTTTTTGTGCAGCTCTGATTGATGCAGCACTTTGTTTTTCACTTACGAGATTTTATCAAGTCAGTATCAATTCAGACCTACTAATTTGGTTCCTCTGTGCTAAATACAAAAGTTTGTTGCAAACACGATTCTTTAATTTTAATCATGGAATACCAGGTACTAGTGAACACATTGGCTGCATTTGTTTGTTATTAGATGTTAGAAAAAGGTTGTTCACCCAGAGAGTAGTCGGGCACTGGAACAGGCTCCCCAGGGCGGTGGTCACAGCACCAAGCCTGACAGAGTCCAGGGAACGTTTGGATAATGCACTGAGGCACATGATGTGATTCTTGGGGCTATTCTGTCCAAAGTCAGGAGCTGGACTTTCATGATCCTTCTGGATCCATTCCAGCTCAGAATATTCTGTGATTGTGTAACTACTCCTGTGTTGTTTCAATGGCATATGATGTAGCTGGATAAATATCTTCTAAGACTTAAATATAGGATTGTTTGTGTATGCCAATCACCAAAGTGTAAGTACAGGAATTTAATATGAGCTGGCTGGAACTTGTCTCTATCTGCCATTTAGCCAACTTAAAATAATAATCACAAAGTTTCTAATTAAATTAATCTGAAATTGGAATATCATATCACTAGTTGATAGTTTCTCATTTGCAACTTAAATTTGCTGTCCTGTTCTGTGTCATTTTACTGTATGAACATTATCTAAGAAAGTTTTGATGCCACGGTATCATCTCTTTCACACTGAAGTCCACAAAGTATCTTTCTGGGTCCCTGGACTTGCTTTGTTGCCTATATGCCCTCTTTGGTCTAAACTCCCAATCTTCTAAAGCTCAGCTAAAACAAGGGAAGAGCTGTTACCGTGTGGAAGTATATGCAGAAGTAGAGATTCAGGCTTGTTGTTTGCATTCACATAATGCTTAGGAAATCCTGCCTCAATTACTGGAATTCATCTTTATTACAAGGAGAATTCTCCCTTATCCCTCGCTGTTCTACCCACTGACACACTCTTCCCCTGAACATTGCATTTTGAAAGAGGGGATTTAATCTCCTGTTCTTCAGCACCTTGGCTCTTCCAGGTTTCCAAACCGTGTCTTCTGCACCAGTCACGTCCCTCTTAGTACCTCTCCAGGTATTCAGGTTAAGCTGGACTGTTGAAGTGATGACACGGGATTTCCACCATAGCTATGGTATCTATCCAGGGAGTCTCCAGCCTGCCCCAAGATGATGTACTTCATGCTGGCTACCTGACATCTCATGATGCATCACAGTGCTTCAGGCAGGAATTTAGAAAAGGAATCTTGCACTTCTTGAGCGGTGAGGAAGCAACTGAGCAACAGTGACATCATCATCTTTGCCAGAGTATTCAAAATAGGGCGGGTAGCTGGTATGAGTGGCTCTAAGGTTTTATGTTTGTTTTTCATCTAGATATTGTTATACTTCTTTGGTTTACTGATTAGCACATTTTGAAAGCAGAACTGCTCTTAGTTGTATGACTTGGTAGGACGTAAGGACAGCAGGTGTATATGTGTTGAATTAAAGATTCTTCATTCCTTTTCTATACTATCCACTACCAGTTACTTAGAAAAACACATTTTTATTTAATTTCCTGTAAAATTTCCTAATTAAGGCCTTTTTCAGATGCTGTGTCTCAGATACCTTCCTTAGCTGGAGTTTACCAAATGTGCCTTGTTCTCAAGTATTCTAATGTTTACACAGTTTATGCACATCACTACATTAGAACAGAGGTTAATAAATGTAAGGATCTATCTCATCTTTTCTGTCTGGATGGCAGATGAAGTTTTTCTGTTTCATCTGCTTTCATTAGTGCACTCAGCTTTCAACATGATTGCTGTTCTGTACATGTTTTAATTTGCTGTAAATGAAAAAAAAAGAAAACAAACCCCTGATGCCCTGTTTTATTTTTGCTATAGGTACAGTAATTCCAAGAGAAGGGAGTTCTCTCTGTCCATTCCTTTGGCCTCGTTGTCATGGTATATGACATTTCCAGTCAGAACACCCGGACATAGTGTGGGTGTAATATCTGTAAAACGCTTTGTTTCTTTTCCTGAGTTTGCAGTAATGATCTTTTAGGGCGCAGAGTACCTTTGGAATGAAATGGGTGACCTGTAATCTCATGGAGTGGAGAATGCTGCCTCTAAGTGAGGTAGTAAAGATTTCTCACAGAGGATATAACACCAGCTGCTTTCAGCACTATATTGGCTGTTCCACAGAGAAATTTATTCGTGACACAGTTGTTCTGTTTTTGGAGAGAGGTGATGATTTCAGGACTCTTATTATAGTATCTGAAAATCTGTAAACCCCTCCTTATTCACTAGTCTGTCATTCACTAATTTGTGTGGCAATTCCCTCAAAGTTCTCTTTCACTTAAAAAGACCATGCTGTCTGTCATAAATGAGAGCTTTCCTGACAGTGGTTTCTTTTAGTGTGTGTGTGGGGAAAAAGACAATTGTAGAATAAAATATTTGAGAGATGGAACTTCTGCGACTGTAATGGCTGGAGGCCATTATTTTTCCAAGGCTGCTTTCTAGACACTTACAGAGAGACCCTGTGGTACTTGAAGTTTGAAAGTAGTTTTATTTGTGTTTCTGCTTGCTGTCCTTGCTTGTGGGTAGCCAGCGGTGTTCGTTGGCGAAGGCAAATATTCTGTCAAGTCTCGGATCCCAATTAACTTTGAACTGCTGTAGGGGGGAGAGTTTGGCTTTCTGAACAGTCTGGAGCCATAGGCAGCTGTCTTGTCCTGAATCCTTGCCTTATTTTCGTACCTGCATGCTTTACAGGAAAACAGTTGGGAATAGCGGGAATTACCTTTGAAATTTGGTCAGTGGTGAGGGGCTGCATCCATGGCCTGCTAGAAGCCATTCTTTGTCTGAGCCGTTGGCAAAGAGCATGTGCTTACTCAGAACAGGCCACAACGATTCAAGCGCTGACGATTTCACTGATTTCAGTTCTAGTCTGTAAGGACGAACCTTGCAACGGAATTCAAAATTTGAACTATTGCAGAAGGTGTTCACGAGGAATTCAGCTTTTCAGGGCATTGCGGCTGTCTGTTTTCTTCCTAACAATTGAAAGTGCTGGCTAGGCCATGTGAAGTAGAACAAAGGCAATTTGTAATGAAAGTTCAAATAATTTCGTTTTGTTTTGTGGCTTTTGTACAAAAGCCAAAGTTTCTTACGTACCTTCATGTTTTGAATGGATCTGTGGAATTCTTTCAGCAAGTAATTTCTCTATTGTGTATAAGGACTCTTCTACAGTTAGAGAATTTTTACGTACATTTTACCTTTCTGTTAATCCCCTTTTATGCTCTGTGTGTGTTGGTGGTTTTTTTATTTTCTTATTTTTTTTTTCTTTTTTTAATATAGCATGCCATGGCATTGAGAGACTCTTTAAGGGCCACTGCTTTGTTCACCACCATATCAGCTGACTGATGAGGGCAGAACGAACTGAGAAAGTGCTTAAAACACCAATGATTGCCATGTTGGAGCAGTGCTGGATTTGAGCTACAGCAGTGTAGGGAGCATTAGAAAATGGGTCTTTGTTCCCTGCAGTCACAGGACTGTTTTTCTTTCCTGATTGGTTAAGGTGTGCTGCAGAACGGAGTCGTGTCATTGCAATTACATTTGTGATTTGATAGTCAAAACTATATGTAATTAAATTTTAGTGAATTTACAAGAGCAACAAGGTAATATGCCTCATTTTTTTGGTGGAAAATAAATATGAAAATACAGCCATCCCAATGAAGGTCTGTTTCATACTCCACTATTTTCAAACTTTGCCCAGTGTTCGCTGATGTAGCTTTTATAACAGAAATTTCATTATGGAGGATTTTGAATGACCTTTGGATGGCCACCGGAAGTTGCTGTGGATTTCTGTTAGAGCTTGTGTTGGAGTGAAGGTGTAGGGTACAAGCTTTGGGAGATAATGGGAAAGGTAGAATTATGAAATTTGCATTCACTTAAGCCTGCAACTATGTCCTTGTCTTAAGGCATGTGACTCGAGCCTTTGCTTGCTCTGCATCAGAGAATGTCAACCTAATTCTGCTTAAAACAATGGGAGAAAGTAGCAAATTGAAGAAAGGAACAAACTATACTTGGAATCTGCTATTACTTATATTTAAATCTTTAATGTGTTCATATATATCAGACCAAACTACGTATTCATAGACTCCTAGAATGGTTTGGATGGGCAAGGACACCTTTCACTAGACCAGGCTGAATTCTTAAGAGCTTTTCTTTAAAAAATATTTCATACTTGGTGCAAAGAGCTGAGAAGTGGAGACTAACTAAGGACAAGCAAGTAAAAGGAAGGCTGGGAAGTCAGAACATGATTTTCAGTTTCTCATTTGAACTTGCACCACTTTCGTTACAAGTCCTGCTTCTGGTATAGTTGTCCCCAGGAGAGGGAAGGTATGTAATAGGCTGGAGAGCAGCCTTTGCTTGTAAAGGTGCTGTGATGAAAGATATGGAGCATTTTAAGGGGAAGAAAACCTGCCATAGGGTGGGGGAAACGTTGCAGGGTCTTTTCCAATTTATTGAAAACATTTTTTTGGTTTTTTTTTTCCTTTTGTAAAAGTTCTGTCAGCAGTTGGAATTTTTATACATTGTGCTAATCCTACCTTTATATAAAAGTCATAAATCTTATAAATTAATGTGTCACGCAGTTACCAGAACTCTTCAGTCTGTTTCTTTTTATGGAGTGATCTGACACGTTTTGCAAACAGCAAACCTAGGTGCTCTGCTTGAATTCCAAACTGGATTTGTAGCAATCAGCTCATAGGAATGGACTCTGGCCCTACTTCCAGTCGGGTGAGAAAATGTGGTTTAAGTTAAAGGCAGTAATACTGGAAAAAAGATATGAATTATTGACCTTTTGACATTGGATTTTAATGTTTAGTATAATGGTACTGTGGCCTATGAATGTTTTTATTAGTACTTCCATTAGTTCCATAATAATCTTGACATTTCCAGTTACATTAAATTTTCTGGGATTCAGAAGGCTTTTTTTTTTTTGCATCTCCCTGTTCAAGCATGCAGATGCATTTAATAGCTAATTACCAGAATTAATTTTGTTGCTTACATTGCTTATGAAATGTGATTCTGAACTTTCAGCTGACCTCCAAAAATACATGTGCAACTGTTTACAAGCACAAGTCAAAACTGCTTTGTTTATTCTGTGAAGAAAATAAATAGTGTAACTGCCAACAATTGAAATCTGTGACAGAGGGAAAGCAATTTTGCATTTAATACAGAAGAGGCAATTTGTGATATTGTAAGACAATTTAAAAGAAAAGGTCCACTGAGGGTCTGTCCTAAAAGCAGCAGCATTTATGGGCAACTCAGAATAACCAATATACATTACAGAACAGATTTTTATAAAGATGTTTTCTTTAGAGCAAATATCTTGGATATTTTTTAAAAATAGACTTTTGTGTCTTACATATTTCTGATAACTTTTGCTGACAAACCAGCAAGTTCTAAAGTCCTGGAATTCTCTTGAGGTTTCCTAGTACAGAGGCCAAAAAGAAAAAAAATTGTTAAATGCTTCCAGTGCTTCGGCCCTGAAGCAACATTCTGCAACCAGATGATACATGTAAACTTGTTTCCCATCAGAGAGCAGTCTAGTACTGAAGGGGAAAAAAAAAAGCTATGTTTTTAATATCAGATGTTTTTAGCTCAAGCATCTGTTTTGAAATGTTCTTAATTCAGAAAATGTCATGTTAAAGAAAGTGCAAAGTACTTCAAAATACTTAGGAATGAATAAGGCAGTTTGGAGGAATGACAAACCACTAGTTCTTTTTTGACACGACTAATGCAAGAGCTCTGGAGGAGCAATAGTGCTGGAGGAGTCATTCCTGCTGGTACTGGTGGTACCTGCAGCATCAGTGGTGCTGTTTCTAACCTAAGAAGCCAAGACCTTGAATCCTTTTCTCAGTTGCCTGTTTTCTTGCCTCTAGAAAGCCAGCTTGGGCCTTGGTTGAAAGAGGAAAGGAATAGAAGTTGCCGTAAAACCCCCAACAAATGCTTTTGAGTTGTGCCCTAGGAGTTCTGCATTTGTCAGTGTTTTCTACAATTTTAGGAAGTGTGTCTTCACAGGAATAAAACCAACAAATATGCACATGGTGTAGGTGTGATGGCCATCCTTTAACTGCTTCATACAGCAAGTGCTTTGTTCTGTGGTAGCAATTAAGTTTGTACTGGTAACACCTAAATGTGAGATTTTGCTGGGAATTTGCAGCTTGGCCACATCCCTAGCACAAGCTGCTGTACTGCAAAAAGCCTTTCTGACCCTCCTGGTAAATGGTAGTAGTGGTATGAAAATAAACACCCGTGGAGCCAATATTTACAGCACAGGCCACGGTGTGAGCGTAATTTGATGTGTCGGGCAGTAGTGAAACACGTTGTCACTCAACTACTAAAGGAAAAGTTTGTATTTTTGATACTAAACTTGCAAGTTTGGCCAGTTTATTTATTTATTTCCTGGGGGAAACCCAAATTTTCTTTTAATATTTTTTAAATAGGAAATTATTTTACTCTCGCTGCATTATCCTTTCTGCTGCATGTTCTGATGGGCTGCTTCAGCTTCTGCCAGTTCGGCTGGTACGTGTTCCTGCCAGCATAAAAGAAAGCAGCTCCGTTCACTGAAAGCTTCCTAGTTTCTACCAGAGAGAATTTAATTCCACCTGACCACAGAGGTTATTTTTCAAACAGATGCCTTCTGCTGTTCTCGGCAGTGGCTCTTTGAGAAAAGCAGTGTGCAGCACTAATGAGAGTAACAGTTCCCTCTGTCCCCACGCACGGACATCTTCCTGCTACCAAAGAGCAAATATTGATCAGTTGGACACCTCCTTGTGCCTCTTGTACCTTAAAATTTATGTGGAATGAGGTATTCCAAACAGATACTTCATTTTGGGATCGATCTCCTTGCAGAGCTTGCTAGTTCACAAACTCCTTGGGGGAAAAATGTTTCAATTGTTTTCCTTATAAAGACAGGATGGACCACCTTCCTTTGTCAGCCCCTTGAGAGAGATCACTGATTGCAGATAAATATTATATCTGGCTTTCTTGATATTGTATTAAATTTGCCTCTTCTGAGGTTTTATCCTTCCCTCTTTTCCTCTGAGCTTTCCCTGCGCTTAGCCATCTTTCCTAGGAAGTGCTGTTGATGTGGTTATGCTGTGCCTGCTTGTGGTAGGAATTTTCTGACGATAAATTCTTTTAATCTCCTGATAAAGTTAAGGATGTAGGTCAAAGACAAGAAACCAGTGCTTGGGTAAGGTGAAAAATCCTGTCTGGGAACTCCCTTTTGGTTCCGGTACAAAAGTTACTGTGGAACTTTGTAGTTACCTTTTCTCCATGCACTTTTTCTGGTGCCTTGATACGAATCCTTGCTGGGCTCTTAGGACACCTTGGAAGCAGCCAGGTGCATGCTGTGTCCTAGCTTGGAATCCAGGTGGTGCTTGAAGGAGATGCTGGAGGAATTCCAGGGGGGCACACTAGGGTGAGAAAGGGGAAAAGAGGAGTTAAAGTAGATACAGGCTTACAGATCTAGACGTCTACTTTTTGCATGACAGTTTCTTCAATCATCTTAGTATTTTTCTGCCTAGCTGGAGATCTCAAGGTCACTTCCTATTTGCTGCTTGCCTTTCCTGCTTCCACACTGAGAGCACAGTCTCTGAAGCTCAGCTCAGCTGTGGGGTGTGTGCACTAGATGGGATCCAGTCGCTCTGGAGTTCCCAACTGTGGTCTTCAGAAAGCTGCTTGTGAGTTGCTGACTCTGTTTGCAGCTGCTAAATTGCATTAAAGACTGCTAAAAATAGACCCCATTTACTTTCCAAGCCAGAAATCGCTATAATTGCCCCTTTTCTTAGGGAATATGTGTGTGCAAATGCATGAACGTCTGTGACTGATTTGGAACTGTGATGAAACAGGGTCTTCAAGAGAAGATCCACTTTCTTATGTCCCATTGGATTAAGAGTTTTAGGGAACACTAACTGGGAATGAGAGGAGTTTTCCTTTCAATTTCGTTTTATGCTTCATGGAAATGAGATCGGATAATGTTGACTGGCAGGTCAGGAAGAGCTTGAATAAAGAGACAGTCCAGGTTATAGAAAAATTTGGTTCCCTTACAGCAAAAGTTCTGTGAACTTTCGTTGGCACAATTTTTTACCAAGCTTGATAATTGTTTTAACTTAATTCTTTTAAATCCCGTAGGTGAAAAGGAAAGGTAACCCCACCCTTTGATTAGTAGCTTCAGGCTGTCTGTAGACTCAATGAAAGGAATTTTGAGGGTTTTCTCTGAAACCATAGGTGCAGGATATTTAAGAACTGAAAGTTCAAAATACCAATTTAACATGATTGTTTGATTTCATTATCCCTCCCAAATATCCACTCAGCCTCTTTTGGATCATCCAGTGAAGAAATAAAGATGATGTTAACTCCAAGCAACAACAATAACAAGAAGGTGTCGTATCTTGTGCTCTGTCAAGCACGTGGAATGCCAGTTATTCTAGACTTGTACTGTTTAATTCAATGACTTCTGTACTCTGGAGGTTTTTATTTGGAGGATTTTAACTCACTGTTTTTATGGCTTTTTTTGTTCTTTTCTGGCTTCCAAACAAGTGGTCTGCTCAATGCTGGTAGGGGAGGGCTGGAGGCTGGGAGTTGAGGAAGGAACCGGTATCTTATGGTAGAACTAGGTTGGAATCTGCTCGTTAATTCCAATAAAGTTTGTGTTTTTCTTTAAAAAAGCACACAACCCAGACCAAAAAAAAACCAAAAAACCCCAAACCAAACCACAGACAATGAAACCTAATTATGGTTGCATAAACATGATTTTTTAGGAACCAAAAAAAACCAACCCAAACCTCCTCCCCAGCTGTGCCCCAACAATGAAGCCCAAAGCTTTGAACATTTCTTTGATCATGAAATGCAAAGACTGGCTGTGAAAATGCTCAATAAATTGTTTTACTTTTTCCTTTTTTTAATAGAACTGTCTAGAAGTTTCAGTGGGAAGAATTTCAGTTCACCGCAGTATTTCTCCCTGCAGTGAGGTCCAGAAGAGATTTGAGCAGAGGCCACTGGGAGAAATCTTGTGAAGCTTGTTGTAAAGGCTGATCTGGGGAGGGACAAAGGGGATGAGATGAGTTAACACCAAGCTCATTCGTGCAGCCTGTGCGTGGGAAGAGACAGCTGAGCACCAAGAGAGCAACTGTCTCCTCAGGTTTGTGCAGGTGGCTCCTGGCCTGTGACTGTGAAATTGTAGCCGTAGGAGACAGGAGGGAAGTAGAAGAAAGGGGAAGGAGAGCCAGTGCGATGCTCGAGCCAGACAGTCATGGGAATTGGGCTGAAGTTGTCAGGAACAGAGGTGAGTGAGACTTCAAAGTCAGGGAGGCTGCTCTAATTCGAGAGGAATGGTGCTCTGTAGCCAATTAATGGGTCTAAGAGGAGGAGTTAGAGGGGAAGGTGAAGTTGATCTCAGGCCAGATTAATCCCTGATGTAATCTGTTGGCATCTTTGTGCTGGATTCCCTCCTTTTCCAGCTTCAGTGGAATTCCTTCAAAGACATATTTGGCCCTTGCAGCTCTTGTTTTACTGAATTCCACTGAATCATCACGTTTTCCCAGATGCTGCTCGGAGCCTCTGCCCTGGATTACATCACTGGTGTCAGGACAGCGAGTCGGGTTACCGGGAGAGGAGGTTTCCTTATAAAGAAATTGTCGTACTTGTAAAATGTTTTGCTTAATGAAGTTATGGCTGTAGTTGTAAATTTGCAAGTATTTTCAGTGCCAAATAACCGATTAGATCAACAGCAAACCTCTATTTGTATGTGGGAGGCTGGCAAAGTATCTCCCTCATTTACTAGCCTAAATGCTTAAGAGTCAAGGTTTCTTTCCAGCTTTGTCACCAACATGCTTTTGCAATGTTGGATGTTTCGTGTAGGATTCACATCCCTGTTTTTCAGTCCATAATGTGGCACTGATAATATTCCCTACATGCTATTGAGAAGTATGTAGTGTTAGATGCTGCTACATAGCCAGCCCTTATTGCGTTGACTTATATTGGATCTGATTCTAATAGTAATGATTAAATCTAACAAAACTATACCAGTCTAGATGGCCTTTGGTAAAGGAAAAGAATAGATTAAGTACTGGGGGAGGTAGGTATCACTGGGATCTAGCTGTCTGTCAAGTGAGGAATATGTATATATTTCATAGGAAACCACTAATCCTTTGTCAACAGAACTGACAGGTCATCCTTGACTTTTTAATCCACAGAATGCCCTTAATCCTTTTAAGTTTGCCTTGTATTACAGCATGTGAGTTCAGAGTCAGACCTGAACGTTCTCACCACATGGAAAACATTTCAGTGGAGAGATGGAAAGCCTTATTTTCTAAGTGCATTTATTAACAGTGCAAACCAGAACAATTGAGCACGTCAGATCTCGGTGTGATTGCACCTCATCACGTGAATTTCTTGGTGACGGTTTAATTTGAGTTAAAAAAAGTAGAGCAGTTTCAATGAAGAAAACTGTACTATAAAGATACCTTTCCCCCCCCTTGCATACTACTATGTCTTTAATAATGGATTTTTTTGCCAGCTCATTTTGAAAAAAAATTTCTGCCTGTAAGATGTCAAAATATTACTATATTTGGCCAGTGGTCATAGAATTCGTAGAATCTTGTTCAGCTTCATGTTTAATCATACTGATGCTAATAAACTTAACTTCTAAAATCCAGTTCGTGAGCACCACTGTGATTACACCTGAAATGGAAACAGACTCCCAGATTTTTCATGTGAATCTCCTTGGAGTTTACGCAGTGGAGCTCAACTGTTACGAGAAAGACATTTTATTTAAGAGTTCTTAAAGAATTTAAATCTCTTTTATTAAGATACATTCAGAAGTGGGATATCTACTTCCAGGCAGTAGAAATGTTGAGTCAAGATGAGCTCTGTGTGGGCAAATTAAGCACAGAGCCACCTGCTTCTTTTGCAGTATGATTGACATCATCTGTAATTGAAAGGGACAACCGAAGTTGACCTAAGTCTGCATGTTTCTAATAATAGAATGGAGTCAATAAACAAAAGCCACATGCATGGAAACCGTGCACCTGTTGAAGAGATCACTTTTCCTTGTAAGCAGCATCAGATGCCTCTTTAGCTGCTTCACACTGTTTTCATATTGACTGCCCCAAAATGTTATGTTAGGAATTTAAGAAAATATAATAAGAGTGCTGACTGAAGGAGGTTAATTGAAGGCCTCCAGATGATGCAGGACTGTTACCCCTTTCTTTGTATTGTGCTTGAAGAAGGGTGGAGGCATCAGCTGTTTGTGTTGGTACCTTTCTACCCACTCACAAACTCTTCTGGCCCAGCTGCCTGGTGGCTCACAGTAGGTCCCCATTGGCTTTCCGGGGTGTATTTTGTTTGGTTGCTCCACATCCCACATGTTGAAAGAAAACCTTCTAGCTGAAAGACCAGGCAGGCTCAGTGAGTGAAGGGGAGTGGGGTGCCCCTGGGTGAAGGTAATTCAGAACAAATAAATGTCTGGGGATTCTGTTTGAACACAGCATAGTCTTTGTACCTTTTTATTGACTGCTGCTTGAGTGTTGCTTGCTCTGAGAATGTCATGAGTTTTTTCAGTACCTCCAGAGGAAGTCAATTTGTAGACCTTTCATGTAAGTCTGTTTCGCATAATTTCTATTTAGAGAATGTTTAATGAGTGATAAATAATTTCCAAATGTATCTATCATGCATTAATGCTTCTGTTCCATCAAATGAAAATATTTTGGTTGAGCTTATTTCAGAGTATTGGCATAACAAAGATTTGAAGCCAGATGACAAGCACTGCCCTAAGTTTAACTCTGTTTCTTTTCTGTGCAAACAGACACACAGAAGCACGCACGGGCATAACACCCCCTTCTACTTTGCTGACGATGATATGATGATATGGGGTGGGCTTTGTCCACACTATGTCAGTACATGTGATGCTACATCACTCTGACACGACACATTGCAGACTGAGTGCTAATCCAAACTAAAGATGAGCAGAAAAAGGAAGAGTCAATTATTTATGAAACAAAGCAATCTGAGGAAAACCTCTCGAGGAGCACATAAACCCTGGAGCAGTTTCCATTTATGTAAGGCCTTAGGAAGAGCAATAAAATCAGTCTATGCTATGGCCAGGGAGGAGGATGTTGGTGTTTGGGAACCAGCGTCCTGACTGTAAGGCAAACTCAAAATACATTTTCTCTTATAACCCTCTTTTATCTTCCTCCCAGACATGCTTAAGGTTGGGTCTTTAATGCAGACAACAAACTTGGACTGAAAACTCATCAGTGCAGGTGTACAAGTGCTCTGATACAGAGACAGGCTAGTTTCTGTACTTGCACAAGCCTTACAAACCAGCCTGAGCTCTGTGCTGCGAGACTGCGTTGCCTGTGCAGGCTGACGCAGACTCTTTGCATAGTATGTCCTAATGCCAGTGTGATGTCTCCTACACCTGACCCTTCGCTGGAGCAGACTCTTTGTTTCTGACCGTACTCTGCTTTCTGATGCATGAAAGCAAACTTGTATAGTGAAGGTGTAATTTGTACTTCTTTTTCTTTCTCTTAAGACTGGTTGTTGTTGGTTTTATTTTGTTTGGCGATTTGTTTTCCCAAAGAAATTACGAAACTTTTATCTACCTAGTGTTTAGAAGGCCTTTTGGTTCGCATCTCCCTCTCTAACTCACTAGGCATTAATATGTGTTCTATGGAGTTCTTTTAGCTAACGCTGGTCAGGGTGTGAGTGTGTCTGGATTCTAACTGTTGCCACAGAACACCCGAGAATGTGCATGAAGTGGAGATTTCTTTGGTGGTAACCTTAACCTAAAGGCTGAAACTGCAGTTTTGGTTTGGTTTTCTGGGGTGCTTAGCCAGGGATTTGGCAGGACAGCTCAGTAATTCTTAATGTGATGCCTTTTTTGTCACCTGGAGTCAAGACACCAGTTTGTGTCCTTGGCCAGTAAAAGCTGCCAGAGTGAAACATCCCAAATTCCTAAAGTTTCTAGACTAGGTGCCCAAACTGTGAGAATCTTCCAGGAGGCAACTTGTGAGTTTTTTCTTTGGTTTGAGCAGACATGTTCTCTCAGTGTACACACCTTAAAAATCAGTCATGTCAATAGTCTTCTCTAAAAAAAATAAAATAGAAAGGATTCCTAAAAGTGATGCTTCTAGTCCAAGGTAGGTCTGAGTCCAACTAGGCTCTGACTTAGTAGTGAAACTTGGGTGGCAGACTGGTGGCAAAGACTGAACTGGTATGTGTGTTCACAAAGGACTAAGCAGGTAAGCTGAAATTTGACTATGAGTGTAAGACTAATAGTTTTGTTTTTCTCTAGGCCTAATTTAGACATTGTGATTTGGTGTGTTACTCTGGCATCAAGCTCTGGAAGGAGCATGTTTGTTGTTAAATTTCCAGACTTGTGGAAATGTTACTAGATTCTCTGTTCATGCTTTTTGTCATTTACTTGATTAGTTTTTTTGTTAGAAGAAATCATTTCTCAGCAAATCTCCTATTGTACATTTTTCTGTTTAATGAATTGAAAGATTTGTTTCCTTTTTTTAATATATATTTTTCCTTTTTTCCTTAGTTTCACTGCCTGAGATTAGAATCAATTACTCAGTTTTATCTTCAGGAGGTCAGCTTTTTCTTCTTAAGTTTGATTTTTCAACTTCGTTCATTTTGTCTGTGAATATCCTTGGTACATAATTGTGGGTTTTCTATGTAACATTATCCCTCACAAAAACAAAACACCAGATTTGTCCATGCCTCATGCTCATCCATGATTCTAGGAGCAGCTACTTGTAACTAATTTCTGAACCCTCGTTAACACAGAAAACATTTTTTGTTTTAATTTTTTTTACTTGATCAGAGCTGGGGATGGCAGTGGCTGAAGGTCTGGCTTCCTCACAGCGCCTCCAAGTGAGTATTTAGGTGTTTATGCATCTAATGAATGTGCTCTTTTGGCATCTGAAATTAGGGATGTGAAGTTGCTTGGGCTCACCTCATGATACCATATTACCCTCAAGGTACTTTTGTCTCAGTAGGAGCCTGTTGTTGTTTTTGCTGCTCCAGTCAAAACCATGGAAGGATTATCAAACCAGGCAATGGAAGCACTAAAAAGTCAGTGATGAGACAGACTATTCCATCACACAAATTTGGTTCTTTTTATGATGTTGAAAAATTTAATGGCTCTAGTGTAGTTTGTTTCAAAAGATTACTTCGGAGAGCCTGGATAAACATTGGTAGAACCTACATTTTGGCTTTCAAGTGTTTAACAAAGGATTACGGGATTGTCCCATAACCATGAGCTAAGCTATGGGAATTTACATTTCCCTTTTTGCAGGATAGTTCTTCTTAAAATTATACTCTGAACAATGGCTTATTTTCTTGTGCCAGTACTTGATTCCAAATACTGTGGCTTGGCAGCAGGCAGGTCTCAGATTTCAACCACATGTATTTAAAAAAAAATCAAAAGGTCCTTATTTGGCACTCTGCTCACATATCTTAAAAAGCTGTGTTTGTGCGTCAGATTTAAAAATAATTGAAACCAGGGGTGCAAAACCTGAACTTGTCTTCCAGGATGTTTTGACTTCAGTTGCTTCCAAGAGCATTGAAGGGAACAGAATGGAAACAGTGTGCAGCATGTGGCTTTGACAGTGCACAGAGAGACTTAATGGAGCTTACATACACGATACTGCAGTGGCCCTTCTAAAAATATTCATATTTGTCTTTCATTATGTGTTTAAAACAAACGTATGCACACAAGTGCATGCTTTTCTGGCAAAACACTCTGCAAATTTCATTTGGTAAAAAGGAGGATTGCTTTGCCTATGGAAGCGCTGTGGATTTTGGCTGACTGAAAATAGGTTGCTGTATCTGTAAGTGCAGTGATTTAAGGCTGGGAGTTTAGTTCATGTGGAATTAAAACTAGTGAAGGAATTAGTATGGTGTTCCCCATTAGGACAGAATGACAGAGGTCCATATCCTTATTTTTAAAAATTGTCTCTTTGGAGCATTATTATCTATGAGTTATTTTTTTGGCAGTTAAGGTAAAAAATACTGCTGCCTGTGCCAGAAATCACAGCATACAAGAGGATGCCTCTTTATTATTTACGCTGTGTATTAGAAATATTGGGGCAAATGATGGAAACTCGTATCTGGCCTCTAGTAACCCATTATGATGAGACTTGTCTTATTCCCTGGGAATTTTTTATTTCATGCACGAAACATTCTGTGAAAAGTTGTTTCAATCTGCTGCAAGTAAAACATCCACCAAGAGAACGACTTAGAACAAACACAAGTGGAGAAAACTCCAGCTTGCTTCTACTCATTAGGTATAAGTGAGGCAAAATGTCAGCTAAGAAAATTGTCCCAAAAATGATTAAGTAAAGCACAAACTCATAGCTTTTTATGAATTATCTTATAGGATATCATCATGACAAATGCAAATTAAAGCTGAAACATAGCAAGCATTGCTTTTCTATCTTTTCATAACAAAGATTGTTGTGTGGCTGATGATACCTCGTACAAGGCTTACATTGCTCTGGCTGTCTTGTGCTTCGAAAGATGGAGGGACGTAGAGAACAGCCAAGGGTCCCAAGTGAAAGACAAGAGTAACAAGGCTGGGTCAGATCCCCTCCAGGACAAATGCTGCCATGCCCACACCACAAAGTAAATGAGAAAAACATTTGGGGAATCTGGAAAAGATAAAAAAGCACCATAGCCATCCACTAGAATGAAAACCATTCTTTGGTTACACACATTTAGGGGGGAAAAAGCTAATCCTACCGAAAACTCAACCCAAAGATGGAAAAAGCCCAGCGAATTCCTACGTACCCACTTACTCATCTTTTGTAGCAGAAGTAAAGAAAATAAAAAAGTATTTGCCAGATGGCACATTGCGGTTTGATTTTATGCCAGCCTTAGACCTTCTATGAATTCTTTTCAGTGTTCTTTTATGTTTGCTAAGGATTCTGCTGGCACAGAAAACTAATGTGAAGTATTGTAATTCGAGTCACTCATCACTGGAAAGAAATCTCAAGAGCCAAGCAAGAGGGAAAAAAATACATTGTAGTATGAAGTCAGTTCTGGTTATCAGGGTTTTTTTTTAAATCTGAGCCTTCTTTTCAGTCTAACATAGGTAGGTATAAGTACAGTAGATTGCTATGAACAGTGGTGAATTTTTAGTCAAATATTATAGATTTTTTCTAAGGAGTTTTCATATAGGTTTGGTTTGTCTTCGGGACAAAGAGAACTGTCTAATTTTGAATTAAATAAAATTTGAATTAATTCAAAGAAGTAGAATTAATTAATATATTCCTCTTCTTGATTTCATTTCCTAATTTATGATTTCCAGTGTGTCATTTGTTCTACTGCTTTTGTGGGATCCTTCAGCAAACATCTTGATTCAGAAAGAAATCATGGTAAGGAGGTTGTGACCTTTGATACACCTCAGATTAATAACTCAGCAGGACCTTTGTGAGAGTGGGAAGACTTCACAGTGCATGAAGAGTTGGATTAAAACAAAATACCAATTCCATGTTCTCCTTCAGACAGACAAAAACTTCTTTTTTATCCTTCCCTTTTCCCCTGACATAAGAATGAGCATAGGTAATATTAAAACTAAAACACCAAGGAAAATAAAAATCAAGAGTTCAAGCTGGCCTGGCCTGAGGCAGTGACCACTTGATATTCTTGTATAAATATCTGCTCAATTTTACTGTGCCGGACATCATGTAAAAGGCAGAGGGATTTCATGTAATCATGAAACATATTTCCAAAGGGATGATTCTCCTGTATTTATCTCTTTATTGAAATGTATTCCTGTTACTGGTTGATATCTTCTGGTTTTAGTTATATTTTGTTGCAGAGCTGAAACAGAGGGAGTGGATGGACTATGGATCTGACATCTAGGGGAAGCATGAGTTTCAATTTAATTTTGGTCATCTTTTGCTAGAAGTGATGATACTGTCCTGATGTATAGTAGCAATAGCTGGATGTAGTTGCTTCTGTGAATTGCAAGCCAGCCAAGAAATGAACTCAAGTTTGCCTTACACAAAGCCCTTTCACTCCAGTTTATTCTTCTCAAAGTGGATGTGAGATCTGCCCATGTTTTGGATACTGAATTTGTTGGTAGGTTTCAGTAACTTCCACAAACAATTAACTCTTCATCTTTCTTGCAGATCAAGTATGTCATATGTGTGGGAGAGAAATGCACTTCTCGTATTTTGGTGGCCTTCTGGGAGCTGAAGAATAAAGGTTGATTTTTTGGTGGTTTTTTCTTTTCTTTCTAAATGTGAAGCAATTAGCACCACAGAGAAGGAGACAGACCTGCAGCACTTGTAACCTGGCAATTCATTCAGAAGCGACTGCAGGTTTATTTCAGCTTCTCCTTTTAGGAAGGAGGCTTCTACTAAAACCAAGTGCTTGGCTGGTGTTATTTCCTTGTAGCCTCTTGTCACATGGAGTGGGACCTAATCGCAGTAGAATGAAGTTTTTTAAAATTAGAATCTGGAGAAAATAGATTCTGGAACTGCAAACAGCTTCTTGATGTGACATCTGACTTGTTGCACTGTGACTATATAAGGCATCGGTGCTTGTTCCTGTCATTTCTTGACAATAATATTAACCATGTGAGAGCAAAGATGGATGAGTAGTGAACCTCCAACAGCAGTTGAAGTCAAGTGTAGCCTGACAACAAGCACAGCCCTGTGTCCCTGCCCAGCCTGTCTGAAGGGCAGTTTTGTGAATCCTACCTTGAGTCCAGCTGTAGTATAAACACACACGAGCAAGCTAGCCAAGAACTGCTTAATTTAACTACTGTGTTTTGACACCCATCTTCTGAATTTCTTTTGACTCCCTGCTGCTGCCACAAGACTCTTTATCCTTGCAGTATGCAATTCCACTTCCTAATTTGTCAAATGACTACTCCAGCAGTAAAAAGGAACCCACAAAGGCTCTGTACAATGGAAATATTTATTGCTATTAGTTGAAAATTAGCCCACCCATGGATATGATGGGAGCGATAAAATTTAATTCTTTGCTCCTTGTTGAAACATCTGACAGCACTAAACAGGGAGTTGTCAAAAATCATTAGGAAAACAACCTTATGAAAGGCACTGTAGTCCCAAACTCACTGTCTGGTGGTGAATTCTGTCGTTTCCTTGCTGCCTGTTGGTATCTCTGTTTCACTGACCTTTGCAATTTGCTATGGATTTGTATATAAAATTCAGTGACAATACCAGCTCAGTGCATTTTCGCACTACCTTGTCTTTGCAGCACCTGGTTTCCTCAGCTCTGGAAGTAAAACTGCAGAACTGTTTTGTGACCTGGATGAAGGAACAGCTCCCATGTCAAACTGCTCCTGTAATTGTTTTATTTTCCTTGTACTTTGATACAGTTCCAACGATTTCACTCACAGTGGTTCTACTACTACAACTATAGGGGCAAAAAAACCCCAAATTACAGTAAGAAAAGTAGATTTTGTGAAGAGGAGGAGCTTGAATGTATAATAACCCTCAGCTTACCTGAAGAGACAGCTGTTCTCTAGGCCTCATTAGTTCTTACACTGGATGTTGCAATGCAGAGTTGCTGTCACAGGATGATTGTCGTTTATCAGGTGACTGCAGACTGCTTTGGTTTGTGTTACTTGCCTTCTTTAAATACAAAACACTCATGATTTTAAAGTCATTTTAGGCAGAATCTATGGTACCTTCACCATGTTTGAAACTTCTGCTCGAAGTGGATGTTTTCTTGTACTTTTTTGCTTTTCTCCAGCCAGTTAATCTACATCAGTAGAAGAATTTTCCAATCCTATCCAGGATCATTACATCTTAGTGAACAAATTAGCACCTGTTGTTGATATATCTATTACCCCTCAGTATTTTATTTTGTAGCCACTTCTTACCTGTCACGGTGTTTTGCAAACTTTTAAGAACATGAAGGGCTCCCAAGCTGACAATTTTGAGAGAAGTATATAAATGTGAGGGTGTAGTTAGAAGAGGTCAGTAACACTGCAGGAGAGACACCATCAGTTAGATGAGTACAAATACATTGACATATTTAAGTATTAAAGACAGATGAGAAGGTGTTTACTTGGGAAAATTATTAAAATAAGTAAACCCTAACCTCCCTTCACAGTGTTTTTTGTTTGTTTTGGTTTTTGTTTTTTGTTTGTTTTTTTTTTTTGTTAGTATTTTGTTTTACGGGCTTTGGCTTCTCCTGTTTAGAAGAGGATAATTCTAGGTAAAGCTGGTATTCCAGGGGATGAAATATGAGCCACACTGTTGGGAGGAATTCAATGCTGTGGCGTGTGTTTGGACTGACTGAATATAAGTAATTGGAAATACAGGGTATTTGGATGCTATTCATGTCTAGAGTTTAATAAAACTTCTTCACACACTCTGCTTTAAATAGAAAAGAAGTTGAAATAGCTCTTCTCAGACTAGAGTTTCTCCAGGTTCTGTCTCCTCTAAACAGCTATGCCAGGACACTGGATGCCTGAAATCTTCTGCGTTGGGAGAATAACTATATCTTGACTCTGTGCTCTGATGTGATGATATCAGTGTTGATACCGCTGAGCTTTTGTGGTGTACTGTCCAATGTTGCTACATGAGCGAGCCACAGACCATGGATGTACACTTGTTGTAGCCACCTGTATTTGTACTTAACGCTCATTATGCTGTTGCAGCACACTCTGCTCGTGATGTATGTCTTGGCTTTCCACAAACATGAGCATTTCATGTCAGCACTGAAAAGAAGCTATTTATCACCTTAAAAAGACACGTTTTGAACATTTTAATGCATGTGTAAGTGATAAACACTTTTTCCTTATGAAATGGACAATACGTGCATTGGTCAGACAGAACTGAATCAATTCCTATTTATGAGGTCTCATAAAATACTGTTAGATGTTTTAAATAATGTCAAATTATTTGGAAAAGTTTATGGATCCTTATGGTAAAAGATGTATCTGAAAATCAGAATTCAAGGTGAGGGTAGTCTCTAGTTTGATTTTTAAATTAAAGAGCCATCCCTAGTATTGTAAAACATTTCTCATACTTTCTTCAAAGCAATATTTTGCAATTGTTTGTCTGCAAGTCTTTTGTAGGTCATAATGTGAGTCAGTCGTTTCTGGGGATTGATTCAATTACTGTAGTTTAGATACGAAGAAAGGGCAACTATTTAGGATCATTTATGGTTACTGAATTTGTTGACAGTGGCAGCTACTCAAGACTCTTTGCTTTACAGTGTCTCTTGGGGCTGAACTTAATATCTGTGCACTGCCCTGGCTCTTGCAGGTTGCTGTGTAGAAGGAGGATGTGTAAAGGATCTTGTGCATTTTCCCAGAGGTGTATCTACAGGTAGGACTTTGAATCTCTCACTTCTGGATGGCTAGAACAGCCTTCAGTAATTAAAAATTTTGGTCTACAGGGTAGGGCAAAACAAAGATTAAAAAAAGCTGAGAGCATATATCCTCCCTGCTTACTGTATCCTTGCGGGAGGTTTGTTCACTCCCTGCTCTCTGTCCACCAATTTTTCATGGTTAGTTGAATTACAATAAGCTCTAATCGTTCCCCTCTAAGATGCCAAGAAAAAAAGCTGGAATTTCTCTCTTCCCTTGGGCCTGGATTTTGCTTCCTGCTCTTTGAAGAAGTGCCTCAGTCATCACCCATATGCTCCAGGCTGTTGCCTCATCTTGCCCTCCGGAAGCATCTTCCTTCTGAAGATGCTCCCCTGCTTCAGAGGGAGTTCCAGCCTGTCACAGGTAATCTTTGCCCCGACGTATCTGTTTAGCACACAGAACAAATAATGCCAAATAATACACAAACAGTTTGGAGGCACCCTTCATCACAGTCTGGCAGATGCCTCGTCAGTGCCATGTATGCGAGTGATGGAGATTGCAGAAAGGAGCGGGGTGTTGTTTCAGACTTGGTGAGATTTGGTGCATGCAAAATCTCCCCCAAGAAGCTCTTGCTACAGCAGAGAAATGGGCTGTAGTTTGTGCCCAAAGCATCTATTTCTGTGTGCAGTGGAAGGTCTTATGTAATATATTCCTCTCCCCACTTACTCTTCTCTTTCCCTCTTAGCACTGTTTCTAGCTGAGTGGGGTCTCTCTTACAGTTACAGAATGCAATGCAAAAATATAAAGATGACAATTCCAGATCATCCTTTCGTGGCCACTGTTTTGTGTCTGCACTCTTTCCCCCCTCTCAGCCCAGTCAGTTTAACCCCACTGAAGGAAAGTCAGTGATACCACTCTTAACAAAGAAAAGCTTCAGCTTTTGAGGTGGTTCGGTTAAAAAACCACAATGTGAAAGGATACTTTAGTTTCGAAAATGTTTGAGGAGATTTTACCGAAGAACCTCTGAAGCTGAAGTTTTCCTTTTGATGCAGCTTATGGAGAAAAAAAAAAGGTAACTGCTAAAAAATTGATGCTAAAAGAAATGGAAGGACAGCAATTTAGTTTACTGGGTGCAGGGCAGTGGTTTCAGCGAGACCTGGACTAGCTCTCAGTGGACCAGATCCAGGTACATCAACACAGAGCTCTGCTCAAACTAATTAGTACCCACTGAAAAACTGTGTGCTAAAATATGTCTGTTTTTTTCTAGGGAGACTATGACTTAGTGTCTGTTTTAGTTCGGTAGCTTATTTATTGTTAGCAAAGCCATCCCTGCATTGTGTTCTGAGCAACAACACGAGCATAAGGATGATGTATTTCATTGTATACGAAACAAATTTTGTGTGATTTTGGGTTAGATTTTTTTACTTATTGGACTTGCTGATTCACTGAATTTGTAATTATCTCAAGCCAGCTGGATTGGAAGCACCAACTTTATTTTTTTGAAACAACTGCCAACAATAACATGTTCATTTATCCATATTGTTTATTTACTTTCTTAAAAATGAGTGGATGATTTTGACATGTCTTAGAGCAGTCAAATAAGGAAGAGTTTTTCTTCACATGCTGTGTAGGGCTTATGAAAGCTGACAGCTTTAGCATATTGTAGATTACAAATTTTAATTTATAGTGTATTACACATACATTATAAAGTGGATATGTAATGAGCAGAGCCGATACTGCGGTTTTATTCACAATTCATCCAACTGTTTCCTCTACCTGTGTCTCTGTGAAAGATCATCTCAAAATATAAGATAAGTAAAGCCTTTTGGCCATGTTCACTGAGGTGTTAGGTAAGGAACTCACCTGCTTACAGTGAGTTTTATCCAGGTGTCTGTGTGGCTGTCAGACTTGTTCTTGTATGGCACTTACACTGAGGATTTTACAGACTAGGTAAGAGAAATGGTCCAGTCCTTAGGAGCAAAAGATCTTATTTCAGACAGAAGTCAATGAGTGAGAAGTGTGTGTGCATGTGTGTGGGGGCAGGGAAAGGAAGGGTCAAGGTTACAATAATAAGGATGTTCAGGTTCATTTGGGTGCATTTCTTGAGTTTATTACTGCTTTATTTAAATATAGCACCGCCCCATTTTTTTCCTGACCAGCCTCTCCTTTACCCCAGTGACTTGTATAATAAATGTGAAGCAAGTGAAGAGGAGATGTGATTACTGAGGATTAGCATCTGTGAAGCTGGTGGAAGAAACAGCTTCTTTTTGGCAACTTGAAATTTGAGACAGAGCTGGGAGGCAATGCAGGACTGGTAGAGACTGTGAAATATATTGCATTTATTATTGGCTGACAGGAGGAGTGAAACCAAGGGGCATTTAAAGCCGTGACCATAGGCAGTGGTGATATAGTGCATGCAGGAGAAGATTTTAAATGTGAGCAATACTGTATATAGATATATACATATAGAGAGATACATATCTATGTATAGGTTTGGAAGGGGTTTTTTTGTACAAAGTTAAAAAAAAAAAAAATGAAGAGGCCCAAGTTTCAGAATGGTGTTTAGTCCCTTTGAAACACCTTCTCACCCCCTTTTATAATTCATTAGGTTTAACGCTGGAAAAAGTGAGGAAATCGAGCCCATTAGTTATATTACAGTAATTTAAGCTCATGTTTGTAAAAACCTGGGTAGAACGCATAAAGGAGGAGGCTGGAGGAATGCTCGAGTGAAAGCTTGGCCCAGCTGCAGACTGGGAGTAACACCCTCTTCCTTATGATAGATGACCTGAATGTTGCAAATATGGAATTTAAGGTTGCTTAGAATTCAAATCTGAACTCAGTTTATTACAAAAGGAAGTTCCGTCAGCTCGTAGTAGCTCCCTCTAGTGCCACACATTCCTAGTATATGACATTGAAGGCCTTTTCTCTTAGCCTTTACGTGTTTTGTTTAAGGGTGGGGGGAAAAAAAAAACAGAAAAAATTAGTATCTTGCTTAAAAAACCCACCACTACCCTCCACTCCAAACTCAGCAAGTAACGGCTTAGTAGTCTTGCTGAAAATTCAAATATTTCTTAGTTGGCTTCTGAGATGACTGAAGCTTCTGTTGCTCTGTTTAAAAAATGTGAAGTAGGCACGTAATTTTGTAAAGCAATTATACCTTTTGTATTCCATCTCGCCCACGTATTGTACAAAGCATAAATCGGCAAGTTCTGCAAATGTGTTCAGCTCCCCCCTGCCATCAATATGAGGGAAACAACTCCTTGTATAAAGATATTGACTGAGTGTCTTAATGCATTTTGCAAAATATTCCTCTCTTTGTTGACCTGAAAAACTTCTGCCACAGATACGTATTTTATCTTTGCTCTTTTTTCGTTTTAAAATTCGCGCTCTCTTGCCAATTTTCTGTTGGTTTTGTGATGCTCGCTCGGAGAAGGGTCCCCCCACATTCAGGCAATAGTAGTCTTTTTCTCAAATCAGCAGCAGCACGGCAGTGCTTACTCCAAATCAAGAATGAAATTATGTTGCATGAGAAGAGAAAGAGTACTTAGAATTCACAAAATTTGTTAAACCGTAATGGAAATAGTTCTTGATCCGGTGCTTGCCTGGATTCTCCAGCCAGCTTACTGGTGATGGGGTTGCCTGATTTGATTTTAAAGCGATAGTTTCCAAACACACTGCAAGGAGAGTGAGTGCTCACTGAATGTGCTGGTAACCAAACTTACGCTTTATTTTTATTTCTTACAATTTGCATACCTTGGTTATTTTATACCAGTCAAGTTTTGCTCTCAGCATCCTTTTAACAGTTTCCTTGTGAGGTTCATGGTGTTTCTATTCCTGTTCAATTCTTGCTGTGAGATATGATGTGAGCTCCTCTGGAGAAAGGAGACGTGAAGATAGTGCCTGAAGTGTGTGACTGAAGGTGCCCGATTAGTTGCCTCTAGTCTGATTTCTCACAGAGCTTAGTGGTTTATAGCACCTCCTTCAGGTGTTCAGAGCCCAGCTCCTTTTCATGCCTGTTACAATTAAGAACAGAGTTGTCCAGCAAAAGCAAGCTCATCTGAGAAAACCTTAATTTAAATGGTAGCCCAACATCACATACCATTTTTATTTGTTAAATATAGTTCAACAAAATTTTATGTCTATTTTCTCTGGTTTTCTGCCATTTAAAATTGTCATGTAATAGCAATTACTTGATGATCACTGATGTTGTGAGTGAACCTCACAGAAGCGATAAACCATACAGGTGGCATAAAAGCTTTTATATCTAAATATTTCAGCCTTTCAATTGTTTCTGTCCCAAGACTTTCTGGCAGAAATTTCTTTGAGAGGTGCCTAGATGGTATATTAAGGATACTTTGTTTTGCAAATTTTGTTGTCAGCTGTCCTTAGCCTTCAAAATTGAGGGCATTTTAAACCATTGTATCTGATTTATATTTGCAATTGCAGTTGTGAGGGTCTGAAAACTGTTCGCACTTACAAGGCATGTTGCATGACATCCAATATTAATATGTGTATATTCAGCTTGTTTAAATTAAATCACGGTAGTTGCTCATTCCTCTAGTCAGGACACAACGTAAACAGCTCAGGATTATAAGGGACGAACAGCTCTGTTCCTTTCTGGCCAAAAAAGAAAGCAGGTTGGGGATGGACCGTCATCTTGCTGATTAGTAGCTGGCCATGCATCGGCTTCGTCGACACATTTCAGAGAACGGGTGGTTTAATGAAGGACGGGATGGAGGAATAATTCATTCTGTGCCATGAGGTTAACCACAAGCCCCTCAGACATCGCAGCGCTCGCTGCTCCAGCAGATGTGCTGGAAGTCTGTGCTGTGACTGGAGGTTTTTCAGCACTCCGTTCCCCCCACCCTTTGCTCCCTGCGAAGCACGCACCCGTCCTGCTGCCAAAACTTCGAATAAAAAATAGATTTGCCTTGGCAGTTTCCAGAATCTTTATCAACCTTCCAGCCAAAGTCAGAGTAATAAACTCAGGGAACATCTAAGCGTGTGCTTTGCAGATGATTGATTTTTTGCTCTTGGGATGTCTCAGAGGCAGTGGCTCCCACCATTATTTTTATGTGGTGTGCTGCAGGGGACTCCTGAAAACCCCTTTCCTCTTAGCTGCACAGAACAATTGGGATCACTTTTTTGCCTTTAAAGTGAGTAATTTCTCCACAGATAATTAGTTTGCTCGTTCTGCAGAAGATACCTTGTCATTAAGTTTTGGATGAGTACTCATTTCTTTATTCATGGATTTCAAATTTTTTGTGAGATATCAGAAAGTACCTTTAAAAAAATCCCTAAAAGAGACCCTTTCAGGAGAATATCTTTGTGGAAAATCTGTTCAAATATTTAAAAAGCACCTCTTTTTATTGCTCTTTGTTCCACACAAGATAAGGTAAATATTGTATTCAGCCATCATGTTTAATACATGTTATATTAGGAAAAAACCACACTCCAGATCCTAAACCCACTGAGATAAACTAAATCACATTAAACTTCAGTATAAGTTATCAAATGCAAACTTTTCTGTGAATACTGTAAAGGTGTGGAGTGAGGACAATCTAACTTTGAAATGCTATCCAGCTGTTTATTATCCCCCCTAATCTGAAATCTATAATCTTCTTGCCTGAGCTGTTGGAATCACACGTGTAAATGTTCCTCGCTTGCTTTGGTGCAGAGTAAAATGGGTTAATTTATCAGCTTTATCACCTGTCAGATTAAACTCTTTTGCCTCACTTTTCACTGGAACCCAGGGGGTCCATTCCCATCCCAGGGGGGAGGCTGATAGTGTGCAGCTCAGGGTGGTCACAAGGGGCTGGAAGTAAGGCCCTGGATTTACAAATTATTTAAGCCCACATTTATCCACGTTCTTGATGTGACTGAGCTAAAACCTTTACCAAGTCAAAGGTAAACTGATGGCACAGCAAAAGAAGCATTTGTGCTTTTATCTCTCTAGTTTAAAGCAATGCATTTTCTTGTGTGAAGAAGGTGCGTGGAATCTCCAGGAACCTGATTTTTTGAGTAACTTTTAATGTATGTATTTTGTTGATCCTTGTAAGAAAATGTGCACTGCTGGGAAGGAAATGAACAGGTTCTCCAGTCTTTCTTTCTGCAGGACCTGTCTATACCCATGGGCTGCTGACATGAAGGGAAGATTTTGGGGGGAATCACCAAAAAGGTCATTTGACATGGAGGGCAATTCCAGGAGAATGAATGATCTTGGCCTTAGGAAGTGCTGAGCTTCTCTGATGTTCTTTGCTCTAGCTCTAGAATATTTCGGAGTTTCTCTTATATTTGTTGTCAGTTACATTAAGAATCATGTACAAAATTTTTAGTACCTTAGTGTGTGCAAAATCGGGACCCAAATTACTCAGTTTAAGTAACTCAGAGCGATGCTAACACCTCTATTAGATATCTTTTTATGTCTTCCCTCAAGCATTCAATTTTTAAAATGCAGTACTAAATTTTCATTTATATACTTCATCTTTTTTTTTTTTTTTTGAAACTTGCCAACTGGAATGGCATAATTTTAACATTTTTAACAAAAACATTTGTTCTTAAATTGAGGTTATTTTGACCTCTCTGCAAGGAGGAGCATGAATAGAGCAGATGCTGTGCTGCTGTAATACTGTTCACTAGTGTATTTTTAAGCATTCTGGGGTTAATCCACGTATAGTAAAGGGAGATGTTTTCTCCCATTTATCAAGAAGTGCTTATGTCCATAAGAGTTTTACTTGGATTCTAAGTGAGGCAACTTTTTAATTTGATGTTTTTATTCAACTTTTCCAGTTGTTGTTCAATATAAGAATTTACTGTCATCTTTGTCCCTATCCCTTTTGTTTGTGTAAATTAGGGATAACTTGGTAAATGACTTCACAGCCTTGATGGCTGTGCAGTTGAGTGACACAGTGTGAGGTTGGATTGACATTACTGACTCTGCTATGAGGAAATAGGTTTCATATGGATGAAGTGGACACAGATTAGGATTGAGAAACGTGCAAAGTGAAGCTTGGAGACACAGAACAACAAACCAAGACAATTGTATGGTGAAGCAGGAGGAACTCACGAGCCTGTTTCATTGACCTGACCATAGCATTAAACTCAGCGTCATCAAAGTGAGGTTAATAGAGTTGTGCTAAGAGATAGCAGCTGTTTGAGTGGCATAACAAGCTCTGAAGAATGGCAGTAAAATACCTTTAAATCGGCCTGCTCCAGCAGTTCAGAAATGGGCTGCCACAAAATATACAGCCAAGTCAGATTGCCTCTTCTGTACCTTTGATTATTTAAGTTTCTCATTCTTTTTTTATTACAGTGTGAAGCCCTCCCTCCTCCAGACACAGCACCAAAGGCAGTGCACCCCATTAACATTTACTGATATTCACTGCTGTGTTACCATCTAAACCATTCCAAAATTCTCAGACTGGTACATGCTGAGGTTCTGCTACTGGCTCATCTGGAAAGAATAAAGGAAATGAAATATACTTTCATATCATCTTTATATGTCTTTCCCAGCTGTTCTTTAGAGTGCTCCTTCTGCAAAAGATCCGTGTAGGAGCACTTTCTCTCTCAGTCCTGCAGTCACCAACAGCTGTGTGCAGGATACTTTCAAACACATCTTTTTAAAAACAATTCCATTTTTTTTCCATGTGTAGATCACTGTTGGTTTTCAGAAAGGGTGGATGAAGCTGAGTGGTTTTGTACGTAGGTGCTTATCCTGGGTTTTAAGTGTTCTATTTGTAAATTGCTTCTTCACCTATAGCAATGCTTACCACTGAAAATTACTTTTGCTCCCAAAATATACTGCGGTAAGCTCTTAGAACTGTGCATTTTCAAGTCTAGCTCAGTCTGTCCAAAAGCTTTTAATATTATGGAATACTGAATGCTCGTTGAAGGAATAAAAGTCACCTTTGTATTGATATTAAACAATGGAGAAAATGAGTTCTCCTGTAAAAACCAATAAAATTGGTCTTACCAACTTCCATCTTCTTGTGTTTAAAACCCATGGAATGCGGGGTGTGTATGTGGACTTTCCTTGTGGAGTGAGGTCTAAAGAAACGCTATCACCCTAGACCTGGAAGAGGCTTTTGTAGCTCGCATATATAAGAATTGCCAGGGCATCAGTTTGTGCAGGTGTGATGTGGGCAGTCTCTGATCTCCAGAGTGGCCCTTGACTAAGTGTGCCACTGATGGTAATTCCTTTTGCTCACAGTCAGGAAAAAAAGTCTTCTGATAACATAAGAAGGAGTTCCTATTTGGGTTCTAAAACATGGGAGTAGTAGCGACAGCTTCAAGCCCCCTGACAGAAGACTGGATTCTTTCTTCTGCATTTCTTTACAACAAAACCCAAGTATTTCTCGTGTATTGTATAATTTCTGTGTTTTGAGAACCCCTGAAACCTTAGAGACAATTTAATACAAATTCAAAGGTGATTCAGAACAGCCTCTTCTTCAAATAAGTAATCTTCAGGATTTAGGCTTCTTTATGACTCTTTCCAGAGGGATTATCGCTTTAGGAGTGGAGATCACTGAATGTTTTACGCGATTACTTCACTCTGCAAGAGCCCCTCTGTCTCTATTCCAGCACATTTAACTGTGTTTGGAATCCCTGACTTTGATTTCAGTGCCGTGGAGAAAGAGTATTAAATTGATACAGGTAGAAGTGAAATTTTCTCTTGGTGAAATACACCATTTTGGTGCCAAATTAAAAACATGTGGAGGAGCTTGTATGTATGACACTTTTGTTTTTCCTTGTCCCTGAAACAGAATACTATAAGAAAAGTAAATGGAGTTGGAACTCATGAAAAGCTTGAATTTTCTCGCATTCAGCTCAAACAGATTAATACCATAGATTTCTGAGTGGAAGAATAATCAATCCATTCTCCTTAAGAGAACAAATCCGACCTTTGTAGCGTGTCTGAGTAAACAGATTGCATCCAACACTAGTTTTAACTGTATGATTTTAATTTTATTTTCTCAGGTTATTGTATCAAGATAGAAGAATTTAATTTATTAGTAGCGTAGAGATCTCTGAACTGATTTATTCAAATAAATACATCTCCTGCCACATTTTTTTCATGACTGTGTAAGGGCAAATTTATCTTAGAACTTGTTTGTGCTGTCGTCATAATTTTTGATGTGCACTTTACGTGATTGGTTTCTTGTTGTCATGAAGTCTCTGTAACCAAAGAATGAGATGTACCCCACAGAAGACTTTTAATTTTGGATTTTGTAAACAGAATGATAAAATGGACTGATTTCTGTTTGCAAAGTGGTGTGATCATTTCTGAAGCCTATCAGTGGAGTTGAAAACATATATCCAGTTTGAAAAAAAAAACAAACCACTTTTGTCCTTTGTCATTGCCTCTTCTCTTCAGATGTTGTTCATTCTGTTTTCTCTGTTCTATTACTATTTCTGTATTCCTGTTGTTACTTTTTAATTTCTTCTCTTCCCAATTTAAGCAGTTACACATGTAAAGGTAAGGAACATGTAATAAAGCTAGATCAGTCCTAACTCTAGTATATTGTACTGTATGTGCATTCTGAATAGTTTGCAACAGGTAAACTTAATTTCAGACATTTGCTTTATTTCAAGACTTAATTTCAGACATTTAAAAAAAAAGTATTTTCAGACTTTTTTTCTTGTCTTTACCTTTCCTGTGAGGAAGATCATCATCTTCAGTTCTCTGTGGGTGCCTTATTGATGCATTCTGTATTATTATTATGGTAGTGATCCCAGGTTCTTGGATGGCTATGACAGTAAAATTTGTGGGTAGTAGTGAAAACAGCAAAAATAATAATGAGAAAAGCTACATAAGTTCTTATGTCTGAGAAGTGTAAACTTGCCAAAAGCGAAAAGGGCAATGTTCTTCTGGTTTACAGTGCCATTCCTTTGGAGTTGTAACATGTTTTAGGCCAAGAGCATAATTGGCTGTAGCAGCCGTTTTGCTGGGCAGTTACTTATTGCACAGCTCATACTCCATTGCATTCCAGCAAGTGATTGCCGAGCTGTAAAATGTCACTGAATGGTAGGTAGGATGGTGTGGAATGGTTGGAAATTTGGCTTCAGATTCCTCAGTTTCTTCTCTGCATTTTCTCCGTTTCCTTGTTGCCTTCCACCCAGCCTCTGGTCTACTTCTAGGTGGAGAACAGCATTGCCAAATACAACTCCTCTTCCTGTGTACTTAGAGGGGTTTTTGCCTATACTGATAAATGAAATAGGGTTTGGTTCTTTTTTTCCCTGCTGGTGTGATGCAAAAATGGAATGTAGTTGGCACTATGATTTTCTGGGATGGCTGTTTTACTCCAGTCCTGAATCTGTGTTAGGGAGGAGCATATCCATGTTGTCCAGACTATCTCAGAAAGAGAGGGGAGTCAAATAATATTTCTAAGAGCTCATCCTTCTCTGTGATTTATTAAAAGCAGTGTAGCTTCTTGTCTTAGGCCCTGAATTGAATGACTGCAGGAGTATGTATCCGTGTATCCCACTTCTGTGCAATGTCTGAAGGCTGAGGAACTGCCTTTGTTACCTCTCCTACTGGCATTCTACAGGAGAAGGAAAGAAATCCAACTCATTTTTAGTCATCTAATGTGTTCCCTTTGGATACAGAATTCATTGAGTCATAAATACAGTGCATGGCCTTTATTAGAGAGTAAATGTAAATTTTAAACCACGCCTATAGATGATGTTGCTTGGATTGAGTGCGTGCACAGCCTAACATTTCCCCTTGTCATTATTAAAGTTAGTTTCTGCCATTTTTCCTCTTCACTTCAGTTTGAACAAAGGCAAGGTTTGTGCCACTTGGTTGAGAACACCCTCGTCAGACATCAGGCAGCTGCCACAACTCTTTATTCCCACCTCAAGTCCTCTTCTTATGCAGAGGGGACGACAACACCCCAGGGATTCATACACTGACTGTGGCAGCAAGCTTTGGCCCTGGGGAAGCTGAAGGGCTGTAAGGCAAAGACGGAATTTTTTAAGAAGTTCTCACTAATCCCTGGATTTGGAAGAATGATGGAATAAACTGCAAACCTTTTGCTTCAGGCACTGGTGCAGATGATTTTTCCAATAAATAATATTGTTTTGAGCATTACTGAGCTCATTCGTGTTAGTTAGAGGGGTTTTTAATTATTTTAAATTTGTTGATTTCTTTGTACCTTAATGGTGCAGCTTTTGCATGGGTGGGTGCTTTTGTGTTCCTTCTCCTCCCATTTATTATGTCAGTGTGTCTTTTACTACACATCCAAGGACAGCTTTTATTTTCCTCATTTTTAGCTTCACTTTCTAGTTTTTACAGTTAAGTGCATTTTTTATGTCGTAGGTCACCTGTCACGTTTCACCAAGGCAATATCTGCGCACTGGAAGTAATTCAGCCCATCTTGCTGTTTAATTTCATGCTAATGTCTGGAAGACGTTATCTAGGTTAGCCAGGCTGAGGAACATAGTGTCCTTTCCTAACTTCTATGATCTAAGAAGCTTTTGGCTATCTCACTGACCCTTGGCGTGTTGTCTTGGTCTGGATTTTACAGATAGTTATCTGAAGTGTGAACTGGCCAGATGAATTGCTGCCCGTTGTAAATTGTTGTTTAAATTTCTGTGCTACATTGAATACTGCTTAAAATGTTGGGTCTTTAAGGAGGACCCACTTCTATTTCTTCCTTCAGATGGTGTGAATAGGGCAATGAGAAATCCCTTCAGCATCATTGATGAAAATCCTACCCATTTATTTGTTGATTCCCAAGTTACTTTTAAGCCAAATTCTCCAGAGGAGATTTGTAACATGATGAATTTCCTTTGCTGCAGTATCTATGTCATACTTTACTACCTTGTGTTTGATTGTTTATAATGTGTGTGTTAGGAGTAGGAGTTTGGAAGCGTGGTGTATCCATCCCAATTAAATAACATATTTTTCAGTACGTGTCACATGTGAATGGAAAAAGGGAAACATAGCACAATGTGTATGTCGTGGGTGTCTCTTGCAGATGTTGAATCTGTCCATAAGAAGAGGTTCCTAAGAAAGTTTTATTAATGAATGTTGCATCATTGCTTTTTTTATAGTTGCAGCTGCTCAGGGTGAAGGAAACTCCCAAATCTCTCATACACTTGTTGAAATACAGCATGATTTGTTGGTGTATATAAATTTATGCTATTTATTTCTAATTTGACTTCATTTTGCTCTCTGCCATGATCCTCTGGAGTAATGTGAAACAAAAGTAAAAGGCCTATTCTGATGTAATGATTGAGTAAAATGTAACAGGATAGTAATAGTCAAATTAGATCCTCTTGCTGCCAGAAATGGTTGGTTTGTTAAATCAAAGCAGAATGGAAGCGCTGAGTTATGTGCTTGCTTAATGGGCTCCTCTCTTGAGAAGGTGGTGGTGTTACCTAGATCTTTATGGTCATCATCTGCTGCTTGCTGACTTCCTCTGAGGAGTAAAGTCTTCATGGCATATTACCTGTCTGTGATCCATCTGCTTTGGGAAACAGCTTCCTTCTCTTATGCTGCATTGTTTTGGGGTTGTTAAGGAAAGGAAGAGTCAGGCAATCGCTCCATGAAGAGGACAAAAGACGAGTAATTTCAACATAAAATACAGAATGAGGTGTACAGATTTGGGGACAAACTACGGCCATGATACCGAGCTGTTTGTCTCCTGTAGGCCAGAGTGCATGTGGTAGGAGAGGAGGCTGAGCATGAAAGGGGTTTTGTGTCTTTCTGCGTACCAGTTTAAGTAAAAACTGTCACTTTATATATCACTCCTAGTTTTATTATTTTCCTGTCCATTGAAGCAGGAAGAAATAATAGACTACAGGTCAAAAATAGAATTCTCTGAGTTATACATACCTGCTTTGGGTAACATCCGACTCTGTCAGTGATTTTTCTAGCATAAATCCCTGTGCAGTATGACTCGTTTAGTGGATTATGAAGAGAAAGTAACCATTTGCCTTACCCATTGAAAAGTTAGCCATGTATCCCTCCCTTTTGATAAGTGTTCCCATAGGGAAATTCCACTATTGTGGACCTCTTTTCAGGTGTGATGCATCCAAAGTGTGGAAAATGGAGACTTCATCAAAGCAAATCCGTTTTGTTGTTGATCTCATTTCTATTTATATCTCTTGTTGTGACTCAGACCTGTGGGAGCATTTTGGAGGGAACAAGACTGAATCTTGTGTAAGAAAGTGTCTCTCTCTTAAAAAGCCTCGTGCTTATTTTCTTTGGTAAACGATTGTAAGGAGACAGTGAAATACAGATACAGTGTTTTGGTGGATATTAACTTTTAACAAGCTTATACAATAGAGCTTTCCATAATTGGAATTCCTTAGCTCTACAAAGATAATGAAAATATGAATGTAGTGAACTGGCTATATATACTAGCAGACAATTTCCAAACACTTAAAACCAATGGATTTAAAATTTATTGTGCTAAGAAATTGCTTGGAACATTAAAAACTTGGATAGTAACTACACTTCATGCTAAGCAGACATCATCTGGTTATGTTGAAATGTAAAGACTTAATTTGGGTCTTGCTGAAAGCAGTGGCAAAAGTACTGCTGCCTTTGCTAAATGCAGACCTGGGGCAATGGGAACTGTCCTGGAGTTGGGAGACAACAAGGTCTGCACTGGGAGGGAAAAAAAAAATCACTGTTAGTGACTGGTTGAGTATTTTAAGAATTATAAAGGACTTGAAACAGCTTAGGAAATTCTTTTACAGGTAGAGATGATGAAATGGGTTAGCATTTAGGAAGTAAAGGGTTTGTAGGGAGTTGAAGATACTGTGTCATGGTAAGAAACAAGACTAGGACACAAAAATGAATCCTGTGCAGGACGGGTGCTTGGAGTGGGAGTTACATTCTGAAGGGAAAATAAGAATGGCATTGCCTTGACGAAGAACTTCAAAAGAGATGGGGACTGAGAAGCATGAAAAGGGGCTGGAATTTGAATAAACGGATGGAAAATGTAAAACCAGGCTAGAAGAAGGGAAGCAAATAGCCCTATTCCTTTCTTTGTTCCCTGAGGTGTGTGTGTATATATATATATATATATTTTGCTCATTCAGTAAAGACTTTGCCCTTTTTGAGGGAAAAGAATCACCATGCTAGAATATAATTTTCCAGAAGGCAGTCTCTCCCTGGGAGCAACAGTACACACTACAATCCAAAACCTTTCTAGTATGCTGGGACTGAACTGTGGTGCATGAATTCACCCCTTTTTGAAGAATGGTATTCTCAGCCCTTATCCCAGAGTGCACATTGACTGGTTTTTAGTGAAACAAGGTTAAGCGATTGTTTTACCAGGACTCCAATTTAATATCTCATAGATATGCTGAGCAGTTTGAATGAAGTGTCTTTTCACTTTCCATTGCTGGAAATTCATTATAGCAGATATTAAAAATGTACATGAATTTATTGCTTTATTCCTAAACAACTGCTTTTCTGTGTAGGGTAGCTGCTTCGGAACGAGGTGAAAAGGGTGTCCACTCCTTACTCAGAAATGCTGAGTAGCTTAAATCATAGAAGAGGATTAAAGCAATGAAATCATAATGAAATCCTGCTTCTCAGGATTGCTTTTTTAGTATGTGTTTCTGCACCTTTCTGTGCTCAGAAAAGAAAAAAAGATAATCGTGTTAATCAGAAGGCAGAAGGAAAAACCCACTTTAACAGACTGGGCTCTGAGACAGACTGGAGTTGTGAACCTCTTAGATTTCTTTGAGGCTCTTTACTCCAAATCTCCTCTTTGGAGTACAGTCCCATCACTGCATATGCCATCGAGACCAAGTCTTTTATTGGGTAACTTTTCTCTTTCATCTACATAGACTGTGAACTCAGCCCTGGCCTTGTCCCTTACAAGGCTTCAAGTTGGGAGGTGGGAACCCTATTTCTGTTAATCTTTATCTTGACCTTTGCTTGAGTGTGAAAAGGGAAGAGGAATAAGCCTTGCTTATTATTTTACTGTCAACTTTCTTCAGGTTCTGTATATTTTTCCTAGAATATCTTGGACGTAGCCTGGTGTTCTGGCTCTGCATTTACGCTCTGGTTCCATGATGTGTGTTAGACAGTGCATGACCTTTTCCCTAGTGGAACGAATGATAAATAAAGCCTGATATGTAGAAGTTACCCACCAGTACAAGGAACCTCATCAGCACGATCATCATCTGCTTTTGTGCTCAAGTTTAATGAGGAAACTTGTTCAGTTGCACATAGTCCATCTGAAAACAATAAAGGCAGAACTACTATGAGCGAAGCTATTAAAAAAATTAAAATCCTCCTCATTTCGTTTGTCGAAAGGCAAGGAGAAGGGATAGACATATGGCCACCCACTTGGTTCCACAAATTGTAAGAAGTGAAAATAACTTGTGACAGAACTGCCTAGGGGTTTTGTTTAGCCTATCACACATGGCCTCAATAACACTGTGAAACTGCTTCTTCACCCCCTCCAACGCTACTCAGCCTCTTCTGCTCTGGAATCTGCAAAGCATTTTTCAAATTAAATGTGCACTGTTTCCCTTTTAAGTTCCAGGAGTGAGTGGCTGAGAAAGACACGCTGGGAGATTGGAAACAATCGGCATCGGCGACAAAGGGAGTTGCCTGCTGCTTTGCGAGCAACGCAGAAAATATGCCAGCCATGCAGCGAGCAGGGATTCCAGGGCTGGCTGAGGTTTATTTGTCCTGTGCACCAGCCTTCCTCAGACTCCTGTGGGGAGGAGGGTGGATTTGAGATCCCTTGGAAAACTGCTGCAGGATAGGTCATGTTTTATGAGCGTGTTGTCTGGGATTCGGAGCTGACGTTGACCATTTGAGCCTAGATGATGAGCTTTTTGGAAGTGCTGTGCCTGAATTCCCTGTGCGAGGGTAGGTGAATAGGTATGTGTTTGGTGCTGGGGATTCGATTGCTCAACACACCATTACCAAAGCTGTCATTCTGTCACTCTGGAAGAAATTAAATAGGGCCATTTGTACGTTCTGACGAAGAACTGATTTTAATTGGGGATAGGGGAGCAGCTTTTGCATCCTAAATAGGCATGGATCACTTAACCAAGTCAAGGAGTCAGCTGGCAAAATTATCTGACAGTGAATATGAGGAGTAAGTCATAGAATCTGTAGGGTTGTCATAACCAGATCATTCAAGAAAGACAGTGCAGGAGTTTTGTGGAAGAGTATGAACTTTGCTTTTCTTGTGGAGGCATAAAGTCTTTGAAGGAAGACAGTGAACAGTTCAGCACATGTCTATAAGCTAGAGGAATAGGTTGGGGTAGGGGAAAGTCCTATAGTGACTTCTGTTTTGCTGCTGGACACATCCTGCTAAGGGAGGAGCCAGAGCTGTGCCAGCAGCCCCTGACCATGTGTGTTTTCTGTTGATTAACAACCAAGCAATGAGAGAAGAGATGGCGTTTCTGAATGGGTGTCCAAATGAAAGCAGTGTGATGGTCTGGGTATTTGTACTAATATTTAACAGTTCTGCTGTGAAATAGCTGAGGCTCATGTGGTCGTGAATAAGATAGAACTGCTAACCCACTGGAATCAGAAAGTTTTGTCACTTAGATGATAATGTGTGGGGGTTTATGGAGGGATGAAAGGGGAGCCTGAAAGGCTTCTCTACTTCTGTGCTGGCAAGTGTGACTGTGCATCACAACTGTGTAGATCTGCAAGTGATAGAGACAAATACTGAAAATACAATGTGCTGTCCTTATGCTTCTCTGTGCTCATCCTGTGTTAGAAAAAAATCCATCTGCTTTGAATGTCACACAATTAATTTGATAATTGATTCAAACGGAAAATAAGGTGGTACAGTGCAGAGTCAGGAATTCATGTACAAATGCAGCTGGAGAAAATAGCCAAGGCTAGTTATAAGTCTCCTTTTTCTTGTCCCTGAAACTTTTCATCAAAGGCCTGTGTGGAAATTAATACAGAAAAGATTTTTGAAAAACAAAGCAATACGAAGAATTAGTTACATAGGACTTGAGGAAACAAACTTCTTACATGGTTGATAGAACCTCAGAAATCAGCGTACACTTAAAAAACCATGAAGTTAGATGGTTTGTTGCCATATAAATGAGTTTATTTAATCACCAATTTTAAAAGACCTGTCAACACAATAAATATAATGTTAGATTTTTATACCTGATCCTTTTGTAATTTCTCTATTGATGCAGCTCAGAATTGTCAGTCCAGTAGAGTATTTAATAAGGAAATAAAAGAAAGTTTTGTTCCAGGAATCAGAGCCTTGGCTTAAAATTAGATTATCTTCCTTACTAATTTGTCATCTTCTCTAGGATGATTTAACACTTCTAGTTGTCAATCATATTATATTTTTAAGGTTTCATCTGCCATTAAGATGGTTGAATTTTAAATTACTCTTTTTAATAGTAAGAAGAGAATCTGACATCAGAGATTGATATTAGAAAGATAAGGGAGGGAAAAAATAAAGCAAATGTTTGTAGTAATTTGAAGTTGTCATTTTGGTACTCATATGAGGAAACAGTGCAGCTCTAATTAAGAATAGGTTTCAAAATAAGGGGAAGTAAATGTAATTAATTTACATTTCAGAAATTCCTAAACATATTATATGGCTTGGTCTGCCTACTCAAAGCGTTCTGTGACAGAATGTGCCAATGGGAAAACTTTTGGATATAATGAATATAAAATCCTTTGCTTTACACGGAACCCTGAAACTTGTTTCTTTTGCATCTGACACAGAATTATTTCTGGAAAGAGGTGGCTCGGGGAAGGGGGAGAAACATCTGTAAGTTTTTCGTTTTCTTCAGGGAAGTTTACACAACATTTGTTTGTATATGCCAGGAAGCACAGCCTGGGTTCAACTATCTCCAGTGCAGAAAGCTGCACTATTTAATGCTGTGCTCAAATTGTTTTAGCTTCGGTTAGTAATGCACACAACTCAAGAAAATGAGAAGTACCTGGAGATGGAAACTGAGAAACAGTATGGAGCAAAAAAAAAGTTTTCTTTTCTCATTCTACTTCCTTTAGGTAAACCCCTTCAATGATTGAATTCCAATTGACCTCCAGCTCTACTCATTCTTTCTTTTTGTTGTTAATAACACCCAGTTCAAAATTCACCTGCAGTCCTTTGTTTCTGGGATGGTGTTGCCTAAAATGAGGAAAAAACTTCTGAGGCAATTTAATTGGGGTAAAGCAGAGAGGAGTTCTTTACTGAAAAGCTTTTCAAATTCCAAAAATATATTGACGTGTACGCCCAGCATAAGAGGTGATTCCTATTTTTATAATACTAATTAATTATCATAACTAAAGGTTGCATCCAACCTAGGGACCATCCACCCTCGTCCCACCTTGGTGCCACCCCCAGAACCTCCCTGGGGTCTGCCCCTCGGCATGCTTTCCTAGAATTGAGTCGGGGGTCTCAGGACCCCTTACTTCTTCACCATTGTCTTCTTCACATCGCATTCCCTGGTTGGAGCTTCTCCAAGCTTCGTGAGTCTTCTATCTTATTTTGAATATAACATGTATTGTTATTCTAGTCCTGGTATATAAGTCCTAAATAAAATGTTCTATTTGCTATCTTACCCTTAACTCAGACATTCAGGAATGCAGTACAGAGGCAGAATTTACAAATACACAAAAATATATACATATACACAAACATATATGAACACCATAAAGTCTTAAGGCATCAAAGGCAAACATTCTGAGGAGACTCTGAGAGCTCTGTGGGCCTTGGAGCGTTGGCTGGCATGGTTTGCGTGCACTGATGGTGAGGTGGTATCAGCTCCCTTCTTCCTTGAGATGTAGCAATGAAAGTTGTCAGGTCAGCACATGGACTTTTGGGGTTGGTGTCTGTGCCAGCTGTCTTGCAGTGATATAAAGCACAGTTCTGGTAGGAAGGGCCAGTGGTTGGTGGGAAGCAGGATTCTCTGGGCCGAGAGTCAGATAAACTTGGCTCCCTTGTTGCACTTAACATTTGCAGTTCTTGTGCTACTGATGTTTGTTCTGGACTTTTAGTCTTTCGGAGTGCTATTTTATTGTAAACTAGTGCCAACTTTGATTACAAAGACTTTAAAACTTTCTAATTCAGAAATCAGAGTTACAGTCCTACACATGCTCACACCTAAAGCAAAAATATTTCTTTTTAGTCAGGCTATGCTTTTTTAACATTTCAGGCCTTTAAATAAAAAGTGTAGACATTTTAATACCTTGCTCATTTTCTCCTTTTCCTTCTGGGAAAATTACTTTGTAATTCCTCAAAACTGATGAATAGAAACAAAAATTATAGAATTAAAAAAAGAAAAAAAGGAAAACTGAGAACTGGGGAATGAGGAGAGAGTAGGAGTTACTATTTTTTCCTGTTATACTTAGTAACAGAACAGGAAGGACAAACGTTTTTGGAATTTTTCATCTTAATGAGAAATACAAAACTTTCATGAAACCTAGTTTTGAAGGCAGGCCATTTTCAAATTAAATTTCCCTCAGCTCTCAGTCTAGCAGCTTTTGCCTTTACCTGTACAAGAAGAGGAGGCTTTGAAGGCTGTGAATCACACCAATCCAGCAGGATTTACAAGCACGTGACTTCAAATATTTTCAAGTTGTCTTTTTAAGATCGGCTTAGCCATGTCCTCCAGGACTGTTGATGCAGTTAAAGTAAAGCACGTGATTAAGTGCTTTGTTGGATCCAAGCCAGAACACTTAACACCTTGTAGAACACACTTCTTAGTCTGAATATGTGCAGTCATGGGGAGTTGTCTCTTTTTTTTCTAAGAAAAGATAAATTTTTCTATTCCAAACTCACTGCTCTTCCTTGCTTTTTTTCTTTTAATGCAGTCTTTCTAGGGCCCCCTCTCCCCGAACTCCCCTTCTAAACATAAAAATACCAAAACACATACACTTTTTAAGTTTTGATTGTGCACAGGTGAATGTTTTCTTCTCTCCAGCTGTGTAGAACCCAAATGTCAACTCAGCAATGGTACTTTTTTATTTCCTAATTGATATTCAAAAATGGCTTTTCCATAGGATTCTTTTTTAAAAGTGAATCTCTGAAAAAATATAAATAATAAAGCTTAGAGACTCATGCCTTTTCTATTACGATAATTTTTTTTTTTTCCACAGTAGATATGTGTTGTTTTCCTGGGACACAGATAGTTTGCTTAGGTGTTTAGAGTGTGATAATGCTGGTTTGCATTTACAAGGACTAATAACAGAGACCCAGGAACAGATAAACATGATGGGGGATTTCCATTGCCTCAGCCAGCTATTGAAGAAATGGGAGAACTAAACAATGCTTACAGTATGTTCTAAAAATTAAAAAATCCTGGACAACTGGACTTCAGCACTGCTTGTTCTGCAAATGATTTTGGATAGGAAAAATTCAAGCAGTTTTGGCACTCTCATCAGGTGGGATCCTGGGATCAATTATTATTTGGTAATCAAAGTGGATTTTTACATATTTATTTGTTTTATAGTAATGCTGTGAGAGGAAAAACTATTACATTGTCGTATTGTTTTAAAGGCTTAGAGTATTGTTTGGACTACTCCATTATAAAGGTTTTGCTCATCCCCTGCCAATTAGGGAGAGCCTTTGTTTCCAGCAAAAGTTGCCTGGGGTCTTTGCCGTGGTCCTTTGCCTTGTCATCTGAGAAGGTGCAACTGCAAATCTTGATTTTTATAGTTACGTGACTTGATGATAAAGTTGGCTGGCACGTAGCGTGGAGACAATAAATTTAAAGCTTTTCTATTTGGAAGCCTTTTGCTTTTGTTGACCTTTGTTAGTTAGAACAACTGCTGTGTTTCAGAGGTACTAGAGACCTTCACCACTTCCAGCTCCTCTGTTGTAAAGGCTAAGCTATGTGGGTTCTTTTCTGGCGTAAGCAACGGCATACTCAGGCCTGGCTGCAGTACTTAACAGAGAGCAGAATTTAAAGACAAACTGTGATACCCTTGTTTGCACTGGAGAAAATGTCACTGGGTGTCTACCAGAACCCAGCCTTTCCTCCAGCTGGAAGTCTGATACTCTGGCTAGATTTGGGTCCCTGCACAGTTTGCTGCTTTAAGGAACATCTGTATCTTTTCTTTGACTGTCTGGAGCAGGTATATTCATCATCTGCACAGGTTTGCTGTTGCCAGCCTGTATCCCTTGGCTGCATTCCATTACTCACTTTTGAGTAATCCTGGTATTGGGGATTTTTCCCTTTGATGCAAACTTGTTTGTACCGTAGAGGTCCCTCACTGCTGTGTTGCGGTGGTAAGGAGTTGGTAGAGGAGGTCAAAGGAAGATGATGCTGGAAGAAGCAGAGGCTCAGTGTCGATACAACTTTGTCTTGTACTTTTCATCTTTTTCTCTCCAACCATAAATGTGTTCTGTGTAGTGGTTGCTTCCCTTTTCAGCTGTTGTATTTCCTGGTGAAGAGATGTGGAAGCTGCAGAGATCCCAAGTGGCAGTCTGGGGAAGAGGTTCTTCTAAGGACATGGGTGACGAGTTTTGATTTTTGCTATAGATGCAGATGTGTTAATTTTATAAGATAATTCTGCATCAGCCTTATCTTGAAGATGCTTCTATATTGAAAAACATAATCCCTGCATGTTTTTGTTTTTTTCTCCCACGTCTTTTCAGAAACAAAAATGCCTATTTTTCCATGACAGTGACCTGCAAATGTATGACCCGTTTTGTTGAGACCTCTGCTCCATATGGGATTCTCAGAATGATACACCTAACATTTTCTTAAGGTTGGGATTACTCAGATGTGAACAGGCAAGATTTTCTGATTGGTATTTTGCATTCGAAGGATTTCCTGAGTGCTTGCAAAAGTAGCCTGCTTTTTCCTGAATTGCTTTGCTGTCCCTTGCCAGTAAGTTTTTTGTGTTGATAAGAGGTAGCACCCGTTTCAGTGCAGCTGTTCTGTATTTGAGATGGCTACATTTTGCATCTTTTCAATTTATTTTTGACTGACACACGTACTCTTAATGGGATACTTGAGTCTTTACCTGTTCATCTACTGATTGTGAATATTCTTAGAGAGGTAAGAGTGTCTTTTTTTATACTATCGTATACTTCTACACTTGTTTCCAATAAAAAGAGGAAAAATGGCCTGTATTGTTTTCTAACTGATAGTTCTTTACTCTTTCTCTGAAATACTCTCTTCTCTGAATAATTTTTGGGCGATAATGGTATTGCCATGCTTGTGAACTTCATGCGTGTTAAGCTGGCCTGCACTGATTTGGAACCCAAGGAGTGACACTCTTCATATTTCTTGCATCTTTTTCCTTGGATTCTGAACCCCTTCACAGTTGTTGATGCTGACTACAGTGTATTGTTTTGTAATTTTGACTCTAAAACTTGTAGCTCTTTCTACCTCTTTTGATTTCTGTAGAGCATTTTTGATTTTTAATAACATCTGTTATGGCAGAGGACTATTGCTCTTTCAGAAACCAGCTCACTTTGCATGGCGTGTTCCACGTGCCTTGTCAAGGGTGGCTCTGGGTCATTTAATACCATCTACTGGAGTGTTTTGCTCCTAGTTGTGATGCCTGCTCTGTCACCAGAATTGGTTTTTCTGTGCCACTCTCTGCAGGCTTGCACCAGCAGCGCAGCTCCTTATTACTGCCTTCTCACTGGTCTCTGCAAAGTGTGTGTCTCTTTTACATTTCATTTTCTTTGCATTAAGTGCATTTCTCTTTGAATTCCTGTGTTGCCATTTCATAGGCAGCTTCCTCTGCCTGAATGAACTAAAAACCTCTCCCAAACCTCAAGTGCTTCAACATGTGCTACTGTGAGGCACCTCCTGACAGACTCCTGCCATGCTCATTTCGGATGAGGCCGCTGACAAGAGGCCATTGAAGAGAAAAAAAAGATAATGTCTGTTACATGAAGAAGCTACTCATTCACTGATGATATGGGGCTTAAGAATAAGTATGCATCTCATCCCTGCAGACCATATAAAAAACCCACTGTAAAAAGTGAAACTCTGTTTTTCAGTTTTCAACAGGACTGCATTAAAAACCAGTTACTCGTTCCTTCATTTTAATGGCAACAGCCAGTAAAGGGAGGTTCTTGTGTGTTAGCATCCTAATGGTGTTTTTCAGGTATTTTATATTAACTAAATTGAACTAACACATCTTAAAAAGAAATCTGTTTTGGCCGCCAGGACAGGAATGTGAAAGAAACTAATTCACTGCATAGCTGAAAAATTGCAGAACATCAAATGCAGTGGGAGTCAGTGAGTGTTACTTTTGCAGATATTCTTACTTGTGCAGTTAAATTGTATGGGTAGATAGATATTCTCAGGAAATTGAATTGCCACAAGGTGAGGGAGACAAGGCTGGCATTATTCTTAGGTATTGAACTGTGATCAGTAAAGTTTGCCTCACGTCTTGGACTTTCTCAGCTGGAATAATTTACGGACAGCTTCTATGCAGGAAGACTTGCTTTACTAAAAAAAAAAAAATCTGCTTTGTCCATATGAAAGTATAAAGATTAATATTCCAGAATTAATTAACTTTAACTTGGAATAAAGGTTGGGCTGGCAGTGCTCACCGTGTGTTTTGTCTACTTCAGCCAACGCATGTTAATGATGGAGATTGGAAAAAAGTTTGGGCGTGCTTTGCCCCAGTTGGTAGCATGAAGGCCTTGGGAGAACAGAGGTGCTGGTGGCAATTCCTTGGCTTGGGTTATTCCCTGATGGCTAGGAGGAGTCAGTAACTCCAGCAGGTACCCTTTGAAACCCAGGCACAGCTGAATTTTGCATCTGGACTAGCCCACCCCCAAAGTGCTCTGTGGTTCCTCAGTTTTTTTTGTCCTCCCACATCACTTGATGTTGGGTATGTTGTGTGCTCCTGTTGCTGGCCTCTAGAGTGTATTGAGGGGAGGAAGCCAGAGGAGGAGGTGAGGAGCAAAGGGTGATCAGCCTTCTCTGGACTCTTATGTGGCTGCCTGTGGTTTGAAGGTGGTTGGCACAATGCAGGTTGTTCTTTGCTATTTTATTAAAAAAAACCCCACCAAGGATGTGTAAGAACAATAAGTGGCCAAAATAGGCTGCTCAGTGGAGTTTAAAAGGAAATAGGTTTGTCCCATTACCTCAACCCTTATCTACGATGCAATAGATATTGACATCTGATGTTTGATTGTTCTGTGAATGCAGGTTTTTCAATCTCTCGCTATAAATGTCTAAAAATGCCATGTCATAAAAGCAGCCCTTTTATATTCCTTCTGCTGTATTTATTTTCCTGACTGCCAAAGACTAATCCAGGCAGAGTGAAGAACTGCAGAGAAATTTCCTAAAAAGCTGAAGGAACTCCGCAGAGAGAGAGAGAAGCAGAAAATGGGCTGTGATTCCTGCCAGCTGGCCAGAGCTCAGCCTCAGCGAGACATCCCGTGCTGCCAGTCCTGGGGAACGCACTGGCAGCCAGTGCCTTATGCACCCCTCTGCCTCCCAGGTGGGGGAAGGCAAGCAAAGCGCTCCTTTCCGTGCTAGGATTTGCCATGTGATGTATCGGACCATTTCAGATATATTACATTAATATTTCTGGCTTTAAATTGGGAAAGGCTGCGATTAAAATATCCTGGATCCTGTGATCGCATAGTTGGTGTTGGCAATTTCTGTGATTGCATATTTGGTAGCTAATGCCTTTTATGAATTCCAGATTTTTCTCCTCCGGGTTAATTGTGCCTCTGGAGCTAATGCTGGAAGGCTGTCGCTTGGTTGTGTTTGTTACTTTCTCCTTGAAGAGCCCAGCTCTTTCTTTGCTTCTACCATAGGTACGCTGGTGGGAAAACAACAGGACATCTCTGCAGCTGTGTCTAGTACATCTCTCTCTTAAAGTGAGCACACATTTACCCCAGAATATGTTTTGTGCTGTGCTGTCAATATATTGATTTGCTTTAAAGCTTGTGCTGAAGAGACTCCTGGTGAGCGCCATTAACCATGCTTAGGAGGAGGAATTTCTCATCTTTTCTGAATGAGAAGAGCTGTGTTCTGAAATATGCTGATACCAGTGAGCTCAAGGAAATGAAATCATTTGGTCAGACTGTACATTTTGCTGGCAAAAGTATCCTATTATTATAAGATGTTTAGATGCTGATAAAGTTTAGAATTTAGCAACACACCAAATTTTAATTAATCACCAGTGTACAATAAATGCTGTATGTTTTAAGTGGATTTAAAGTGTGCTTGAGGAAAGAAATCATATATATATATATAAAGGTGTACTCACTTTATTTGTATTTTTTGCTGGTACTCTTACACTAGTGGGAATAATCAAAGGATACCTCTTGAAAAGTTTAGACAGTCAAGTTGTGCAAAAGATGCTTTTCACTTACTAGTGCCTATTTGCTGTTGGAAATCTGAGTATATAGCCACAAAAGCCAGCTGTTTTCTCCTTATGGCAGAAAACCCCAAACCAATACGCTTGTTTAGAGTATTTCTATGACATGTTTCCTGAGTTTTTCCTACTGCTTTTTCATTTCTTTACATAAAACACCCACAACCCTTCTTGATGAGGTGACAAAACAGCCAAATAAACGGAGTCGTTTTTATGGGATTGATTTCCAGCTCTCCTTTTCTTGATTGTCTTGAAATGTATCTCTCTGCCTACTAATTACTAAAAGAGTGTGCAATCTGCGAGTATCTGACATTTCTGTGTTTCTTCATATTAGGCTAAGGCTGCAGTGAAAAAGGAGATGATGGTTCTTGACTGTCTCTTCTTTCACCCTGATGTACTTGGGGAAAGAAAGAAAAGGCCTCCTTTGCCTGTGTGAGGAGTTGGTTTGTATGCGGGTTTGTGCATGTCTGTATATGTATCTCTATCTGAGCATGCCATAAACCTATGGAGAACACTGCATTAAGGATAATAAACTTGTTTTCTTTACTCTGTTGGGTTAGATGGAAGTCACATTTCAAATTCATTTGCTCTGTTGGCAAGAGTGAGAAATGTCACTGTGGGAAATAAAAATCAATGACTTGGCAGCAGTGTGGAGAACCAAGAAAAACACCAAAAGCTGCAAGACTAGATATGATCTTGCAAAATTTGCGGTGCTGTGCGATTGTACTGGTATATCTGCCATTGGAAAACTGAAAGACAGAGCCCCTGGAGCAAGAGCCCCTCTGCTGGTGTTCTAGTCCTTCAACTGGAGCCTGGCCTCCCTCTTACTGGGACGGGATTCTGCCCCTCAATCTCCATCTTTCAGATTATCTCCCCTCCAAATGCTGTGGTTTTAGTGAGTAAAGGCAAAGTGTGAAATTCCCATTCTTTGAACTCCAGTTTGAAGATAAAAAAAACCTTCTTGAGAGTATTTTCAAGAGGAACAGTGAAATTATAGGATTACTGTTTTCAATCCCATTACATCTCTGGGCAGGTGGGTCCAATTCATAAGGAATTTTTTTCTGTTTTGTCAGGAAATCTCTTCTGGATTTAATCTTGATGCAGGATGTAGTATTACTAGAGACAGACGAGAATGAATTGTGATGGATGGATTGGGAAGAAAGGTGAAAAGAAAACCAGTGAGAATTCATTTTTATAAGCCAGCAGGACAGAGAGCTGTAACGAGTAAGTGAGAAGAGCACAATAAGAGGTTTGGAAAATACATTTTGTGGGCAAGAAGGCTTCTATTTTAAAATGCTTTCTATATTACATTATGTATCTGGCAGAACTTCTGATTCTTCTAGCTCTAATGAGAACACAAGCCAGTGTCCAGTCTCTGTAAACTAAGAACCAATCCTTTGCAGGGTCTCCCTCCTCTGTTCTTCATCATTCTTTTCCTTGAATTTCCAACACATTGGTTTTTTGCAGTATTACTGTTTTGACTCTTGGTTTGATGATAGCAGGGGTCTCTTGCCTTTCTGTAGGTCTCAGGTGCTATCTAGTGCTTTTTATAATGCTTTTTATTCTTATAATACTTTCCAGTATTTTCTAGCACACCCCGTCAAGGAAGTAAAATAATTCAGTGATGTTATTTATGGATGAGAAATCAAAGGAAAGGGAAGCAAATGGGTCAGAAAGACAGGGCAGTTGGGAATAGAGGCCACTGGTATATGCACTGCTGCCTGGCTCTTAGGTAACTGTGATGTATTTCTCATGTTTAAAAGCTATTCTCATGATTGGCTCTTAAATGTCATATTTCTTTCCAAGTTTTTTTTTTTTTTAATTCTTATTCAATTTAAATGAAGCAGGAGTGGCTTATGACTAATTTAACGAATTTTAGGCAACTTTTTATTAAAGGCAACCTTGTTCACCAGGAGGTTTTCTGGCATTCTTCTCGTCCTTTTGAGACCATTTTAAGATTCTCTTACAATGTAAAGGCTTTTTTAATTATTCTGCTGTTCATTTTGCCATGCAGTATATACTGCATTAACATTCCCCTCATCTGTCTCTTGGGGCAGTACAGTAACTGTTATAAGAGTGATATCTGTGGAACCATATTTTAAGTAATCTTTATGCACTTTGAGTAACTTTCCAAGAAGAAGGTTAAACAAGTTAAAAAAAAAAAGTATTGTCAAAGGAATAATCTTTAATGAAAGCAGTATGGTCTGCTAGTCAGGAAATAGTGTATTTTTTAATATATCTCATAAGTAAGACGGCATCTACAGTGAACTTAAGTTACAAAGAAAAAAATTCTACCCTGGTAATATATTGAAAAGTGAAATACCATCCTCATTTTCAGTTGGCCGAGTCCTTTTTAGTCAACATATTTGCCAGGGATTTATCAGGCCTTAGAAGTCTGATGGGGTGTTCTTTTATGCTTTTATGTAGAATAACTTTTGTTCTAATGAGTCACCTGCCAGACCTCCTGTAGAGCATTACTAAGTATATGATAGATGTGCGTAAAACGCATATTTTCCAAGAGGGGAAAAAAACCATTTTACTCCTGTTCTTTCTGTACACCTAGGATTTATCTTTGCAGTGACAGAGCTTCTGCATTCACTGCTATCAAGAACTAGTTTAAAAAATGAAGTTCTGTATTTACATTTCACATATTTAATGTTTTGAGGGGTTTTTTAAATTATTTTTTAAGTGACAAGGAACAGTAAAACCAACCTTTCCCTCCCTCCCTTTTCCCTAGGAAAAAAAACCTGATTTGATTACAAAGTTATTTTGTAGCCCAAAATCTTCCTTCTCCCTCATCCCCACTATGCTTTTAAATAGAGGCTTGAGTACCTGCCAGCTCCATACCCAGCCCTCAAAGCACAATCTGTGGTGGGATCATCTTTCTGCCTTTACTTGCAACCAGTGAGGAAAAAGATCTTGGAACAGTGGAGGATATTTCATATTTTGAGTTCTATTATTTAATTTAATCTTCTTGCTTCCTTGGCAAGGCAGCTCATCCACCAAGAACTGCACGAGTCAGATGTTTTGTAACTCGCTGTGGTTAGAAGGAATCAATATTGTGCCCCAGGAGGCTCAAGTGGAGGATGCTTTACTCCGTAATCTTCCCTCCAAATAAAACAACAACAAGAATTTCGGCCTTGCTTACAGTAGTTCTGCTGGATCTGTCAAGCAGTTTGGGCGTAGACAGCTGTTTCCCTTTCAGGATGTGGGGGAGTTGAATCATGGAGTGTGAGGGCAAAATAATTCCATGATAGAGGCTGTTAGGGAAAATGTATCTTAATGAAAGGAGACAGTTCCAATTGCAATGGAGAAGCGGGTGGTTGTGGCTCTAGGTGAACTATCAAAGATGATAATTTCGACAAATTTTCTTCTTTGCTCTATTTGTATGATCCCAGTGATGAGAGGTGTGTGTTTCATCCTGATGGATTTAGTCCAGCTGTGTGCTATAGACAGGTGAATGTGATAACAGTGAAATGTTTCCACCTGAGAAAATACCACCTGGAATGAATCAGTTCAGCTGTTCACTCTGGTATCTCTGCCCTGCACCTCAGGCCCATTGGCAGTCACGTTTTCTGCCAATTGGTGTGGCAGAAGGAAGGGAGAATTTGAGTGGGCCACTTGAGCCCTTCTTATGAGAGCATGAGCATCCGGAGGACTCTTCATCCTTTGCTTCCTCCAGAGGTTGCACATCCACAGAGAAGGAAGCAGGGAGCAAGTACTACAAATGACAGATGTTAGAAGGGCACAGGACTGATAGATATCCTTGCAGAAGCTCCTTCTGCCTTGAGTATGGGTGGGAAAGAATTCAAATGGGCTGAAGAGGAGGGTCATCCTCTAACTCTTTTCTGTGCCGTGTTCTACCAACGTGTTCTGCGTTCCTTTGCACAGGAACAATTTGTTTGGTTTGCTGTGGCTCCTCAACTCAAGAAAGCAGTGCTGACCGGGATAGGGAAATGATTTTGGCCCAGTTTCTTCCAGCTCTTTGTAGAGGGAAGTCGTGCTTGAACATGGGGATGTAGAAGGTCTGTGAATTAATTTTAAATTTTAATTTCATAAACACGGAAGGAATGAGAGGGAGATTTTGTTTGTCTTGCAGGAAGGGATAAGGTCAGATGGCCTAATGAGCTTTTACCTCCTTGGATATTTAAAAATTTTGCAAGTTCTTTAAACTACCCGTGTATTAATGAGAAAAGGTCAAGTACTGCACTGATAACATCATAGAAATTGATAGAAAAGGCCCGTTAAGCCATCCTGTCTATCTCCTTGCCAGCACAGGATTATTCCCTACAGGATGTTCTCTAATGCTCTGTTCAGATTGTGTGAGAGAATCATGAGTTTTATGGGTTTGGCCTTTTGACAGTACACACTTTATGGAACTTGCTGATTGTATTAGAGGTCTGAGTAAGACCCCGTTTCGTTGCCTGAAATTGGAGCAGAAACGTATTAGCAAAAATTACATAGAAATAAGTGAGATTTTAATTAAAATGGCTAAAATACACAAGGGCGAAGCTGAGCTGTGACAGATGAAGTTTGCAGCTGAGAATTCTTTAGCTGCAGACTGTCACTGAGTTTTTCTAATAAACCATACGATGTTTAAAGTAAAATAATCTCTGTGGTTCTCTGTTTCTCTCTCTCTCCCCTCCTCCTTTTTCCACTTTGATATCTTCCTGTCTTTTATTTCTGCCCATCTGGAGCTGGAGTTGAGTTATGGCATATGATTTGTGTAGATTTGTATCTCTCCCCCTGGATCGTAACCTTCTTATTGATTCCCTCCGCTCCTGGTGCTCACTCACACTCTTGCTTCTTCTCCACCCTGATTTTCTCCCATGGTTTTGTCTGTTTCCTTTTACTCTGTGGGCTCTCATTCAATTTAATTTTCTTCCTTGGTTTTAGAAGAGGAATGTATTGGTTTTCTGTTAAGAGTTTTTCACTTCATAATTTTGATCTTTGTATTTTTTTCTTTCCTTTTTTTCCTCTTCCCCCTCCCTTTGTCCCCCCTCCCCCCCAAATGCTAAATTGCTAAAATACTGTTGTCTTGCTCCAACAGAGAAAGAATTAGAATGGCTTATCTCGCTGTGAAATGGAAAGATTCTGTTCTGTTCCAAGTCACCATCCGGAAGTTTCTGGCAGTGAGAAGAGGTGCTAACAGCTGCTCTGAAAGGGCTACTGAACTTGGTATTTGTACAGAGGTTATTTATGCCTCAGCAATGGGACTAATTTGTTAGATCAATTAAAAATATATTTCCTTCCCTCAAGGAAGAGCAGAGTACATCCACATGGAATTTTGCTCCATGAATGGAACAAAAGAAAGCAAAACTGAAATAGAGCAAGGAATTCTAGAGCAGAATACAAGTGTTGAGATAGTGCCATAGGCTGTAAAAATGACTTCTGAAATGGACACTTAATTTTCATGCACAGTGTTTAATGCTTCGTTTTGGTTACCGATCCTATCGGGAAGAAATATGGGGAACTTTGTTGACGTCCAGAGTCAGAAATGTTTGTTTGCTCTGAACCTAAACAAAAGTATGAAAACCTGGTATGGAAAAAGAATGAAAATCTGGCATTTCTCTGAAGGAAAATAATATATTATGGTAGCATATTTTCTCTTTTCTAAGCTCTAATTAGAAAACTCCATGTTTCACTGTTTAGTTCAGGTGTGAAGCCCTGAAACCGTAGGAACACCAAGCCGTGCTGAGTAAATCTGTCATGTTTTGGGTTGCGTTGCCAGTGTAGAAGGAATTAAAACAACGCCTTACATCTTGTTTTTGGTAAGTGAGGGATTACTTGTTACTCTTGCTCTAACACATCACTGACCAATGCCTCTACTGAAATTTGTGTCTCTGTAAAAAAAATCCTTTGAAAATAGGCTTCAGTTAGAGCCGCATTAGTTATATAGCAAAGAGACAATTGTGCTGCTTATTTACTGCTGTTTCAGAGACAGAAAAAGCTCTATGATTTGGCATGAGGACTCTTAATTCCTGAGCAAAAGGAAGCACGCAGAGTTTTATTACCTCACAAATTAATGAAATTTAATATGATGAATGCCATACTGCGGTGACAGTGTGGCCCCCAAGTTCATGAAATGGCATTTCTTTCAAGTAACAGCTCCCGCTCCGACCTTGCACTTTGGGCTTTCTAGACATCTAAGCCAAAGTGGCTTTTAATGGGGGGAGGAGATTGCTTTGATTAAACAGAAGCCAGATACGAAATTAAAGAGAGAGTTCAGGGGTTGCTATTATATTTTGGCAAAGATATTTCCTTCAATTTCTGGCCTTTTGTTTAGAGACAGCTATGCTTTTTAACACTTGCTCTCTTATCTGCAGTCTAATATTTGAATTGCATCTAGGGTTTGTAGAAAGAAATACAGCATGCCTTTCCTTTTAGAAACACAAGAGCACTAGGACTGCCATGATGACAGGCTAATTCCATCTTGTTTGGTGTCTCCTTCTTGACGACTCCCAGCCTCAGCTATTCAGAGTGCAAGGATTCAGTTTTATTCAGCTGCCTCCCTGCTTATGTCTCCTTCTGTCAGATTTTTGTAACCACGTTTATTCTTCTTCCACTCATCTGTGGGGTTGTACCTTGTGCCGTAGCTCCCAAGTGGGATCATGTCGTGTCAAAGAAGTGTTTCTGAGCTTGAGGAGGCATTGCCTCCCTGGGATACCCACGGCCTTTCCTCTTTCTCTTTTTCAGGACGCTGATTCACTTCAGTTCTGTAGGGCCGGCTGGAGTGTTCTCTCGTGAAGGGATCACTGTCATGACCTTGATTTTCCTTAAAGCTCTTAGGCTTCCTAGATGTGTGACCAGGCAATGTTTTTTTCTTCTCGCTTTCAATTTCTAATAATTTCTAACAACCCCAAAATTTTCTGCAGCAGCTATCAAACCTGCGAGAAGCCCTGTAGACCATGTGGAAAGTGGTGCTTCCTTGTCCTGACAAGAAACTTGGGACAAAGTTTCATGAGGAATGTCATCTGTGGACATACACCAATGTTCTGACAATGCAGAGCAGGGGACCAAAGCTAGGGCAAGTGGGAAAGGTCTTGGATGTACAGTTAAAATGTTTATAGAGTCACAGATTGGTTTGGCTGGACAGGACCTTAAAGATCATCCACTTCCAGCCCTCTTGCTCTGGGCAAGGATATCACTCACTAGACCATGTTGCTCAGGGCCCCATCTAATCTGGCCTTCAACAATTCCAGGGATGGGGAATCTCTCAGCAATCTGTTCCAGTGTCTCCCCACTCTCATAGTGAAGAATTTCCTCCCAATATTTACTCTAAACCCACCTTCTGTCAGTTTAAAACCCTTACCTGTTGTTTACCACTAATTTCTCAAACATCATCATCAGCAACACTTCCCATATTTCTCAGCAAACCTAGAAGAACAGATGGCAGCATTTTGGCGATTAAAAAAGTCTTCCAAACAGCAAGTTTTGTACTTGAAATCTGTCACGTTTGTTGCAGTGCACAAGAAGCCAAATAATCCTGTGGCATTCATTTCGCTTAATGTCTTACGCCCTTTATGAATAGGCACATTTGTGCTCGCAGATCCAGGCTGCGTTATTTACCTCTGTACTGGTCCTAAGACTTGATGAGGTTGGTTTTAATAATGGTTATGGTGTTCTCTGGTATCAAGTCTGGGAGAGAGCAGGAACCTCACCAGAACAGGCAGTGATCAGCAGTAGGTACCTTGCAGTGTGTGTTGTTTGCAGGGAAAAGAATGAAAATACAGATATACTCCACAAAAAGGAACTGGTTTGAATTCAAGATTTGGTTTGATGCTCATAATCTGCAACACGTATTGACTTTTTCTGCTGCTTTGCATAGCTGAACTGAAAAATACAAATACTGCCTTTGTGGTTCTCTGTGTAAAGAGGCAAAATTGGCAGCTTTAACAATGAACGAACAGGCAAGGAGACAACTGTCCTCTTGTGCCTCCAAGGCAGCTCCTTCAGACAAGGACTGAGATTTATTGGCAGCTGAGGCTCTACTGCAGAACCTTCTCTGGGGCAAAAACTCTTGTGGTCTTTTGGCATTTTCACCATTTTCTCGCATTTTTCACAATCACGTTTCTCCATTTGTTTATTTTTTTTAATAGATTATTTTCTAGCATGTCTGAAGGAAAGAAAAAATGCAGGTGTTTGCAGAGAAAAGCAGAAAAGGTCTAAACGAGGTGGGTTTTCAGACCCACATATCTTCAATATTCAGTCACTTGTATACAGATGATGCAGAAGAAAGCATGGGGACCTGTAGGAGGTGACATGACAATGTTTTTCTACCCCTTTTAGCAGCAATTTCCTAGATGAATGGTGCTCTCAGAATCCATGCTGGATGTAACATGGGGGTTAGAAGGAACTTTGTAAACAAAGGAAATGGAAAGTTTGGTTAAGATATTGTTGGCTGAGAGAAAAAGGCTTATTACCAGTCTGAGTTTGTTTTGGGTTCTTAGCTTGGAATTAAAATGTAGGTTTTCTACGACTGGAAATATAATAAGAAAACACTGAAAAGAAAATTTCCTTTACGTAGCAACACTGGAATCTAAAGGTCTATGATATTTATGATATTTTTTAAGACTTGGTTTTTTGTGTTTTGTTTTGTTTTTTTAATGAGTGATAAATTCTGTTGTTAGAAACACTGGCTTTTTAGAATATACAAGTCAAAGACCAGGAAGGCTGGCCTTGGTTTCGGATGGTTTTTTGCCAGTGCACAAATGATCCAGTTGTCTGTAAAGCACCTGGGGCTCAGCGAATGTGTACTCAGTGGCAAGAGGGTGGAACAGCCAAAAATTAAACCTGAAATTGTAGGTAAAAAAAAAAAAAAGAAAAATAGATGGGGAATCACCCTTAAATCATGATAAATGTGCTTGAGGGGGAATTGCCCTTAAAGCATGACAAGTGTTCATGTCTGAAGGGTAATAGCAAACAGATATGCAGCAGCAAGGATCTTCAGAAGAAAACTAAAGAAAGTACTGCTGGGGAAAAAATGGGAATTTTACTGAAAGTTCCAAGTTTCGGAATAAATAAGCTTATATATGTTATATATGTGTGCTGTGAACAAATCTCCTTAAGTCCTAGTTTACCATAGATTTGATCTAAAAATATTGCTTCAAAGAGTGCTCTTCAGATTATGATGTGAGGTAAATGTTTTCATTTAAAGTTTTCCTGCCAGTTGGCTTTTGGCTTAAGTTTTGAAAGTTTTAATGTCTAGCACTGGAATGCTTACAACTAAGCTCATTTTAGATAGTCTTGATATCTGTAGAAGGCAAATGAATTTGTTAAAGGAGAAAACTGAGTTTATAATGGGTTGCTCATATGTTCTAGAGAATAATGGGAATTCTATAAGAGTTTTACCATTGCCTAAAGCAATATTTTGACAAATCTATGGGATTAAGAAGGTAGTGGAGATGTCAGTTTTGTCTTTTAATGTATCTTATAATTACAGTATTGGGCATGTGTTCTTAGAAAATATTTGATGTTTATTTCTATGAGTTTTGTGTTTCCAGCTTTTAGCTGCAATCTGGTAACCTTGACTTGACTGTTAGGGTGGTGAGGCACTGGAACAGGTTTCCTGGAGAATTTGTGGGTGCTCAACCTCTGGTCCCATCAAGGTCAGGTCGGATGGGTCTCTGAGCAACCTGATCTAGTGGAAGGTATCCTTGCCCATGGCAGGGGTGTTGGAACTGGATTATCTCTAAGGTCCCTTCCAACCCAAACCATCCCATGATTCTATGATTATTGATTCAGACATTTTATTGGGATCTTTCTGGGGAAAGATTAGAGCTGAAAAAAGGGGTTTTGCTGAGGAAAAGGAATGTGACTAGCTGTCTGATTTGTGTGTCCCCACTGTGGGACCAAGAATTAATGTAAGTCTCCATTACTTTTACTTGATTTTGATCCCACTGTAGTTTGAACAATGAATTACTAGGAGAGAATTCTCCCTAATCTGGTAGCTTTATTTTAGGAGATTTTTTTTTTCCCCAAGCAAGAATACTGTTAAAGCTTTCATTGACTTTTTATGTGATAAATTATGTTGCTGGGGAATTGCTTTTTATTGTCTTCAACAAATATTTGTTTCTGGTGCTTGACATTTAATTATCGTTTCCCCAGTTTGGTTTCCTAAGGGGAAAATTGAATTGTGTTTGAGTCACTGATGGGAACTTCCCACTAAAGTCATTGGTGCTATCACATAAACACTCAGATACTGAAATGACTCCTGAAAATGGCATTTAGCTATTAAAAAAGTTTACTTTTGTGAGAAGACAAATGTTGGCTATACAATTACAGGAAAAGAAAATAAGTTTCCACTTTCCGTGCTAAATGTTCTGCAAAGGACCAAGACTTGACGTGGTTCATGTGGCCTGCAACTGTCGTGAAGCCCTCACGACAGCCAAAGTACGTGAAAGTTAAATACATGTGTACGTATTTTATTTTCACTTTGCTAGGAAAGAAATGTTCTTTGCACCTTGAAACAGCCTTACTACTCCAGCGGGGATTTAGCCAATCTCTAAACTATGCTAAATCATTTCCCAAAGAAGCTGTGTGAAACAGTAAGGCTATAGAAATCTTTTTCTTAAGCTTCCTGTGTCCTAACTGGACACTTTCCTAAAACAGAGGTGGAACATTATTTTGCAACATATAATCATTCAGTTCAAATGGTACAATCACTTTATGGTTGAATGTTTGCTTGGTTGTGGGGTGGGTTTTTTGGGGGGTTTTTTTGGTTGTTTTTTTGTTTGTTTGTTTGTTCCTTTCTAGCTCCTTCTTGTCCTTCATTCAAAGCTCAGATAAGCCGACAGCAGATCTGGCAGCTCTTTTGCTGTTTGTGGGATCTCCCATCAGAAGTTGGGAAGCTTCATGCCCCAGCTAGCTCTCCACAGGTGTGGATGAGTCCAGCCATGCCTACATGAAAGTGCTCTGAAAAAGTGAACCAGCATTAAAGTGCTCTAAAAAATGAATGAACGTATGAACAAAGTGTGGGTGATGAGACGATTCACATGCAAGCCATTATACAGTTGCAAGCCTGAACAATAGTGCAGATGGAGGCTTGCATCCTTCCTTCCAAGTTTTATATATTAAAAAAAAAAAAGGGATCTGATAATATCTGTAATTTTTTTTCCTCTGCAAACATGATACGTTTTCATGTGGGTAGAGAAGTGGATGAGAGTTGAGGAATTTTTGGCAGTGTTAGATCTGTAATTCCATTTAGCTCTACATCTGTTCTGCTTTAACTGAAGACCTTCCTAAATTTGCAATTAATTTTTTCGTTCCTTTTTTTATAGAGTTCAGCAGTCTGTTTGCTAAAGTTGCCTTGAATAGGGAATGGTCATGGCTGTTTAGAGGTTTATTAGTAGTCAGACCATATGTTGAGATGAGGAATCATGAAATTCATTCATTATTGATATCTTTTGATGGGTACAAAAGTGAGTGATTTCTATTGAGCATTAAATATTTTCACAAAGCATGATTTTTGTATAGCATGTAAATCCTCTGTTTTCCTTTTGAAGACTTGCTGAATGTCTACTTTAGAAAATAATATTAAATGAGAATCCTTTGGTGATTTTACTAAATTTCTCCATTTTCAGAGTTTTTATTTACTGGAATTAAACCAAATTATCCAAAGTTACTGAGCTTGAGATGGGCGCTGGAAGAAAATCCGGATCTACTTGCCACATGACATGTTTTTTTCAAAGAACTCTGTATTCTCACTGAACTGCCCCATAAGTCATATTTAGTCTTCATGTCATCACTTCCATCTGAGGAAGTGTGAGAACACAAGTGGCAGCCAAGGAGAGGTGGCACAGGCTGGTACTTTAGTGCTGATGTCATGAATGCTGGCAGAAAGGGAACATTTTTTTTCCATTAAGAGGTGTGACTTTTTCTCTAGGGGTTGCATATCATTTCAGGTGTATTGTAATTAAAATCTTTAGGTCCTTAGAAATGTCATAGGCAGAATATTTGGGCCTATCTGTATGAGGTATCTGTGTTTTTGTTTAAAAGTGTAACTACCACAATTACCCGTTTGATCATCATTAATACCCAAAGACAAATTCTTCTCTATATCCCTCTAGAGTAGGAAGTTTTTTCCCCTCTTCTTATTCTTTGTTCAGATACATATTGATTAAAAACAAATAGGTGTTTAGTAGAACATGCGAAAATGCTTTTCTGAGGTATGGTTGTATTGCTTGCCTCTCTTGAAGGAATGGTTTAGATGAAAACATAATGATTATGTATTCAGAAATGTGCTAAGTTTTTCAGGCAAAGAGTTTCCTTCAGAGCTAGAGAGCTTGCAACCTAAGACATCAGTACTGCTGCAAGTTCACCCTAAGTGGTGCTAATCCATTTGTGTTGAGTTTAAGGAGCAGGCACTGCTGAAAAACAATGCAAGTGTGATCTAAAAATGAACTAAAGGTGACTGTGAAAACCTTGGAGAGCACCATTGCTTCAAGGAGATGATATTGCTCTTTGTATGTGTCTAGAGATGTAACTATCAAAGGTGGTTGACTTCCATCTCTCACTGATTTCTTTGCAGTTGTGTTGTTTTTCCTTAGTCAAGGCAACAGATGCTTCCCCCGGGAAATAGTATAATGGGTAAAGAATGGCTTGGGAAGTAGATTTGGAAAAGTGTGTTGCGTGTTTGAGAGAGCTTGGAAGAATAAAGTTTCAGATGGTTAAGTGCTTATTCTATTTGCATTTTTCCAAATGTGAATCATTTAGCATGTAGATTTTGATCTGACAATCCTTTTGGTGCAACTTCAGTGGCATTTTTGGGTGTGAAAAGAATATATGCATGTCTGTTACTAAGCTATGGAAAACAGATGACTAAAAGTTTATGATTTGGTACTTTGCACATCTTGAATAGTGTTGTCTTTTCTATTTCACTTGTGGTATTAAGAACTGTAACATCTTCTTTCATTTAAATTCACATGGAATAATCCTACAGGCTTCTTTCCCTGATCACCTGTCTGGTCTCACCTTGAGCACTTTCCAAGTACAGTCTGATCTAAATTGACTTGCAGGTGAATTGGGTCATGGGGAAAGGGATACTTTGTCGTGGTGTTTCAGTCACTGAAAGAATTTGTTAGGTACAAAGCAGGACCTTTTCTTAGCAACTGATTGTTGTTTTCTAGCTTGTTTTTCAGAGAAGTATTGAGAAGTATCTATGAAAAACTCTGACACTGACAACAATTCTTGTCTGCTTTATGATACTTTGGCTGCATATATTTGATGCTCTAATCTGCTTTTAAGACTGTCATGCCTTTGTAATGTGCTGATGTTATCCTATTCGTAGCTGCATTTTTTTAATTTTTTTTTCCACAGATGTGTGTAGCTTATTGGCGTTTGTTTTTACTGCTGGCATTTTTTTTTCAGCATTAATATGTTGCTATGCAATTTCACTAGAAAAATGTTATGGTAAGCTGACTGAAATGTCATCCTGTCTTTTATTTCCCTACAGGTTTTATGGGCTTAAATAAGCACCTGAATAAGCTTTTGAAATGTGTCAGATAATGTAATTTCACATGCTTGTTTCAGTTGGCACGTCATGCAACAAGATGTTTGTGAGGCTGTTTGTCTTTCTGGAGCACCTAAAAAATTGTTCTGAACTAGAACATAACCCTATTTCTAAGAGGTATAATTGTTAAGTTATTTTTACCAAATAGCTTTGGACCAGAATTTTGTTGGTTCTAGAGTATTTTTTTTTTTTAATACTGCTCTATGTTTTAGTGATTTACTATATGAAAAAAATTAATGGTGGAAATACTTCATATTTACCCAGTTGGGCAGACAAATGCCCTTCTCTTCAGATTTCTTATTAATAGTTCTTTAGAAAGCCAATTTTTTTGTTGTTGGCTGGAGTTCATTTTTCCCCTCTCTCATTGGCCCTTCCTAGGGAAACTTGTTTCCAACCTCAAGAGTACTAGTTATGTTTAAATTACATATGCACAGTGATTTTAAATCTGAAATATATCTGAAGCAGAACTTTATTCAGATTATGCTTTCACTCCTTGATGTCAGTTGTATGTTTTGTTTTTTTTGTTTGTTTGTTTGTGTTTTTTTGTTTTTGTTTTTTTTACTTTAATCTATAAAATACTTTACAAACTGCTTAATAAAGCTGCTCGCTATACCAGCTGAGAAGAGGGGAAAACACTATGGTGATTTATTCCTCAGGCTGCTACCAAATAATTTCATTTAAACATGGGTAAAAGACCTGGCGTAAGAGGTAAAAGTGAGAAATGGGGTAGCTTGGCAAATGATTTTTTTTAAACTTTGGATGCAATTTAATTTAAGGGGTGAAGGTACTTGATGAATGCTTAAATCATTATCTGTAGTTCAGGCATGTCCGGAGTTATCTTTTGTAAGGATCGGATGGTAATTTGGAATAATTTTGCCAAAATAATAGCCTGCTCATTAATGTGTCTTAATTTTTAGGAGGATTTAAGATTGATGATTGGAGATATGTAGTTCCTGCTTTTGTTCTATTTTCATCTTGCCTACTTTATCATAATCAATTAGTTTTTTGTTTGAATGCTATGTCTGACCTGCATTATGTTGTGGAGAGGGGGAAAAGCCAGATTTTGAGTGTGTGGTCATCTTTGCTTTGTAGTGGGTAGATGAAGGAAAAGTCTTCCTCTTAAATCAGTTTTCTGCTCTTCTGATGCTAAGAACCTGTGACGGCCACTCGGTAAACTCTTATGTCTGGAAAGATGGGACATGCTTCCACACTCCATTTTTTCCCATCTTCTATTAAACCACTGTTTTCCATGGAAATGTCTTGGGGTTTTTCTGCTGATGCTCAATCTGTGCAAATGAAAACTTCAGCATGACTTGGAGGGAGCAGAGCAAGGTCAAATTTTTGCTTTGCTAATTCTTATGTACTTTGTTATTTACATCCCAGTATATTTCCAAATATCTCAAATCTTGATTCTCTGAGTTATTCAACACAACAGCTGTTTCAACCTCTCTGTCAGAAGGTCCCTATTAAGTCGGTACTTCTGCACTTTTTTGGATGTTCTGTATGAGATACTGAAGAGAAATGTGCCTGTGACAAGCTGATGTTTTTCTTACTTAACATTGGGATTGTTTTGGGAAGAAGAAGGGAAGCCATAAACATTCTTTTTACTATTTGGAAGGTCTCACGCTTTGCTGTGTTGTTTAAAAAAAAAAAAAAGGAAATTGTCTCCCCTCTGCTTATATTTGTTCCAAGCATTTACAGAGTAGCCTTTTAGTCTCTTATTAAAGTTTATTGTAGAGATGTCTGAGCACTAGAAGATTCTTGACACTTAGGAAAAGCCCTGGTGTACTGAGACATATATATTTTGGTTTTTACTGGAAATGAGTTAAATAGAATGCATTTAGTCTAATTAGGTTAAAATTTTAAAGTACTAATACAGATATAAACATTTTTCTAAAATGTATTAGATGAGTATGGAAGGTTGGGGCCTCGAGGCACAACTGAAATATGATTGACAATGAGGCCAAAGATCCCAAGGAGGGTGTTAAAGCTGGAGCTGAGGGGTGAGATCTGGCCATGGTGCATTTCTGCCTTTAACCTTTCTGGATCTTAATGCTGCCTGAGCATTCTCCTCCTATATCAAGACAAAATTTGGGAATTCATCACCCTTTCCCCTCTTTGTTTGGATTTCCATTGTGGGAGCCTGTTGCAAAGGAGTGGTTTGGCTACTTAAAGAATCACCGTCAAAGGCATTAGCGAAACCAAGTGTGAATATAAAATTTCTGAAAGCAAGACTTTAACAGAGTTTGGTAAGGGTCACTCCATCACTTACTACATACATGAAACATACAGAGGGAAATTGGATTAGAGTCAATTTAGAATGATTTGCACAGAGACCAGGGATGTAAGGGGTAGGAGAGGCTCCACTGTGGGGTCAGGAGGTTCTGAGAGGAGCCTGTGCTTCCTAAACTCCTGGTGGAGTCCAGGTGTGGCTGGGTCCAGTCACAGTCCCAGATCTGCTCCGTGGCCATCGGTGCCTGCCCTTGGAATGCAGAGACCCCCAACCGTCCCCAGATTCCTTCTCGTCAGCAAATACCTCTCATCAGTTGAAACAGGGGTAAAATGTAATTGGGAAAGGTTCGGTCCCCGGGACCTGCCATTCCTGGAAGCACGAGCCAAGTGGACAGTGTTACTGTCTTTGCACAGCAAGTCAGACAGAATGCTTCTTTTATGTATAGAGCCAATATAATTGAATAAAAATGGAACATTTTTCTACTACCTACAAGGGGATAAATTCTGGCTCATAGGGGCTGGTGCCAAATAATTTGCTGCACTTGATGTATCAGCAGGGGTCTGGCTGGTGCCCTTACAAAAACAGAGCATGTGCTTGCACACATTCAACATCCCCTCCGAGACAGTTTCCTCCAACTGCCCTTCAGGTTGTGTTTGGCACCTGAGGTGTTTTAGAGGAAAACACGACACATTTGTGATGACGTGGTGGGGAGGGGGCTATGGAGGTCTACGTAGATGAGGCTTGGATCCTGGGAAAGGCAGTGGGTAAAATGGTGAACAGGGGTTTCCCATAATAGGGAGCCTACACCGCACAGGGCAGCTAATGCAAGGTGTGCAGTACCCGTGAGAAGCCACCCTTTGGGGTGCCTTTAAGAATCTGCCATCACATGTGTATGGTATGGAACAGGCATTTTTATATGCTGTCATTTATAACTGAGTGGAGATCAGGGAGTTTCTGACTGGCAAAATAAAAAGTTAACAAAATTCAGTTAGCCAAGTTGTCTAGTATATGTCCTTCTTTCATGGCTCTCTAGGCCACAAGAAGTTCTTATTTTAGTCTGCAGCTTCATTATGTTACCACTTCCTTCCCTCTTGAGGTATCTAAAAAGAGTTAAAGACAATTATGCATTTATGACTTTATTTTTTGTGGACACAGAATCAGCATGCCAACAAAATATCCAGCTGTCCATGCCATTGAAAATGTTTATCTTTTGGATTTTTTTCTTGTCCCAGTGTAGTGTCTCGGGATTTAATGTGGTCTTTCCTGCCCCTGTGCTGAGAACATTGTCAGGATCTCATAATTTTTCAGGCATGTCAGCACCATCTACACTGTTCCAATATTTTCATCAAGTTCTTAATTTCGAGCCCTTTCTTTTAAGTGGCAATTAGCAGTTGATAAGCAGCATAATCCTTGTGGTCTTTTGGAAAGCTTGGCTATATTGTTCAGGATTAGATTTTGAGTTTTATTGGGAATTTTTCTGAGAAAGTCACTTTAATATTAAAACCTGCCAATTTGTCAAAAAGTTTTGATGGAAGTGTACCAGTTTCAACAAAACTTACAGCTGGAAAAGTTTTTTTGGCTCCAGGTCCAGTTCCTAGTCAAATCCAGAATCTGACACTGCAATCCAGTTTCAGGATTTGGGAGATGCAAATTTGAGTTCCTGGTCATTTTACTTAAGTACGTACAAGTGGAAGTGCAGCTGGAGAAGAAACTGCTGTAAAAGTCCATATGTCCATATTTAGGGAACTCTTAAAATGTGAGAGACTGAGGGATTGAGTGTGGTGGGTCTGAGCCCTCTGCCCATGCTCTCAGGACCCTTATCTTGCGGGCTCTGGTTCGAGTAAAGAGTTCTGCTTCTGAGTAACCACTGAATCAGCTTGGCTGGGTGACAAGAAAACTGGTTAGAGTTTCTGAAGGTGGTTCAGATAAGGTGACAGCTTCCTGTTCACGCTATTTAAAAGATGCAGAAAATTAAGGGCAGCCTTTCTTTGAATTACATCTCCTCTTCCCGCATGTTATGTTGCTTCTAACTCACGTGATCCCGTAGATGGTGTTTTGTTGCATGAGGGACTGAGCTCTATTATCATCACATTTGTCTTTCAGTCTGACCCTGTGATTTAAGTGTCAGAACACCTCAAACATCAATATACAAACACTGATAATTCTTATTTTGAAAGGGAATAGCACGTAATAATAAAACTAGAATTGCGCCCTAAGGTACAAAATAAGATATACTTGGGAAAATACTGCTGTAACGTACCTCCACACTGTTAACTAATCTGCAGAGCAGTCTTGTAAACATAACACCAGGTTAATAAAAGGTTGTGCCAGTTTTAAGGCAGTAAAAGTACAACTGAACTTTTAAGTAGGGTTTTTAAGCTGTCTGAAGCGGCACTTGCCAGAAAGCACCAGAGGACCGTGCCACTTTCTCAGGCTGAGAGATGAGCAAGGCAGCAGCCCTTCCAGCTGCCTCCCAGCCAGCTGTGCTCTCAGCTGCTCAGTCAGGGTCAGATGTGGCAAGGCTGAAGCTCAAAAGCTGTTCTCTGATTAATATCACAAGTAATTGGTATAACACTGGAGTTTAGGCTTTTCCCTGCGTTTGTTTGTGGTTGAGATACTGGATTCCAGAGAGATGCTTGATAGCAAGTAAGACTGTGCATCTTGGTTTGAACTGTTAATGGGAGTCAGAGGAAAGCTCTTAAACTGTAACACTACAGAACAGTATGTGCAAATATCTCATGGGAAATTTATTCCTTGGTTAATAATAGTGACAAACCCAGTAAATTCTGTTTGGACTGAAGGCTCCCTAAAGAACAAAAAAAAGAATCGAAGGGAAAAAACAAACCAGAATGAGAGCATGAGAATCAAAGTGATACAGGAACTTGGCAGGATAGCAGTCATGTGTAGTCTTTAAGGCAGTGGAAAATTCAGGTTTGGGGTGGGCAGCCATGGCAAGAATGTGAGCAGAGATTGGTTCTGAGGTAGAACTTGGCCTCACAGGTTTGTGCTGCACTGGAAAATGCCTCCATTGCAGATGAGGAGTTGTAATTCTTCACTTTGCTGTAGTCAAAGCAAAGTCTAAACAACTTTTAAGGGCCAATTGCTTCATTGGGTCTGCCAGTAGATTTTAGCCCCATGGACAGCAGGAAAAGGAAAGGTTAATGTGCTAGAGTAGGCTTAGGTCTTAAGATCATCAGTGATGATCATCCGCCCATAAGACCCAGGAGGACTAGTCAAATCTGAAGTTATTTCTTCAGCTCCCAATGTAAACAGAATTTGGTGTTGGTTCAGTGTTACATAATTTTCTGATGTCTGAATCTTAGATAAATTTTCCGGTTAGACCAAGATGAAAAACAGTTCCTTGTACTGAAGTGTGTTTAGGAAGGGATGCAGGTGCAGAATGAGCAATGCTGAGCTGCTGGTAATGGACTGCTGCCTGATTCCAGAAAACTAATAACTGGTGATCACAGCACTTTTTAGACATCAGAACCCAAAAGTAGAGCAGTAAATGAAATTTTGGCCAGTTATCTGGAGTGATAGTTCTGTTCAGTATTGTTTTCCTAGCTGTAATGCCACCAGTTGAGAACTTTGGCTGCTGAACACATTAGAAAATGCCCTCTGACATCTGAAGCCTTGCAAATCGCATAGTAATGTTGTACAACATGTTATTTAGTGGTAGAGTATTCGAGATCAAGCGAGGTCTCTACCAGGTCTTTCAAAAACCTGGAATGATGGAAGATATGTATTCATTTCAGTTACAGGCAAATTGTTTATTGAAGATGTTGTCTGAAGAAAACTGCGTTTGGTGTAAATATTGCTCTTGGGGTGTGAGGGGGAAAGCAGAACAAATCAGGAGAGAAAGACAAGCACCTTTGGCTTCTATGAGTTTGCCTTTGTACTTACATCTGTACCACAGACCCAGCTGATCTATCCTCTAAAAGCTATCAGTCTGTTTAGAGGATCTTACCCTCTTCTGCAGTACAAGTTTATGGAATGAGACTTAGGGAAATCTCTGTGTCCTAAAATATTCCTTCTCTGTGCTTGTCCATGACTTTAGTCCCTGCATGGATGAACAGACCTTGAGGAGGGGCCGAGATATTTTATCATGTTTGTTATGTGTAAATCTTGAGGATGTTGTTTGAACACCATTTAAGTGATAACCTCCTCCTGCAACTTTCCAAGAGTCTTGAAATCTTATAGAAGTCAGACCCAGAGCATAAAACATATGTGCTGCCAAGAAATGAAAACCCTAAAGGAAATGTGCCTAGACTTTTGCCTGGTAGACATCTCAAATCCACTGCTATAAGGAAATAATTGTTTTATTTTATTTTATGTTTTTTTTTTACGAACGCAGCACAGATTACAGATCAAAATAGAAATTGTGAAGTACCTTCCAAGGCTTCTTGTTGAAGTGGCTCCCTTTATAAAAGCTATTTACTTGGATATAAAATGCAGCTCAGTTAGGTAGCAATTTGATAAAAAAAAATCTGGAAAATAAATGGAAATCCTTGAGATCAATTTCAGATAGTCTCAAGAAGCATGATGACCATCAATTTTACTGAATGCTGGGAGTCTTAGAACCTCAAAGAGGAAAAAAAAAGCTTAATTACAGCAGGAATAAACCAGTTCAGGGAAAAAAAAAAATCATAAAAGTGCTGTGAGTTAGGTCTGATCAAAGTTATGCTGATTAGAACACGGGCAAAAGAAAAGATACGATGGATTTCTTTTACCACGGAAAGCTGGATTTTAAAGAATAACTATACAGTGCCAGACGCGACACTACTGACTCTCAGCTACACAAAGGAAAGTGGTTACTAAAACCAGTTTTCTCAGAGATTTGACAGAAGTAGGTTGTTTAAATGTTGGTGTTCACGAGTGGTTTGGGAGTTCAGCTAAGTTAACTGGCTTTCAGCTGACCGTTTTTAAAGAGCTGTCTGGTTATTGAAATGGTGGTTGCAATAAAAAGGTGGGATTTTAAGAAGCAAAGGATCAACTTGTAACAAATAGGATCACTGATCTCTGAATAACCTGAAGATACTATTTCATCTGTTTTCTAAAATAAATCTGTCAACAGACCATTAAATAAACCTATGTTGGGGGTCACACTAACTTGTGAAATCGGTGCAATTACGGATCCTAAGCAAGTGGGCTGGTTAGGAGCATATGGTTAGTAATTCCTAAAAAGGGAAAAGCACAAGTGTCATCATAGAATTTTTATTGTTGAATAGCCTGAATGTACAAACCAACATGAAACTAAAGTCAAAGTAGGATGTGACTTATACCTAATTCAGATCCTTTTGAATTATGTTAATAAGAAGTGAATTTGGATGCTCTTTGCATCTGACTTAATTCTAAAAGATGCAAATAATGTTTTGGTCCAACTTTTGATAATTTTTTAAACAATTTAATACCTAATAACTCTTGAGTGTCACTCAGCATATATTTCCATATGAAGTATTTTTGGTCTCTGATGTTTTTGTATTTCTGTCATTTTCAAGGTGCTTGCACTTTAAAAAAAAAAAAACCCAACAAACAAACCGAGAGGTTTTTATTGCTCTCTTTAAATAATTTTTTCTTTGTCTTATGGTCAAGAGAACAGCACAAGACAAACGTGAAGAAAAAAGCAGAGAACAAAAACTGTGCAAAGCATTTATAGGAAACACAAAGGAAATGAGCTTTGTTGTTGTTAATAAAAGAGCACGTGGAAAATCCCGCAATAACATTGCAAAAATGTTACACGTATGAATATTAGAAAGCAAAGAGGGCCGGGTGCTGCTGCTGCAATTTCAGCTTTGCCCAACGCGTGAGTCAGGGGCTTTCCGTGGTGTGTGCAGGAACATTGGTTCTGGTCCGTGTGATTTGGGACAGGACTGGTGTGTGCTGGGAGTGATGCCCATTCTATGCAAAAGAAACCCATCCAGAGTACGAGGCAGGAGAGGGAACATAACCTCTTAATAGCTCCTGTGGGATGATCTGGTGTCTTCCTCGTGCCTCCTGAGGAGTCTAGTAGAAAAAAAGTTGTAGTAGAACAACTGGACGAAAATATACAAGTTTAATTTTGTTTTCCTAATAATGAAAATGTTTCAGGTTTACCTAATTTAGTTGAAGCATCTAACCAGCTTTATCGTAATTTACTATTCTGGCCAGCAGGCAGATGTTCCCCATGATCTTCCTTGTTTAAAAGATGGACCGTTTAAATCAATTTCTCACCTCTTTTGGGTAAAAAGACATCTGCTCATCTCCTGAAACTATGTGCCTCTGACAAATTACTTTTATGTTCTCACTGTGAGGAGAGACTATCAGATGAGTTCTAATGTTTCTTGCTATGTTTAGATTTATTTTTAAAGATCCTGTGTTATTTAAATTCCTAAAACTCATCTGTTCTTTTGGCTTACAGTCTTTTAAAACAGAAACGGAAAAAAATATTTTCCAGTTTAAATAGATATATATTGTGTTGAAGTTCGTAACCCTGTGTGGAAATGAAGATTAAAACCCACATTTCAGTTACATTTCAAAAAAAATATGTAAATGAAAGGAGGTAAAATCTTTTTTAACAATATGACTATGTACACATGAGCATCTGGAAGAAAATATATTTTTTTCTTACGTATTGGTTCACATAATTAGATGTTAGAGCACTCTTGGAAAAACAGCTATGGGAATAAAGGAATGGCATCCAGTTCGTTGCTAATGTAATGCAATGGTTTTAGTGCGGTGAGAGAAGAGAATATAATAAAAAATATCTGTTGTGATCTAACTTTAGTATTATCAGAATCTGGGGAAAATTACGACTGAGAAATCGTTAGGGCAAGAACAAAGTCTAGTGCTGCAGAGAAAATAGTTGATGCCAAGCTGAAGACATCCTTATTTACAGATTATTCAGATCTGCATAGTAGTTCAGAAAATTGCTCTCTAAAAAGAGTAGATTGTCTTAGTGTAAAATCATCTCTTTACTGTAGGTTATTGAACTTTAAAAAGTTTATGTGGCTAGAATGCAGCTCTAAATGTCACAATTTTGAGAAAGTTCAGAGTTAGGACTGGCTTTAGATCCACAGTTTTCATCTGCCTTCCTTCGCAATAAGGGTTTATTCAAACCCCAGGTTCAGTGTCCAGGTTGTTCCGGATGTTGTCCTGCACGTCTGTTCCTTGGGCTCATAGATCATAATAAAATTCTCTGTTGCTTTATACCTTTCTGCCTGTTGTGGTTAGCCAAGGCACGCAGACTGGATGTAGCGTACATTTTGGTGAAATTGTTTTAAATTCAGGTAAAATTCAGTGGGTTTTCAGCAATTCTTTCAATGAGAAACTTAGCATACAATCCGTGTGCTGAAATTTTGATTAATTTAAAACAGCGTCAAATGAATATATCAGAAACCTTCCACATAATGATTACTTTGAGAATTTGTTTTAAATAGCTGTGTAGTGTGTGTGGCTTTAATTTTTCTTTAGATATTGGATGATTATTGCAGTTGTTCTTCACCTCATACTAAACTTTGACAGACTTCAGTGTGTGTTTTTTCCTGATCTGGGCCTGAACTGTGGAGAAATTGGAAGACAAACCATGTCTGTGCTTTGTGTGGCGCGTATCGAGTGTTTACAAACTTGTTTGAAGTTGCAGTTTCAGGGAACTAATTTTTTTTTTTGGTGAGAGAATTATAGAAAAGTTGCAGAAAGCAAAGAAACCATCTCATTAATATAAAAATGAAACCCTAGCCCTATAAATGGATGAGAAATCACGTTTCTCACACCTTTCAGGAAGTGAAACTTTCTTTGGAAAAAGAAAACCAACACCAACTTTTTTTTTTTTAATTGTCTCTTTCCATGTTTGTACACATTGTGTAATTTAGTAGATTTTGTAGTCAAAACAATAGATATTGCCCCCATTACCCTGCAGCTCTCTCCAAGTTTATATCCTCTTTAGTAGTTTTCTTTCCATATTCTTTATTTATGGTTCCTATGAAAAAAAACACTCACTGGGGAGTTGGAACATGGTTTTTATTATCTGGCTATTGTCTGTGATGGTGTAGGGAAGCAAAAAACATCTTGAATTTTGTAAACTACAGTAATTGGGCAGGAATCTTGATAATGAATTCTTGTTTTGACTTGTAAATGATATGGTATGGAATTCATCATCATAGGATATAAAGAGTGCTCCAAAATGGGATAATTTTTCATCCAAGAAGCACTTTGAAGTGTACTCTACATGTTTTCTGTGGTATCTCTTGACAAGAGCAAATCACAACTGGGTTCATGTTTCGCTGCTTCCTTAATAGATCCTCTAAGCAAAGCCTGAGTGCTGTAGTTGAGCTGAGTGCTGCTTTGCTTGGAACCATTTGTGTGTCCTTTTTTCACTGGAAAAAGAGAAATCCCTTTCCAATGCAAAGTCTGGGACGAGAAATCATTCCCGTAGTTGCTGACCCAGCCATTGTCATAGTTTCTCTTTTCCTGTTTTCCTGGTGAATCCCTTCTAGAAGAGCTTTCAGCTTCGGAAAGATGAAACTCCTTAAGCAGCTAGGTCTGGGGAAACTAAAAGTGATATGGGAAGAATTTTGTAACTTTTTTTAGTTAGAAAAGGAGGAAGTTCACTTCTTTAGTAGGGATCACCAGACGTCCTTGTTATATGTGACATTGCGTATTGCTTTTTATTGCTTTCAAATTATTATCAACCATCATTTATGCCCTGAGACAATTGCTTGAGATAAAATGTAGAGCAAGTTGCTGCAATTTTTAAAGGAATTATTAAAAACTGCCCAGTTACTAAATACTGTAATACACGGGTGTTAGCCTTTATCTGTGTCTCATACCACATGCAAATCCAATTTGTTTTCACCAGAAGTAGGCACACTTCACATTTAAATCCCTCTTTGTGTTCAGGTGATTTGTAACAGATGGGTCTGTGGGACAGCAGTAACACATCTGTACTGCATGATCATGTTTGAAATGTGATATGTAAGAAGAACTAGAAAGACTTTAGGTATTTATAGCAGAATATTGCTGAATCTTCTGACCTTTTTTGAGGGCTTAAAGAAACCTCTTGAAAGAAGAGGAAGCTTCCTTCTGTTCTTTAAATACTCACCCAGAATCTAGCAAAGAGTGAAGTCTGAGTAATATGGGAGTGAATATATAAGAGGTAAAATCTGGCAAGACCTTTCACCACTGCAGGGCACTTCATTAAGCTTCACAGCTTTGAAGTGGGTGGCTCTTAAAAATCTGCTCTTCTAGGAAAATGTTACAGCTCTGGAAATCTACTCTGTTCTTCTTTAACTGTAATATTATATCAAACTGCAATATCCTAAATGGCTCGGAGCAGACAGGTCCTATAGTAAGTGGTCTGCTGTGACACTTGGGAGAGCATGTTCAGGTCTCCTGATGTGTCCCTGAGTAAGTCGCTGTGTGCATGAAGGGCCATGTGATACCAGTCCGCTCTAATATCCCTCCAGGAAAGGGGAGGAGGCGACTGGAGTATGTTAAATAAAAATTAGAGCTGCCCAACATTCAGAATTTGTTTCTGATATTCTGTATTTCTGGTTGAAATTGGACTCAACAATTTTATTTTTTGCCCCCACGGTTTCCCATGAAGTGAACATGGAGAAATGACTAACTTTTATTAAGGTTTGGAAGTGGCCACAGTAACAGGGATAATAAACAGCTAGAGATACAGAAAGCTTAGCAAATAAAATCAGCTGAATAGAAAGAGGGGATTTATTAACGTACTGCAGCAAGTCTCATTTCAGGGCTCATTCTTAATATTGGTTTTCAATGTTGCTTTCTTTGTCTTAAAATGGAGCTTAGGAGAAAGAATAGCTGTTTGAATCATGTAGCTTTTGGGATGTCACATTTTCCCTTCTATTATCAGAGAATGGTTGAAGTGACTCTCAGTGACTTTTCAAAGTATTAATTCTAATTGAAGAATTTTAAAGGGTGGAGCAAATATTTATGCTGTCAGACGAAATCTTTGATTTCCCTGATTGGAGGAATTTACAAGCGCTGACTATTAAAAACAAGATTAGAAAAATACTGGGTTTGGTGTGTTTTCTATAAAGCAATTGCATTCCTAAAATAAGTATATCCTCTCTCCTGTTCATATTTGTTGCTATTAAAGGACATACTGGTTTTCTTTAGCACCTGACACTGCCTTTCATTCATTGCTTGCAGTCCAAGCTGAGCTGAAAAAACCAGCACCTTGTCCAAGAATTTTGCTTACTCCTTGTTTCCTTCTTCAAATTTAATTAGACCCAAAGACTCTGAAACTTTGAAATGAAAACAGCAACTTATTTTGAGAAGTGGACTGTTTGCCCCCTTTTTGACTTGTCTTCCATCCAGGTTTCCCCTTGACCAGGGCAGTCTGCCTGTTGTCGTGGGTGAAACCATCTGTGTCTGTATTGCCTTGTGCCCTTTGTATCATGCGCTTTAGAGTCTCACACATCGAGAATGAAGCTCACACAGTTTAATTCTCCCTCCTTTTCTGCTGTTAGGTGTGCATTTTATTCTTTTTATTCACGTCACGGGGCACAGGTGAACCAGATACGTGGTGGTCAGAGTAGCTCTGCCAGAGGTGCAGCCCAGCGTCTTTACATCCTCTTTACAGGACTGCCCAGCTTCTGTCACACCTCATGGGACCATCTTGAGGCCTCCTACTTTGGGATGGACAAATATTCGTGAGATGTTGCAACAACAAACAAATATTTGGAATTGCAATGGGCATTTATGTTACTAGAGATATTTTTTGAGACTTTAAGAAACTGCAAGACTTTGTTTCTTTTTATTATTTTTTTTTTTCACTTGGAGGAAAGCCTGTAAGTTGTAGCTTTTTGTTAGCCTTTCGAATTATCATGCAATTGAATATCCTGAGTTGGAAGGGACCCACAAGAGTAACTGAGTCCAACTGTAGGAGGAAGATGATAAAATATGAGAGGACTGGATTGCTTTGTGCTGCTCATTAGAGAGCACAGATTGATATGTGTCTGGTTTCTTTGGAAAGGAGGTAACAGTGTCTTCTGTGACACCTCCCTGTGTGCACAAACCAAGGAGCTAATTCTGCATAGATGTTTTTCTTAAGTTCTCCTGGTTTTCCATGATATGATAAAAAGTGTCCGCCAGAGAAAATCCTGGAGTCCATAACTGGTTATGGTGTTTAAGCTTCTGCTTTTTGGTCTATACTTTTTGGTCTATACTTTACTTTTTGGTCTATACCAAGTAGACCTGAGGACAGGAAGGCCCACAGCCAGCTTAGAATAATCTTAGTACCATTTATGTGCTTCTCAGATAACAGCCAGTTTCCAGTTGTAATGGTTAACACAAAGGTTTTCTTTTCCATGTCTTCCCCCCGCCCCGAAACGTAAGAGTCAGATATTGGCTAAGAGTGAGTGTATTTAGAAACTGAGTGTTGCAAAAGGAGCTTACGTGGTCTTTCATACTATAAATGTTGCATTTGGGTAATGAAGATAATTCCAAAGCAGCCCTAGAGCACAACTGCAGTTGCTGTCTCCAGAAGCCACAGCAATCCTGAAACAAAACTACTCCTGAACACCATCTTTGGGATTTGGAACCCTCTTGCAAATCATTGTAAGCGTCTCTTGAGTCACTTTTGCTGCTTTCTGCTACCAGCAGAAAGCTTTTAAACAACCCCTGATTGAACCTTTGAGGCAGTATAGAGTGACATGTGCATCAGATTTGGGTTTTCGAAACTACCGATACTCACATTTAACCAAAACAGGCTTAATTCAATCTTGAAAAATGAACACAGTGCAAGATTTTTTTCTTGTGAGGTAATGTCTTTTCCGAGGCTGCCGTTTATGTGCGGGCCGTTGAAGGCTAACGCATCCTGCCACAGCGGCGCGATGGATGTCCGTGCGCTGAAGAGACACGGTCTGTGCCAGGTGCAGTGGGGTGTCTGTCCTCTAAACTTTCCCCATCCCCGCCCCGAGTTAGGCTTCACCCTGTCCAGATGTGGGCTATGACTGACTGGAAAAGAAGAGGTGGTGCTTGGTAAGCAGAATAGCCCCTGCTCTCTGGTGGCTGTGGCCAAAGTAAACAACGGAGAGTAATTGCTGCCGCAGGCACTTTACAGCAGAACTGCGTTTTTTATTGATGTTGTTATTAAACTGCTATAAATGTTGTAGGCTGCTGTTGGAGACGAAATTCCCCCTTCCCCCAGCTTCTTGGTTGCTGTCTGTCACTAAGTGCTATTAAGTTTATCATCTAGCAAAATCAGACAGTGCAGGAAGCAGTCTGAATGTTAATGTTAACCTATAATAGGTTTTAAATAGCTATAAAGAAAAATTAGGCTGCAGTGGGACAGGAAGGCTAGTTTACCTTAACATAAAATAAAGGAGGACATGCTGACCTGATTTACTTAAACGCAGCTATTATGTGCTCTTTAGGGAGGAAAGTGGTGTACCAAAGCTTATACAGACAGGAAAAATGTCCTTTACCTCATTCTGCACAAATGACATGAAAGTTCTTGCTTTAATTAACGAGTAAATCCATAGGTGCTGCATGTAAATATTAATGCAGATGTCATCCTGGCTACTTTTTACATTAATTCCTTCTGGAATAACAATAGAGCTGTGAAAAAAGGCCGTTCTGAAATGTGCTACATCTTGGTTGGCTTCGAGCGTGGTACGTTTTTTGCAACCAGTCCAGTATGAATTATATTCACAATGGAAACGTGAGGGTAATAAAAGCAGATCCTCTGTCATTCGGGAGTTCCCATCCATCTGGGCTACCCTAAAATTTTTACAGAACTGTGTGGAAAAGCCATGCGTGAGCCCAACTCTCTTCCTCCATCTCTCCAAGCTCCTCTCAGCCAGCGGCTCCCAACAGGCTCTCCGTGCCAGCATTTGAAACGCAACCACAACAGAAAACGTGTGAGTCTCTTGAGGTACAGAGAGGGAGAACCAAACTGTTGTGTGGAAGTCAGGAACGGGTCGGGTGCGTGTCGAGAGCCCAGAGCTGAAGGAAAAATTGCTTTCGTTTTCTACGGGTACTCGGAAATTTTTGGAAGAGGTTGCGGTTAATGACGTGTCCGCTCAGAACCGTTCCGATGGGAGGCTGCGGTTTGCAAAACATACTGTTGGAGTCTGGGAGAGCTTCAAGTGCCTCATTTTGCTCCTTGGGGACAACTAAACTGGGGATGTCGTGTCTACTTTAAGAAAATCAAAACCCTGTAGATCTAAAAGTTTAAGCATAGTTCTATCATGTTTTATTATAATCATTAGAGATTAACTCATACTAACTGGTTCTAATAAATGCTTTATATAGATTCTTTCTATTCTTTATGTAAATGATAAATTATTTATAAAGATTACGCAAAAAAATTTAATGCAGTAATTTCTAGTTTTGTATGAAGTCAAGTTATTTCAAATTGTGGGTTATATACTTTTAATTACTCAGTAAGTGGTTCTCAGACCAATGTCCATTTTTTGTGATGGTTTCAGATTGGGATTGTCCCTGGAGCTCCCTAGGGATGCTGCTCCAAGTGTCAAGAGAGCCTGGGAAGTGGCAGGAGGAAGTAAAGGGCAAGTCTGTGAGATAGAAAGAAAAGTGAATGGGCAGAATGTCATTGGAGCTGAATTCCCACATACATAGTCTATAGGAAATGTAGTCTTGAAAAATGTAACTCTGACAATAGAGAAAATTCTGTTTTTTTCTTTGCAATGGAGTCAGAGAAAAGCCAAATTCCTTTGTTTATATATCATTATTACAGTAACAGGGACTTCTGCATATTTAATTTATCCAATAGAAAAATAACTCATAAAATACTCCAGCAAGAAAAGTCAGGCATTTCTCACTCAATTTCCATGCAGAGTTTCTCAGGTGTGTCTGAAATGTGCACGTTCTAACTGAAATAAATTAGAATGTATAAATCAATTAATTACACGTTTGCTTCAGTTTAAGAGTCCATTTCCAGGCTGGAATAAATTTAAGTAACAGATCTGAGTATCCTTTTGGTCACTCACTAAAAATTTTCTCTGCCAGCTGTTTACTTGTGATAATTAGAAGTGGTAATAACTTTCTGAATACCATCTCTGTGTGTAAATGAGAATTTACGGACTTTTTTTTTTTCACTCTACAGCTTATCAGTTTACATTACTGTATTTGATTTAATTTTCTTTCTCTGAGGTAATCTTGAGCAAGTGCACAGCCAACTCATAAAACACTGTTAGAACCAAAATGAAACAATCTGAAATACCTTGAAATAAATTATGCAGTTTCTTCTAGAAGCTGGGAAGGAAGAAAGCAAAGTCATGTGTTTGTTTGAATTTTTAAGTTTTTAGGAATTCTCCTTCTTCGTGAGACTTAAATAGACATTGGTGTGATGGAAACCTTGACTAATCAATTTAGTAAGATTAGTTGATGAGACAAAAACCTTTTTTTACAGTTTAAGTGCAATTCTAGCTTTCTTGTGAACTGTAGAGAACATGCTTGGTTGGAATTGTGACTTTTACTGCACCAGTAAAACTGAAATTAATTGCATTATTATAGATTGTATTCTTTAGGCCCCTTGTACTTATTTAGTTTTTCAGTAGGTAATTTGAAACGAAAAGAGAATTATATCAAACTGAGATTTTAAAGGAACAAAAAGAAAATGCAGAACTCCTCAGCTTGTAGCTGCTGCACGGACAGACATTTAACTGGCAGGCTTATGCAAAAGTTGGCAGCTTTTTAAAATACTCTATCCACTGTGATGAACTGAGGATGGAACACGATACGCAACCTCCTGCTGCGGACACACTTCAATTTGCAGTGAGGTGGTTGCCCTTCAAAATTTCATTGAAAACTGAGCATCTTGTAGCATTTTCCAGAAAAATATTGTTTGAGGAGACAAAGTTAGAATGAGAATATTCATGGTTTTAGTGCATGCTCTTTCTTTAAGGGTAGAGGAGAGAGCAAGCACCAAAAAGGAGAGAGAATTTTGAGTGTGCTGCTGAAGCTGCTTCAGCCTGGTACCCAACTTCTGTGGCCTGTGGCAGAAAAGGTGTCTCCCCTTGCCACAGGGGAGATTTCCCTTCTTGATTTCCAAATTGCAGAATCCTGAATGTCGTGTGAGAAGTGAGATCAAATCATGGAAAAAAATTAGGCTGGACAAAACCACGGGAAGTTGCCTCGTCCAAGCCCAGTCACAGCAGAGCTGTCTTTGTAGTTTAATGCGACTTAGAAGTCAGCTGAGGTTGCTGGGGACCTTCCCAAGCAATTCTTGAATAGCTCCAAGAATGGAGATTCCAGAGCAAACAACGTGTTCCACTGGGTGACCACCTTTTCTATAAGCAGTGATTTTCTCCCTGGTATCCAATAGTAATTTCCCATTCACCTCCTGCATCTTGTGCCCGATGTGCTCTTGTCCCTTCTTGTCCCACGAGATGAGTCTGCCCCTGTTTCCTCAGACTGGGTGCACTCCTTTGGCTACCACAGCATGACTGCACTTGTGCTGTTTTCCCTTCTGCCTGCCTGCCCTGGAAAGGATGCTGGGGGTTTAGTGAGTTCATGTCTGCACAGGGTTTCAAACATTGGCAGTGCTTCATAAATACAGACTGTTGAGCTGCTGTGAAGGTTATCTTGCTGTGGTAATTTGATATTTACTCTTGAAACAGCTCTTCTTCAGAAATAAATTCCTAGGCTAACATGAGACAGGAAAGAATGAAACGTACCATCCTGTGTAAAATGGAACCATGTGAATTGCTCCGAAGTCAAATTGTTCCGCTGCCAGCAGTGGGTGTATCACTGCTCTGTAAATCGTTTTGCACTTCCATCCCAGAGCTGTGGTACCTCTGGAGCTCTTGCTAATTTTTTTCTGATTGTCCAGAACCTTGTAACTTAATAGGCCCAAGTTGTAAAAAAATGGCTGTAAAATGCAGGTTTAATGAAGACTTACATAAATAAGGAGTAGTGAAAGGTGCCTGAAACTTGATACCCTGGCTAGGCACTAGAAAAGATGCTGGAATTCAGTTTGCTAATGAGTTTGTGAACTGAGATTAGCAAAATTGTTTCCCAGACACTCTGGGAAAGCAAACTCATTTAGACATTCAGAGTGTTATGGCTGTTGAAATAAAAACATGGATGTCGGTGACTGGAAAAACAACTTTTTTTTTGCTGGCTAATGACCTGAATGTTCGAGCTGTTCAGCATGCATGATATATGTGAAAAGGTTTCTCACTGCCTCTACATTTGATATGTGTTTGTTAACATGTTAATTAAGTTGCAATGCCCTGGTCCCGTAGCATTAGCAAATATAAGAGCACTGAAAGCCCTTTGCAACTGAAGCCAAAAGCTACAATTACTGTATACAAGCATTTTCCTGTGTCAGAGCTTTATTTTGTGTGTATCAGAAGCTCAGTGCTGAATTCAGTCTCTTGGCACTGTATTTGGATAAAAGCATCCAAAATCAGGAAAGGAAGTGAGACCTGCCCAAAAGCCTTGTACTGACTTTATTGCTCTCAGGGTATTGAAATATCAGAATTTTCAGGGTGCGAATAACTCTGATGTTTCAGTATTGGTTTTCTTCCAGAACTGGAAAGAAAGGTCTCGTGTTCTGTGACTTTTTATAGCTTGAAGCCACTGCCCTCAATGCAGCCTGTATGGCAAAGATGTCCTAAACTAAGGACCACAGGAGTACAGGACCCTTTGTTTGTTGGGTCTTCTGAGTGGTGATGCTAACTTAGAGCTGTGACCCAGAGGAAGCTTAGGAAATTAATATTTCTGACTTACTAAGGAAACCAGCAGGAAACTGGGAAAGATACTCATATTCCCCCATTTCTAAATATTTAATTATGATATATTTATGTATTAGAAAAAGTAAGGCTAAAGCTAATAAGGTGAGGGGAAAACAATCCATTCTCATGTGCTTTTTTTTTCTTTTAATGATGTTCTGAAGCCCTTTTTAGCAGCAAAGTAAAGCAGGCATGTATGGTTTCTTCTATGTCAGCATGAAAGGAAGGATGTTGGCCATGATTCCTCTGTTAATCTGCAGTTAAGAGACTCTGTTTTTCTTATTAGCAGTTACAGTCTGTGATCTGGCCATGCCTCTTGCTGAAGAATTACAGGTGTGTTATGATTCATCTCTATTTCCCATTCGTAGGAGTCACTTGGTAGTTGATACTGTACATTCCTCTTTAGCCCCTTTATGTATTCGTTCATTACATTCCTTGATTTGTAAGAACAACCAAAATGGCCATTCCCTAATTTTCGACAAGTGTAGGGAGCATATATAATATGTTTGTGATAGGGCTGTGTTTGATTTGTCTTTGTGAGGATTTTATTCTAAAATTAACATCTGGATTTGAAAATGTGTGATCAGCAGCCAAAAAAATCTGTTTTGCCGTCTGGATAAAATAATTTGATCCTGAAATGTCGTAGTTGAAATAGTGTCCTTGTCTCTTCTCACTTTAGGGGGAATCAAATCCTGGCTGCAGTCAGAATGAAGACGAATTTGCTTTTTTCACCAATTTGTCACATAACTTGATATGATTATCCAGCTCTTCTCAGAATAAGTCTTGCAGTGGGACTGTTCTCCTTCAGGGCTAAAATCAGGGCAGATTGATATCTATTAGGAGATTTGTAAGTTATGCCAGGTATCTCTTCCTTACTATTTCTAGCTCTAGAACAGATGGATTTTTTTTTTTCCTGTCAAATGTAAAAGAAACTTAAATACAGTGTTGATCTCAATGGATCTGTGCCAGCGTGAAAGCAGCTGAAGACTGGCATACATTTTCCCTAGAAATTCAAGAGGTATACACGAAGACAGGGTTTGTGTTGCTGAATATAGGCTGCCCTGAGAGTTCTAGGTCTAAATTTCTGTTTAGGCTGTGTACCAAAAGTAACAGAATGCAGTATTTTTTTTTTCTTTAAACCAAAACTAGCGGCTGAAATCAAGAAACTTTTGTAATATTCAAGAAACACAGGACCAAAGACGTTTTATTTTCTGTTCTCTTAAGATAAGTGTCTTGAAAGAGGAGCACTGCTTCTAGGCAGCCGTGTCTATACATGTATAGATATACATAAGATGAACGCCTCCATGAGAAGTACTGCCGATGTTCCCAAGTGTGTAAAACATTTGTAGCTTGTGCATAGAGAGACATGGTTTGTAAATGCTGAGGTACTGAACTGAGCTAACAGAATTTTCATTATAGACAGTTTTATCGCATCCCTTTAACATAAAATTGCAAAAACAAGTGCTAATGTTGAAACTGGCTATTAACCAAAATGTATGCTGTCAAATTAAATGTTCCCATCTGAGATGATAAATGGAGGCTACATGGCTATAAGCTGTGGCTTATGAAAAATAACTCTTTGACATCTGACTCTAACATCTGGTTTTATAATTGATGCTCTAAAGCAAATGGAATATGTACTTTAAGGGTTTGTTTTTAATTAGTGTTCAGAAGCGTGCATTTCTGCATCATGTAAGTATCCTGCAGCTACAGAAGGCTGAAAGGCAGGCCTTCAGGTCACACCAGTTCTCGAAGGTATAAAACTGTATAAATGCTTGAGCTTTACCATCTAACAGCACCCAGGGAGAAACAGGAGCGGGTGATTTTCACACTTGTTTAGTGCCCATCCAAACAACACTTAAGGGAATGCTCTCTTTCCACTCAGGATTAAAGAAGAATGAACCTAGTGGTTTTATAATTGCTCTTACTATTTTATTTCCATGTATTTAAATCAAAGACAGTAAGGAAACTTGTGTCAGGATGTTGTCCAGGTCACTTAGCAGTAAGATGCTCGTAGTTCTTTGTTTTTCTGTCTCGTTGCTGCCAGTGTCTCTAAAATTTCGAGCCACTTTAAAGATTCAAAATGGTCTTGCATTACAGCAGTGCTGGCATGGGGGAATAGTCTCTGGACTTGCCTTGGTGACTCATAACCATCGTTTGTGACTTTCTCAGAAGAGGTTCTGCAAGCCACAGGCAAGCTCCTGTTGCATTTAGTAAATTATTTATATCACTGTTGTACGGTTGAAGACTTCTCATGATGCATTTAAACATTAATATTATTATTATTAATATTGCTGTATTTTTCTGCATTGCAATAACATCACAGGACCAACTCCCCAGTTGTGAGTGAAGTTTTCCAGGCATGTAGTGGGGGATCCACTGTCTTGAAGAGTCTATGGGGGGACCAGAAAAGAGAAAACAACAAAGTGTTTGATACAGCCATAGATACACATGCTTTCAAGTACCCTTTTCTCCAGTTAGTGATTGCTGCATCTAAAGACACTTGGAAGAATAAAAATAGATTTAATTTACACATGATATACATCACTTCTGAATTTGTTTTCTATACAGGACACACCTAATCTACCTGTTTCATCATCATTTGATTTCAGATGAAGGCCTGGAAGAAGTTGAGGTTATGTTACTCTTTTCAGTCCTATAAGGACTGGTAATGTTTATAACATCAGGCATTTTATTGTTGGTTCAGCACGGAGTCAATGAAAAGTGTATTTTTCTTATCAATATTGACATCCTTTAAATAACCATTTTTCTTCTTCTAACCAATGTTTTCCAAATTTTCAGTGACTGTGTTTTTGTCCTGCTCAGGCTCAGTTCGTGCAGTAAATTTTGCTGGTTTTAGGTACCGGGAAGACCATATCCTTCCCTCCCCATTACTAAGGTCTTGTTGCCAGGAAAGTGCCTTGGGTAGCTACATCTCAGCAGTGAAATACATCCTGTTTTTACCTTTGTTTGTATCTTTACATGACTTGTGTATCTACTCCAGTGTGTTGCCTCTCGACAAGGGAGTCTCCTGGCATGGATCTGTTGGCTGACTTATTCTGTAATGTTGATACTCCTTAAAACCCGTTCTATTTCCAGCAATAAAAGTGGCCACAATTCCAGTGCGTGTTAAAACAGTCATGAGAGCTCACACTGGCAGACATGAGAATTACAGATTAGAAAGCTCCTGTCTTTTCCTCTTTAAATTCCTCATCTTTGAATGTTTCTTTGATCATGTATTGAAAAGCTTGGTTCTTAAAAATAAACTGGGTTCTCAGTAATACTGAGATTTCTCATAAAAGTCCACATGCTGTTAGTTGTGGATTTATGGGCAGTAGCTTCATACTGAGGAAGACCAGTTAGTAGAGTTAAAAAAAAAAAAAAA
>VWZG01011325.1:637990-671815 GCA_013396735.1 Grallaria varia
AAAAGGACAGGACATAGATGAGGATTTCATTTCAGTGAGGCTGGTCAGTGTTTTTTTTTCTTCTGATAGGTCCTTCCCCAGCTCCACAAACTAACCCAACAAATCTGTAAGGTTCTCAATATTTTCACTAAAAGTTGCCCTTCTACTAAGAATGATTTATATCTTTAGAGTTTTCCAGTGATTATGCTTTCCTCTTGTTGACTTTTATATTTTTGGCTTCTTCAGTGCACCTAAAAGCAGGGCTGGAAAAAAGGGGATGGTTTCAGGGAGTTTAACAAGGAAAGTGCTCTGTTGTGCTGCCAGCAGCTCTGAATAGTAGATATTGTTTCCCAGCTGTATGAAATATATACATTTTATTTTACAGTACACAAAGAGAAATTTTTCATAGCTTTGCAGACAGACCAATTAAATGCAGCTCAGACTTGTGGGTCAGGGATGGAGGTTACACGTTACTGTCAAAGTCTTACTGGGATTCACAGAAGCACTTCCTGAAATTTTCCTTCTACTAAGGAAAAAACCCCCTTCCCTGACCAATTTCAGTTGCTTTTCTTTGTGTCTATTGGGATGATTACTTAGGATGAGCTTTTAAGTATCCCTTGAAATATAGAGGGTGAAATATTACATCAAACTGGCCCCTTGTCTAGAGCCAGACAAAGCTGGGTATTGCAAGGTGAAAGGGCAAGAAAGAAAACCTTTAGTGGGTGTTTCTGGAATAACCTACCTTTAAATGACTAGTTCTAAATCCTCATTTCTCAGAGATGATTGAAGAATGCAGATGAATAGAAAGCCCCTCCTTTTTTTTTTTTTTTTCCCTTCTTTCTTTTGTCTCTTTAAAAAAAAAAACAACCTGTGTAAAGATGCCCTTATTTTCCGAAGGTTGTTTCTCAAAGATCAGCCTTGCCGGGATTATTGCAGAACATACGTCTTTTTAAAATGCTTCTGTTTCTGGGGTATATCATAGGCTGTTCTAGGTAACAGGACCTTGCCAGTGAAGTTTAGCAAGAAGCCCCTTAAGGAGGTATCGATAGGTCATCAAAGGAACGGTGCTGCTGCTTTGTAATGGAGTGTCTCCTTCAGGTGCAGGAGTATAGAGCACTGAGCAATTATCTCCAGTGCTGTCTATTTGAAGAAAGAGGCTGAGGAGGAAGATCTGTTTTTCCTGATAATGTGATTAGAAATACCAAATTTACAGTGCTTGAAATCCTAACTTAAATTATAAGTACAATAGGTGAAGTACATGCTGTAGGAAAAACTGCATTCCAGGTTCATGGCAAGATCTTTCTAATGGCCATGCCCTCAACTCCAGTTTTTCATCATAATTACTATTCTCTGGTTAATGTAAAATCTCTTTTTCTAGTCTGTTTTTCAATCCAAAATGTAGCTGACTATAAATTTCAATGAGTCTCATTTGCTTACAGCTCATGGAACATACAGCCAATGCAAAAGGAAATATAAATTATTCTGGTAATAATCTGACCTTCCTACCTCCTCGTTTAATCTGGTAGACCATATGTGCAGCTCTCTTTTAAGTCAATCCAAGAATATTTTAGAGAAAGAGTAAAGGAGGTCATAAAGTATCATAAGACCTTGACTTCAAAATTATTTTCGAGTTAGACTAGTTCAGAATGTAATGATAACCATGATAGGTTTCATCTGCCTACAGTGGGCTCTAGAATAGAGGAAAAATTATCTGAAGATTTTTCAGTGTAATTTAAAAGCAAAAAAACCCAAAAAACCCTGACTTAGCCGGTGAGCCCAATTGAGTGTGTTTGGAAAAGTATTATTCTGTCTTTCAGATTGGTAAGGTTTTAGGTTAACAGCTACAATCTATTATTTATTGCTTTCATTAAATATTGAAAGTTGATGTTACTATTGTAGTGAATAATTTGTTTAACATGCAATCTTATTTCCTGTTAGGGTAATATGCAGGAAAACCCATTGCAGTTCTCTGCAAACAGGCATTGATCTTACATCTCTTAAATCCAAATTTTGCACTTAGGTTGCAAAACTGTGCTTCCTAAGCTATGGCTGTTTTTCCTTTTATCCTGATGTTTTAGATGCTCATTTTACCCAAAGGAAAGAACCGATATCAAGATATGGGCACAAATCCTTAGGGAGACGTTTTATATATGTATGCTGGATTTATAAGTATGAACTGTTTCTGCTCAATATTCAAACTTCAATGATACATGATTTTATGTATCAGATGCACTTTAAAATCATATCCAAAATCTTTATTGATATCTGATAGAATTAAGGGAATATGTAGGATAAGCATCAGAGAATGATAGCCATAGATTGACATGATGGGAGAATAGACATATAAGGTTTTCAAGATGCCTGAATGAGATGGGTAAGTAACTTTAAAATGGCTTTTCCACAAATAGAACTCAAGGCAGTAATGGGTTCATTTGATGTTGGCACACACACACATATATATATATATATATATGTATTTACATCTTTGTTCAGCAGCCTCATTCACCTGATTCCTGAAGATGCTAAGTAAGATGTGTAGAATGTCAGCACTGAAATAATTTTTCACTGAGCTATCATGTCAGAAAAATTTGAAATGCTTCTAAATTACTAAATGACTTTTCTAAGTGTGTGCAATACAGTTTTAGGTGGCTCAAGGAACAGCACTGCTTAGGATTTTCTCCTGTGAGTTCAGCTGCCGTTTGAGTACACAGCAGCTTATTGGCCCTTAAATGAATTAAAATTCTGATATTTTTAATTTTGATTTAAAAAAAGAATATATTCTCTTTTGATGTGGAAGTTTTACACAGTACACAAATTTCAACTGCGACATAGATTTACTGGGCTTTGAGAACGTTTTTCATTGAAATGTAAAATTCTACATAGGATTCAGATCCTTCTCTGTGTTTTAAATCACCTGATAGAGCAGAGCTCCGGTTCATATTGAGAACATTGGCCACCATGGAAAGAAAGAATAATAAAGCCCCTTCCATTGATACAATGCTATTTTTATTCCTAATTTCACTCGTATGTATTGTATTATTCTTTTACAATATCTGTATCTTATTGAAACATCATGTTTTGACTTTTCCTGTCATTGTGCTCAGCACACAGAGGGAAGAAATCTTTCAGGAACCGGCTGTTGCTTTCTTCAAGGTCAATTAAAGCCTTGAGAACGAGTTAATGAAACTTAGAGAAATGGTGCTGTAACACAATTGATTTAACATCTATGGTTGTGTCTGGACTGCTCTCTCTCTGTAAACATTTTGGTCGCATCCCAGTGGAGTTTCCCCATGAAGGAAATGCCCGAGACAAGGAGTTCTCAGGACAGCCACATCCCTGTGTGTCTTGGAGGGTTTGCAGTGGCAGTGTCCGAGACCAGGCTGATGCTCAGTCTGTGTTCAGCTCATCCACCTGCCCTTGCTCGTGTTTGACTTGTCCTTGTTTTTTATTTATAGCCCTCCCCGGAATGCAGAGTAATGTCCACTGGAAACTGGTGTGACTCGGGCTCCTCTGAAAGAGCCCTTGAACATTTCCCTTTTGGACTCAATTGGAAAGCTGCAGTTTTCCATTTTAACTAAAAGTGCTCTGCGGGGAACAATCCTCCATCTGCAGGGGCAGACCCTATGACTCAATGCAAAGCTTCCTCTTTAACTTCCATTGTTCTTCTGGTTTGCCAAGGCATTTTAATCTCAGTTTTCTTCCGAATGAGGGATTAATGAATATGAGAACTTCAAAGGAGTAAACATGGGTAAAACTTTGAAAAGCCTTATCTGTTGTTGACCTCTAGATTTGGTAAGAAAATTATTTGGTTTTGAATTTTATGTAATATTTTTATGACTATTTCATGTAAATATTTTATCTAGAACTTGGGTCAGAAAACCAGTGCTAAAGAGTTTGTTCGGAGCATGCCCTGATGTTAATAAGAGTAGACAGAGCTTGAGAGAGCAAAAACACATCTAGAAGTGAAAAATTGACTGTTGTTTAATTTTTATGTCTGCAGTCGAACCAACAATCAGTTCCTCATCTTTGAATCTTCCATTTTTCAACATGTTTAAAAGGTGGTAGCTAAATATTTCAAATAGATTCTGAGATTTGTTAAAAAATATAAGTTCCAGAGACTGATTTAGCTGGATTCTGGGGTGGTTTTTTCCTCTGTTTCTTTCTCATCTTTCATTTTTCTGCTCTACCAGTGAAGAAAGGAAGGGGTTGGAAGAACAAACTAAAGAGAACAAGAAAAAAAAAAATTTTTAAAATCAGTTATCGCTTTTAAGAACATTTGTTGCTGAAATAGGAAGAAACGTCTGAAAAAAACCTGAGCAGCATGTATGGGACAATGTTATCTGAGCAATTTAATTAACTTGACTGCTGCTGATGCTGTTTTCATTCAGATGAAATCAATGTGGTTATTTCTAGAGAGATGACTGGCTAGATTAGGTTTGAACAAAATAATGACCGAAAGGCAACTATTGCTGCCTGGTAGCTTTAGAGTTACTTTTAAATGTAACATCCTTCAGGAGATGTGGAAAAACAAGGAAAAGAGAACTTTAGAGGAAAGGCACTATGGAGTCCTTACAAGAGCAGGACTCAGCAGGAAAGAAGGAACTGATTAGGAGGAACTAGAAGCAGAAATTGGAGCATCAAGAAAGATTAGATGTTAATTGGAGTTCAGCAGAAAATAATTTTATTCTCTGACTTTATAAAAATGTGCCTGTATCTTATGTTAGGATTACACCAAGAGAGAATCTTGGTGTAATCCAATTTGTTTTAATTAAAACAAATAAGAATCAAAATAGAATGCAAGCTTTAAACTTTAAAGTCCCAGAGTTAGGAAAAAATTTGAGGCTTTTTTGGTTGTGTGGATTTTTTTCTATGTTTATTTATTTATCTGTTTGTGTGTGTGTGTCTGTTTGGTGTGGTTTTGTTCTGGAGGTTTTCTGCCACAGCATGAAGAGAAAGAGAGCGTGTGTCTCTGGAAACATTTGATGCTACAGCTGTTTGAGACCATGCAATGGGACTAGAAATGTTTAATTACGTTCTCAAACAGTACTGGGAGCAGAGGGGTTTTCACATTTTACGATCCCTTTGCTCATAAAACAGTGATGGAGAAGGAAACTGGAACTAAGGTTCAGCAGTTGGCTTGGAGTCTTCTGCATTGGTTTGCCACAGGGAGGCACCCTTCTCTTCAGGTTGTGCCTTTGCTGCTGCTCTCCAAAATATTAATTTGTAGTTTGTAATATTAACAGTTATAGGAGGCTTCTGTATATGGGTTTTATTTTTATTTTTTTCTTCATCAAAGGTATTGTGGGAAAATATTCTAATGCCTGTCTCCTAATCCAGATGTCCTCCTGCATTTGAAGTGATGCAGTTCAATTTGTAGCTGATGTAGTGCTTACCTTGCAAGGAGGTTGTTTTAGAGGCAATTTCATCCGCTATTGTCCGGTGATTTCAGTTCCTTTAGTGAAAAAAAGTATAAATTAAGATTGATTAGTATGTTAGCTTTTTATTGTTACATTTTAAGTTCTATTCTAACCCTAACCCTCTTCTAAGGAAAAAAACCCCAAAACAACATGATTCTGGTTGCAAAACTGTGAGGAGACTGGAGTATTGCGTTCTGATGTGAAACTGAGGTAAGGCCCTTCATCTGTATTATATTTAAAAACAAAAGTTATATTTTTACAACTGTATCTTTCAACATCCAGAGTACAAAACTATCACAGTAGTCATTGTAGGGCTAGAGTATGGAAGTAGAAACAGGGATGGGAAGCATCCTTTTGAACTTTGGGGTTATTTTAGCATAAGCTAAATTGAGGACAACCTCATGTCACATGAGTGATGAAAAAGATCCTTCTTTTGTACAATCATCATTAGGGTGCAGTGACAATTGAAGAAAATGTTAATTCTATGAGGGTGGGTAATAAAATATTTGTAAAATAAGCTATAAAGTGTCAACACGGGACTGAGTTTGATGCTGACTTTTTAAGATCAACCCTGTGTGATCTGTTGCTCTTTTTTTAAATATTGACATCTTAATTGAAAAAATAGATGGTTTCCAAGTCATGAAATACTTATGGTGTGTATAAAGGGATTTGTAATCATACCCAGCTGAATGTTCCCAGCAGAAGACTCTCCTCTTCCCTTGTTTTCCTAGAATATACTGGAATTTCCACTAACAAAACTGATTTAATTTAAATTAACACTTCTCAAGCGCTGAGACTATGGCTTATTTTTAGACAGTATTATTAGTAACTTTTAGTACATCTTTGTTATTTCTACCTTGGAGCTTTGGGTCCTTGAAAAACCTTAAGAAATTAAATCATGTCCTGCTGCAACATTGATGAATGTTTTCAAATTAAAACTTGAAAAATATGATTTTCCAGGTTTAGAACCACAGCAATCTCCTATCAGGCAACTGAGGCTTTGGTTTTTAGAGGAGAATAGGGATTCACAGTCAGTGGGAGCAGTCAGCTTTTCAGAATCCAGTCTCCGGTGAGCAGATATTTAGGAGATGTTAATAATCTCAAATAGGACCAGATTTTTAGAAGAATCCAGCTCTTGTTTAGGTGTCTATATATATTACTAGGTTTCCAAGAGCTTAGTGTGTTGAAGGTGGTGAGAGCTTCCATCTGCAGATGATTTCTGGAAATCTGACCTTTATTTCAGTGTTTAAATGTGTTCTGGTTGCTCCAAAAAGTCTGGCTTCATGCATCTATATATAGGTCCAGCATTAGAGATAATATTTTAAAAAATTGGCCCTCACTTTTTCCTGAGAAGTTATTACAAATTAATTTCAAAAGTAAAATGAAAATTTGGATCTTGTGCTAACTGTGATAACACACTTTCTGCAAAGAGCCAAAATCGTTCAGCGTAAGGTCCTACACTTGGAAGAGTTGCAAGGCCGTGGCTGAACAGAGGTTTTTCCATGTGTCCTGGAGAAATCTCCTCTGTGAGGAGTGGGCAACATGAAAGTGAGCTTTCTATTCTCCCAGTGGCACTGAATGGGAAAGGGAGAATCAAAAACCAGAGTGTAATGGAGCACATCTATTGGAGAATACCCAGAAGTAATTCATAAAGATATGATCTCCAAAACAGTGCAGTGGGGTATGTAGTGAGGCAGAGGCTGGCACTCACAGAACACGTGGAGTTTGACATAATGTCAAAATGCTCTGAGTATCAGTAGTTTAACTGAATAGCCCAGACTGCTCTTCTGCAGAAATGAAACCAGTAGAACAACTTGTGTGGTTGATTTGACACCCCTCATCTTTAATTTCAATAATTTTCATCATGGTTTTATTCTTTCCCTGCATATCTAATGTTTTCTACTTCCCTTGCTTTATGTAAGTGCTTTATCTGTGTAGTTTCCTTCTTGCTTAAAAACAAAATGCAAAGCTAATTTTAATTTCAGGGGAAATGAAAATATTAGAGAGAGGATCCTGGATTTCAGTACCCATTATTGTTCATCCTGAAGAGACCCACTTTCAAGAGAACTTACACTGCTGCAGCCTGAATTTACAAAGCTGCAGTTCCCAGACAAGCACCATGCTAAGTTAAGCATGGCTGTAATTTATAGTAGATTCCTATTTTTCCTTTAAGAATATATCATTGCATCTAAAGGGGGAAGAAAACATCAAGTATAAAATGAAACAATATTATGTGGTTGTAAGCACTGTCTACATCAGTCCAAAATACTGAAGACTGGGAAGAGGGGAGGGAAGAGTAAACAGATTTCTATGCTGCTGAGAAAGACAATGAAACATGAACAAGAGAAATAATGTGTAACAATATTCAATTTCACAAAGTCTACTTCAGACTCTTTTCTAGTTTCCTTCCTGGGCTCTACCTAGGAGAATTCCTGAGATCCTGTTCTCACCATTCATCTCTACCCAACATCATATTCCCAAAAAGTGCTTTTGGATTCTTGACTGAGAGATGTCCTATAGTTTTGGAAATTATGCAATAATCACTTTTTCTTTGCAGTTGGACATGGATGAGATGGGAGCATCCTTTCAACTGTTCTCCAACACCAGTCAAAGGGTGAACCAAATGTTTCGGGGTTTCTCCCTTTCTGATGTGTTTGCAGTTCTGCCTTGGTAGGTTGGTCTTTGTGCACCAGCCTTTTGGTCAAGTCGATTGTTTTCGTTGATTCTCTGTAACAATGTTGATTTTTTCCTTTCACTACTGAACCATCCAGGAACAAATAAGAGCTACGAAGGGCTTAGCAAAAAAAAACAAAAAACAAACAAACAAAACAAAAACCCAACCCAACAAGCACAACTTTCTTATTTGGTTATTTTTCGGGTCAGCAGTCACAGATATCACCAGTGACCATCTGGGACCTGGACAGAGCTGCTCGTGCCAACATCTGTATCATGTACAGAGATCTCCATTGCCTTAGCTACAGTCCATTTGAAATACTGCTGACTCTGCACATCTGCCCTTGAGAAAATGTTTCTGGGTTTTCTACTACTGTATTTACTTGCCTTACTCTGGATATCATTTATTGTTTCCTGCTCTTATTTTAAGATTTTTCAGACTGACTCTGCCTTTGATTTCCTTCCAGAATGCTTATTTGATTTCATTCCCTGATCACATGTGCAAATGAATCACACCAAGTTCAGATATCTCTTGCTATCATTTATTGTTGGATGATGTTCTAGAAGCCTCTCTTCTTTGGTTGCATCCAAAAAATGTGAAAGAATGTTTTATTAGTTGTAGTTGGAGGTCCTTAATTTTTTTTTTTTTTGGTAAGTATGGCATACATTATCTATTCCAGTATGTGATGTGAGAGCAGGGATCTGGTTGGCACAGAGATTGTTAAAGACTGGAATGTTCTGGAAGGTTGCTTAGTGTTCAGTGTTACAGTTCCAGTTTGTTTCATATTTTATAGATGAAGTTAGGATAGTAATACTGTACTGTTTTAACACTCACTCAGGAGGGCAGTATCTCAGTTAGAACAGTTATGAGTTCTAATATTAAAGGTAGAATGAAAAGAAGCAGGGTTACTGTGATATAGGGAATACTAAAAAAAAAAAAAAAAAAAATTCTGTTCCTGATATAATATTTTCCTTCTTGTAATATTTAACTGGAAAAATTAGTCCATTCTGTAACTCCAATAAAAAAGTTGCATTGGAATAAATACTGTCCAATGTTTCCATTGTGTTTTGGGTACAGTAAGTGACAAGTTTTCTAGAGAGTAAAAATATTTGTAAATCTTCACCTCTGGCTGAAGTGTTTTGATTTGGTGTTACAGCATATCTGTTTAGTTTACCATCATAGTAAATTCCTATCAACTAGCTCCTGACTTCTTACAGAAGCCCTCCCTTTATCAGTAGAATAAATAACTTTTTCCCCCTGGAACAGGAAAATAAAAATTACTGCTGGTCTCCGCAATTTTTACAGCAGTTCATCCTGACAGGGTGGCTCTCAACCAGAAGGGGGTGCATGAAAACCTTGTTGTGTTGTGTGGGTTATCTTTTTTTCAAAGCCACAGTAAGCGTATGATTTGATGGTAGCCTGGCAATAACTCACCAAAGTCACTTACAGAAAGTAACGTGAAAATTTAGGTTTCTCAACTAGCAGAGAACATTTTCTGGAACTGGGCTTCTTTTTTTTTAATCTTTTATATTGTGGAGAAGACTGTTTTTATACATTTCCTGTTGAATGCAATGAAATACTCTTTATCTATCGATGGAGCAATACAAGAATATGGCAATAACAGCAAAGGCAGGGGTTGGTCACCAGAAGTCATACATGCTTTTTTGTATGCTCTTGTCTGTGAGAAAAGATGGGCCTCAACTGATTGCTGGGAATTTATTTTGACTTTACCCAGACGTACTTTCTTTCTTCAGGCATTTTGCTTCTATTATTATTTGCAAAGGAAAACTTGGGATTCATCAAATGCCGTGTGAACCACAGGCATCACCCTTAAAACTGTTTGTCCACGTTGTCACTTTTTAGTTGCCACTGTACCCTGTTTCGTCTTTGATGGATTGAGAGAGAGCTGGGAAAAGCTGTTAACGTGGAAGCAGCATGGAAAATGGTTTCAGCCCTTTTTCCTTAGACCACGACCTCGGTGAGGGCGCTGGGGGAAGAACTGGCTTTGTGGTAGCGAGGGCTGCACGTTGCATTATCTGGCTGCAGCTTTTGTGAGCACAAATGCTAACTTTGGACCTTCTCAAGGGACATGAAAAGCCTCTATAGGGCTTGGTAAATGAACCATAGTGAGCAGGGAAGGAATCAAATCAAGTGAAATAATCTCGGGGACTGCTGTGAACTCTTAGTAGGGATATAAACAAGAAACAGTTTGTATGGGCTGTCATGTGGCGGTGTAAATATCTTATCTCTACATGCTAGCAATGGCTGGGGCATTTAATGTTTAAGATGAAACAATTCCTGATGGCTTTCATGGTCAGAAAGCAAAGCTCATTTTATTTCTTCCCCTTACTTTTGTTTTTTCTTTGTATTTTGGCATTTGATTGTTCTTGTTGTTGTGTTTTGTTTTTTTTTATTTTTTATTATTATAGACAGGGAAATGTGTAGTGATTCACATCTGACTTCACATGGAGATGTTTTAAATAGCCTCCTAAATCTGTAATGTTATTACTTCATTCAGATAGAAGTGAAATTTTTGGTGGAAAGGCCTGGGGTATATTCATTGCCATAATGATGTGAGGAGTGCAGGAGGGATATACTTTGGGCTTTCAAATAATTATCTGTATTTTTTCCAGCTTTCCAACTGTTCCTCATCTCCTCCTTCTACCTCCTCCAGTGATGCCACTGCAATTGTAGTGGGTTCTTTGTTTATAATAAAAATAGTGCAAAGAAACCCTTGATCTTTGCATTCCAATAGTGTCAGTCTAATTTCCTGAGGTTATTTCTCAATCCTTGCAAGTATTTTTCTAGGAGGCTTTTGAGCAAATCGGTCTACTCAAGAATTTGAGGGGAGCGTGATAGTACCACATACATAAATATAAGAAAACTTATATTTCTTGAAAATGAGAAAACTACGAATAGTTTTCAGAGGAAGGGTATGGAGTTCTGGTCATTGTCTATGTGTGTGCATGTATTAGGTATATTTGTATCTGTAAGATTCATCCATGACTTAAACCAGCTTTTATTTTTCAGGTGCTGTAGCATGGTAAATGAGGGATAAAGTGAGATAGCACTGGCAAAGAGAAAACATTTTTTCATGCCCCGGTTGCTTAAAGTTTTGCATTACCCTTTTTGGCACATGGTGATATCCTGTGGTTAGAGGTTTTTAAATGTGAGAACATTCTTTTGTAATTTTTCCAGTGTCCCAAACATAGATTTTTGCCTCCTGCAGTCACCTGTCAAAAGTTAGTTCTCTGTAGGTCTCTCTGATTTCAATTCCTGGACTAGCTGAAATGGAGAAAGGTGGGGCTGCACTTCAATTGGTCCTGGAGCCAATCCGGATCCAATGACTGTGTGTACTGCCCACTTCCAGTTTTTCACTTCCATTGCTTCAGGTTTTAAATATGTCGTGTCCAACATTGCAATACGTATTTCTAAGACCAAGGGTTCCAGCTGGAAATTCAAAGGGCTGGAAGGAGACAATGTGTGCCTTTCATTAGGAGGCTGTTAATGAAGTAAAGCTTTTTTGGTTTTTTTTTCCCCTTTTCCCTCCCAAATGTTATGACTAAATGAAAAAAATAGGGAAAACAATTTTTGTAATTTTTTGTCCCGTGGAAGAGAAAAAAGATACTTCATTAGAAATCAAATTAAATAGCTGTTTTAGGATGATAGTTTTGGTTTGGGGTGTTTCTTGCATAAAATACGTCCTTGGGTACAGTTTTGAAGGAAGTATTGGCTATAAATTAATATTTCATTTTGGAAATGTCTACACTCCCTGCAAGGACAATGCTGACAAGAAAACCCCCTTCTGACATTGTCAGCCCTTTGCTGCAGCATCGAGCACATGGTGATGTTTTCCTGCCCCTGGGGATCTGGAGCTGTCCGTAAGCCCTGGCCAACCATGGCTGAGGCCCCGCAGCTTTGGCTGGGTCTGTGGTTTCTTGCTCATGGTGGCTTGTCCATCGTCACCCCAGTGGTCACCCATCCCTGCTGGACCACTGGTGGTGGTGGGACTTGAGTGAGGATGGATGAGTGCTGAGCGGGTGGCCGTGGCCTCCCTCTCCTGGGAGCGGGAACTGACAAAGAACAGGACAGGCTGTGCCTTTTGGGACATAGTGTGAATTACTTCTTAACACTCCTGTGAATGCTCGGCCATGTTGCTCTTTGGGGGACTGCTTCTGTGGCTCTTGATTTTTTTTCCTCTTAACCTTTTCCTGCTCTTTCCTGCTGCAGGGGTGAATTTCTTCTTCTCTGTCTGGGTGCCTGACTGCACTGATGCTTAGAATGCCCTTTTCCTGAATCCAAATCCTGCTTCAGGGCTGGCAGTTTTCATTCTAAGATATTTAGTAGTAGGTATTTCTAACTAAACACCTGAATTCGTGAAGGTTTTTACTATTTTTCATTGCAGGGTGGCCTCCTGTTCATACTGCACTAAGTTTAGGAACAAATCCTCTCTTTTCGCACATAAGATTTATTTCTTTTCATTTCCAGTGCACTAAAATTTTCCTTGCTCCGTACTTATATATATGCATATACACACAGCTCTCTTACAAGGTCGGGTTGTGCATTTGTGACAGGCTGTTCTGGGTTGTTACATGTAAGGCATGCCAGCTGGGATAGGTAAATGCTAATTATAGAAAAGTGAATAACAAGCTGGGACAAGTTTCAGCTTCCTCTTTCATGTGCATGAAATGATTGAGGATCACTTCACATTGAAGGGGAGAGATGTTATTTTAAAAACGTGAATTGCAGCCTTCGTCTCACATGGATCACTTCCTACTGAGAGGAAGTGGCAGCAGCCACTTTGTAATGAAGACAAGAGTTGGCTAAAGCCAATTATTCACTGTGTAATTTTGAAAGGAAGAAGAATGTTTTTACATTAGCAGTTACACTGCGCAGTGACATTGAAAGGAGTTGCAGTTGCAGTGTCTGTAGAGGGATGCTGCTTCTATGATTGTTTTAACTGCTTATTCTCTCACAGAAAGCAAATAGGTACAGAAAACACACTGGAATCTGTAAGGTGTCTTCTCTGTGATCCTTGCCTAAAACACCCAATAGTTTCTTTTTTGATATGAGATTTTAGCTCCATTTATTCTATGAATCTTCTCCTGTTGGGCTGCATTCCTAGTGAATAGCCTTGCGTTAGAGTTGAATTCCCCAGAAATGCCAGTTGCCTGGTAAATCAAAGAGAGCCTATTGCCAGTTATTTTGTGTACCACCGTTAGTTGTCCCTTGATATTGATCGATGTAATTTCAAAGGTTTAGAGGAAATATTTTGCAATTGCCTTTATTTTACTTTGAATCCTTTCTGTTTCTGCCTTAGAATGGTTAGCCCAGCCCTACCCAAATATTTCTGCAATGTCTGCACTGCTGTGAGAGTGAGAGCTACAAATGCAGAAAGTTGGTACCTGAGGTAACAATCTGATTTGTCCCTTGCAGTGGGCTCATTAGTGTGAGGAAGTACAGTACGTTAGTTAAGGGAAGTAGAGAGATTCAGTAATTTGATTACGAAAATAAGGACCTGCAACCCGAAGAGTTGAGCTAGATTTATTTTTAACAGCAGTACTTGAAGGATGTCCTACAAGTAGGACTTGGTGAAGGAAGAGGATACAGGTTATTTTAGTTTTCAAATGACGTTACTGGCAGGGGAGAAAAAAGTATTCCATGCCTTATAAAAATAACATAGATTTAGGAAAAATATCTACTGAGATGAGTGAAATCCATTGGAAATAAGAAAACTTGGGCAAATGTATATATTTGGCTCTTCTGCTCTGCTTTGGAATATACATCAGTTCTGAAAAGTGATTTATGCCAAGATAAATTAAATATAGCAAATCACACAAAGTACTCAGCTATGACACTGGAATACTGTGTGGGACTCCATGGCCAGCCTCTTCCTGGTCTAATGAGTGAGATTATGGACAGTTTGAGCTGGGTAATTGCGCTAACTTGGCAGAAACAGGCGCTGTGTGATACGAAGCCTGTGTGACTTATTCTCATTGCATTCTTATGCGTATAGACAGTTCCACTGGAAGCACTGATATGGGGAGCTAAATGACACAGCCTGACTTTTCTTATTAAAATAGTAAAAGTTAATAAGGAAGGGTCATAAGTCGGATGGAATTTTGTAGTCCATGTTAAAAATGTGGAATCCAGAGCCTTCCTCATGAACCAACAGCTGGATGCATTAATGTGTTTTTCCAGCTCTGTGGATAGATCTGTGGTTTCCAAAATGTTTAAAATACTTCTTGTGACAAGACAAATTTTGATACCTAGGCATTCAAATTTTAAGCTCTTTTTTCATATTCTCCTTTGGTTTTAAATCCTGTGACTTTCTTAGCGAAAAACATAAATGCTGAAACATTCACTGATAAGGCTGATTGAAAAAAGACTGCACCAAATTAGCAATAAATGTGGATTTCAAGTTTGTAGGCAAGGGAATCAGAATAGGAAATGTAATTTTAAGCATTATCTTTCTTCAGAGAAAAAACTCAGAAGCAAAGTATACAAATTCAGGGTTCAAAAGAGCTTGAGTTCTGAATATTTAATGTTCACTAAGATTTGATTGTAAACTGCCAGTAGACCAAATAACTTTTACAAAATCTATTGGGTGAATAAATTTAAATAACTAGTACGTTAGAGAAGATAATGATCCTTTAGGTTAGAGCTTCAAATGATAAAAAGGATCAGCAATACCAGCAATATTTTCTTAAAGAACCACTCTGGTTTGTTAATCTCTTGGTGATTAGTTCCTGATAATTTCAACACTGAGAAACAAACATTGTTTTTCAACATGCAGATGAGCAGTGTTCGACCTTTAAAAATTTTGTTCTCAAACTTTCAGGCTTTATTCGTGTGTTATTGCATTCAGTGAGGTTGCAGCATTATTTACAATGGTTACCATCAGTTTTTAAAGTTAGAATTTGTTTCCAAGAAACTATAACCACTCAGTTGTTAACTAAGCCAAGTACTGATCTAAAATAGTTGGTTTTCACTCAGTATATTTCTGTTGTTTCATTCTGGCTTATTTACACAATAAAAAATAGTCACTGTATATATTGCAATAAACCTAGTCACTTTATATATTCAGTTTTCTGCTTATACTATTGATATTTACAAAAAATAAAAAAAACCCTGCAATGTTCTCCACATTTCTACAACTCTGGCCATTTGCTCTTGGCATCTTGGGAGATTAACTTCCCCCAATTACATTGCTTTTAAATTTCCAAGAGCGGTGTGCACGTCAGATGTTTTTTTTTCTGGTTCTACAATGATGCAAAGTAGCCATATGCCTAGTTAACCACCTCATTAGGCTTTGCATCACTGAAGCAATAGAAAAGGCCCAGGGTGTTTATTGTTCACATCTCTCCAACATTAATTCACCAAATTCACTTGTCAGCCTAGGAATTAGAGAGAGGAGCCAAAATGAGGGGCCTGTTGCTCCATTCTTTGAAGCAGTCTTGTTAGAAATCTCTGGTCCCCCTGAATACTTTCTAAAATTATTTTTATATTATGAAACATCCCAGAAAAAGAGTTCCCAGGGTTCTGACTTGCATGACGAAAACAATATTTACAACATGCCTTCAGACCCTGTTTTTTGTCAGATTTCCCTCCAGTTTTGTTGGCAGGTAATAAGATGAATATGAGGAGGGAGCTGGGTATTTTGCTTGTTGTTTAGAGACTTTTCCTGTGTGGAAATCCCACTGTCAATTCTTCCTTTATGTTGTCCAGTTTTGTTACTATCGTACTTCTATCTGTGTTCTTCCATCCTAATGAGACAACCTGAATTATCATAAGACTGTATAAAATGTGCCTGATAAACAGTGAAAAATAGCTCTTTCTTTTTTTTTTTTTTTTCTTTCCCAAAGGTTATGTGACAAAGAGCTTTTGCCTGTTTAGGAAACAAAAAGGAGACAAATAGAACTATGAGTGGAAAGTAATCAGATGAATTGACAGTGATTTTTCTCTTTAAATATGTCTCTGGTATGTAAATAACTTCGAAAGTATTCTTTTACTTCTGTTAGCCATTTCCCCTCTTTTTCTCAGTCCTTGAATCTGACCATTACACAGTCACCTCTGATGCAAAATGAATATTTATTTTTTTAAAAAATGCATGAGTTAAAAATTACCAGCTTTGTACAGGTGGTCCCATAATACTTGTTTGCTTAACCAGGTCAATTTGTGTTCAATCTTAAATAGTAACTAGTAAGATGAAAGTGTTTGTGTTTAGGATATTTATGAGAAGAGTCGAATAATGAAAATGAGAAAGGTCAGGGAGGAAAAGTGTGATCCAATATATTGGTTACAGATCTTTTAATGAAGATCATCCAAATTGTTCAATAAACATAGATTGGAAACAACAGTATATTAGGGGTGACTGTGTTGAGGGAATGATCTTCATTACCAAAAATGTGGATTTCTTGACAGATCTTTTCTGTTGCTGACTTCTACAATCTGTGCTGCCAGAGACAGATCGAAAATCTGCTTTTTAAAAGTGATTTTTACATTCAGACTGTCCTTTTTTTTTCCAGATATTGCAAAACCCCACAATACGTTATGTAGAGAGGAATTTCTTCTTGCACCCTTCACATCCTCGGTCTCTTTAGTCAGAGGCTTTGGACAATGAGTGAAGTGACCAACATTTGTTTTGGCAGCTAAAACTTCTTGCCACCTCTGTCATTCATCTCTTGGAAACCCATGAAATACAGAAGTGGAGACAGCGCTTAAAGGAAGTGATGGATGGAAACCCCATCGTCCCTGCAGCATTTGCAGCGGCAATCTTAGGAATACTTTTCTTGGCTTTCTGTCTGGTTCTGAGGTTCATGAAGTAAACAAAGCTATGGCTCTACTTCAGGCTAGAGAGCCTCCAGTAAAGAAAGCATGAACGTCCACCCATGGCTGAGCTCATGCCTTCACCTTGTGTTGCAAATGCACTCCTGAAGCACCTAAAATGGTGCATTCTTGATCTTCACTGCAGGAGTTGTGCTCCTAGGACAGTGATTATTACAGTAAGTGGTAGAATAAATGCAGAGTGGCTGAGATAATAACATATTTTCTATTAAATGCAGGGCAGATGCCTTCTGACCTTTTATGACAGGAGATGAGAGCATTAAAAATGCTTCTTTCTAGGTCTGTAAGCCAACATTTAAAATCACAGGGGAGGTGAGGGGTTAAGTTCAAAGAATTTTGCAGGTGTTAGTCTTACAGAAACAGGAATTAATAGAAGGAATTTTTTTGTTTATGATCAAGACCTGAAACTTAATGAGTATCAGAACATCATGGGATCAGATAGTCTTCAATTCAGCTGATGTAGAGATGTATTTAAATTAATGTCTGCTGCCCTGTGCAACTCACTCTCTTTATAGGTCTCCCAGCTGAATGACTTCCATTTCTGACTGTAAATCTGTTGTTGCTGAACACTGGGGCTCGAATGCCAGGATGAGTTACCAGACTCCAACAGAGGCGGGTCTCTGCCACCCCATGGCCCCAGAGCCGTCCCTTTGTGTCCCTCCTTGGTGTCGCAGATGCTCCAGCCTGAAGGGCGGGTGAGTAACTTCCTTCTGCTTTCAGAGCACATCAAAGGACAAGGGCTGAATGGAAGATTAACTATGAAAACACGAAACATCTTTGTTGGGACACACTGTGCTAGAGTCTGTGCCCATGGTATGGAGTGTGCTACTGCTTGATACTTTCAGCAGATGGGGATCTCGATTAGTAGAAGCATATTTGTACCATTTGTATAATTGTCCTATTGCTAATTTTTTCCTTAAATTTTGGAAGCACACTGAGGGTGATGCTCAACAATTCTGCCCTTAATTCCTGCTTGGACGGGTACTGCAAATATTTTCCTCATATAGAGCCCCTGAACACAGCTTTGGGTGGGTCCAGTTTCTCCTCTTAAATGTGCCACACCTTTGATTTCTCCCTCCTCTAAAAATGTGCTTGTATATCCCAGTGGGATCTCGCATTTTCTTTGAAAACAAGGTAAGAGTAGCGAATTAATTCAGTCTGATGTTGCTCTGTCACTTTGGTTTGGCTGTTGTGCGCCTGCATGTCCAAGGTATGTCTCAAGTTTATTGTCTATGTAATGCCTGACGGACTAGCACAACTACTGTACCCTACCCAAACCTTTTGCAGGCAAAAGATAGTGAGATTTTTCTTTCTAGGATGCAATCCTGCTGCTTCCTGTATTTCCAGTGTGCCTCAAATTCTGTCCATAAACAGAAAATTCTGTCTCTAAACAGTTTTGGTGTAGGTAGGGGAGAAACAGGAAAAGATAAAAGCTTACAAAACTAGTTACTGCTAATGGCAATATGTGGGTTAAGCTTCCGTGCTAGACCTAAAAACAGCTTCCCGAGTTGCAGGACTTTTGGAAGGAGACTATTATCTGCTTCCCGCTGCACGTTTTCCCAAAGCTTCCTTTTCTTTTCTTTATCTTCTGTTGTTGCCAACCGCGCCGATGGGTTTCTGTACAGGAAGCACAGGATCTTTCAAAAGGCTAGATTCAGCAATTTTGCAAGGCCTGTAGTCCATTAAACTGAGGGGCCAGTTGAATCAAAGAGGCTGCACAGCCCCTGGTTTCAGTTTTGAAAGCGGTGGCCCCCAGGAATGAAATGTTCTAAAAGACGACAGACCTAACCTTTTCTTTTTCTACCTTGGACTGAGTTCTATTTAGCAGCGACATGAAATTTCTCTCAGGTTCCCTCCATACGGTCCTTTCAAGGCTCCAATAAAGGAATGAATGCCAGAGCAGAGCCTTTACCCATTCAAATTTCAGCTCTGTTAGCTTTCAATACCAGAAATGTATTTAAAAGTGGGTAAGGTTTGTTAACTCTAATATACCACTGTCACTCATCCTGCTCCAAAAGAATCAAACTATATATGTGTTGGGATTTGCAATTCAAATGAAACCATTTCACTTCCTGAAAATGGGCTACTGTGGAAGGAAAAAAGGCTGTATAAAGGATCACATTAACCTACAGCAATAATATTATAACAGCACTGTTCGTGATACTATAGTTAGGACTGTGCCAACTGGTTAATTTATGAGCCTTCTCCTTCCCTTTCTGAAATACCCAGCTGCTTCTCCCCCAAGTTTACAGTTTTCTGACTAAAAGCCTCAAATAAAAGTGCTCTGCTTGTCAGAAAACAGAATTTCCTAGACTTAGTTATCATCAGTTTTATTTCAAAATGGTCATGAGGTTTTATGCCATTTAACTATTTATTTTTGAAGAGAAATATAGCTCTATTTTTTTTCCAATATGTTGCCTATGGATGATTACAGTGCCGTGCTTTTGAATTGCTTCATTTCCCGAGGAACTTTGCTATTTAGCTTATTGTAGGTACTGGAAAGGAGCAGTTTGGGTGTATCCCAAAAGTTGGTAAACACCGAGTTACAGAAAACAGGAGGTTGGATCTTCCTTACAGAAATTGTCACCACTGGCTGAAGAGTTTGTTGATAAAGTGTCTGGGCTGCATTTTGTTGGAAAATAGCAGTATAAATAGTTCTCTGCTGTTATCAGTTGATGATAATTATATATGAGGTCATCCAGAAAGGTTCAGGCTATTATATTGTCAGTGGAACTGTTTATAACTAAGAATTAAAAAATCATGCTAATAAAATTGCAGCATTGTGGGGTCAGTAAGAATGAATCCAGAGGTATTTATCTTTCGATAAATGGTCAAATGCTATCACTGACATCATTGTTAAAGCTTTTAGTACCAACACTGCTGTATGACAATTGAAGTTCAGGGCATATGAAGAGAGGACAAGAGACTTTATAGCAAGACTGAACTAGTGGACCCAAATTTTAAGGCTAGATATTCACCTGAAGGGAAAGGAATTGGTTGCAGTGTCCTTATAGCAAGTGTGCTACAGGACCCAATCAAAGAAGAGGGAAGGAGGGAAGTATTTCCAGTTCTAACCTGGTACCAGGCTAGATAGTGTTAAAAGATAGAAAATTCCAGAAAAGCAATATGCTCCTGAATTCATCTGTATAAAATATGAAGGATGTTGGGAATAGAAACTTGAAGCATAAAGAAAAGGTCAGCTTGAAAAACAATGGGTACTGTCAAGGAAAGCTGGAAGGTCTTGAAATAAGGTGCATTCTTTTAATTTCTGAATGTGTGACTGAGGGCTGAAGAAAGTGATTACCTGACCCCATATTCTCCTTTTTAGTCTGTGAAAGTTTTTATTTATAAAAATCCAGGAAGAATGAGAACAGAATTCAGCATGTCAGATAGAGGGATTGTTCTTCACTCTTGAAAGTCACCCAAAGCATGCTCTGTTTTTCCTAAAGTGCTCATAAAGGATCACTTCTGTATAAAAGTTTACCCAAAGCTCCTATTGGCTTTTGTGGGAGTTTTTGTGTGTGTAGCATAGGCTAGCACAGGGCAACACAAGGTCAGGCCAATACTTGTGGGTACTTTCTAGCAGATCACTATTCCTGTTTCATCCTTAAGAGTACCTTTGCCAAAATATTTCAGGATGTGTGTTGTGAACAGCTCCCCAAACAGTATTTAATATTATTTATCTGTATTGTGTATGTGCATATGAGCATATGTCTAAACAAAAGTAAAGAAACATATATGTGTTTAGGTATTCATACTCAGCATTTGTAGATGAAATTAGGTAGGTACAACTATTGTGTAAACATATTAATAGACATTTATTTGTGTGTATTGATATTTATGGAAATATGGGGTGCTTGTGTGTTTCTGTATCTTTATTTTGCCAACTTTGTGCAGCCTGTAAAATGTTGGGAAAAAAAGATTCAAGTCCAGGGCTAAGGATCTCTGACTAACTCCTGTTACCACTCCTGCCCTCTAGTTTGTGACTGAAGTCACAGAGCACTGATTTCATTCCTATGGGCAGCAGAAATTGCTGTTTAAGGGGCCCTGTTAATGTTGTCATCAAGTTTTTGAATCTCAGTTTTTCACAGAAGGATTGAAAAAGAAATAAAAGGATTTAGCTGTCCCTGTGTTCAGGGAAAGCATTAGGTCATTTTTTAAGAGGGATATTTTGAATGCATGCTTTACTGTACTCACTTCAGATTGGGCTTTGGGAACACCAAGTTCCTGGAACCAGGAATGCTGCCTGTCCACATAGCAAAGCAGGCTCAGAGCTGCTTGCTTGGGAAGAGCCAAAGGGCTGCAGTGGTGGACAGAGCTGCACCCTCCCTGCTTATCCTCCAAGAACAAGGTGGGCCAACATTAACACATGGTGTTGTCTCAGTTTCTCTGGCTACTTCTGCACAGTTAATACAGAGCTTCAGGATTTGTGTTCTGCTTCTGAAGCCAACTGGCCCAGCCTGGTTTTGCATCAGTACAGCTAAGGCACCCTCACAGTCCAAAGTACCCTTGGGAAAGGGGTTCCTTGTCCAGGCTCACACCTGTCCTTACAGCATTGCCTTGCAGTGCTCAGCCCAAAGTGGGGTCACCGCTGAGATTTTAGCAACCTGGATGACATGTCAGGCCTCGGGCTCATTCCCTGGCGCTCTTTGCTCACACAGACATAGTTTTTATCTCTGCAGAGACCTGGCTGCTGGGTTGGTTTTTTCTTGAGGGTGTGCTCTAAAGGGCTACAGTGAAAATGCTGTGTGAATCTCGCCTTTAGAAGTGTCCAGCTATTTGTTTAACTCATAACCCTCTTCCTCCACCCCAGCCAAATCTCCTTATAAAATATTGTCTGATTCCCTGGAAATAAAATTCCTTGTCCATATGTAGATTTATGTGTTAGTCTCCAAAAACTTCAGAATCTGCTGGAGAATTCAGCTATATTTGGCAAGAGTTAATGGTTTAGAAGTTTTAAATTGCTGGGTCCATGGTGAAAACCAGTATCTGGTAAGGACATGGACTCCTAATGCTTCCATCAAAGGGAGGCAGGGAAAGTCTGGCATCTCTTGGTGTAAGGAGTCATACAATAAGTAAATCTGGCTGCCTGGCTCAGCACTGCTAAAATGCTAACTTCTGCTTGCCCATCTGATAAAATAGCTGGGAGGACTGACTGGAAGAGGAGGGAAGCTTTAGGGAACAAGAGGCAGGAGGAAAAGACACAAGATTCAAATCGAGAGGAAAGTAGGCTTCTAGAGCCTGGCTGCTAAAAAATGTGCACGTTTGTTTTATTTTCTGGAGGGTGCAGAAGGCTTTTTTTAAGGTAGCAGAGATCGGCTATAGTGGTGACGAGTGTTACCCTTGAAAGTCTGGTCACAGAGGGGACTCCAGAATCCAAATGCTCAGTGCCTTGGTGTCCTGGGGGACTTATACAGAGCAGGTGTGTAAGGGGATGACACGTGTTGAGTGAGGAGATTCTTCAAGACAGTTAACAGGAAGATGCAGAACACCAAAATACAGAAGATTTTTGCCCAGTTCTGATAACCCTCTGAGATTTCGGTGCCTTGCTCAGGAGGAAGCTGTGACTTGTGTGGGATCATACCCAGTCAGTGTTTCTGAAAACACCTTTTCTCTCAAAGAACTGAACAGGAATAATTCTTTTCTTTTAAAGGAAAAGTGGTGGAAGGTATTAGGTAGTGTTTATATATTTTATGCGATGATGTGAAATACAGGCAAAAGTCTTGGAACTAGAACCAAGGCTGTCCCTTTCTTAGCAAACGACATAACTATTTGACTTTAGAAACATGGTCTCTTGTATGCTTTATTTTCTGGATCAGTCAGACTCATATTTTACATGAAAACACAGCAGTGATTCAACTAAAAGGCTGAAGAATGCCCATTCGGGAGTCTGGTAGTTGGATCATTCTCATGGGTGGTGGCAGATGTAAAAGAAAACGACTTGGGTCTCCCACATGGTAAGTGCTCTGACAATTACATTCTTGCATGAAAGCACAACTTAGCAGTCTAAAGCAAAGCAGTTGTTACAGCAGTGTTTTGCAAGGAGCTTTATCCTCTTGAATAGATACATGACTTTATATATTTACAAATTAAGTGTATCTATTAGATCCACCCTTTGAGGAATGACAGTTTCATTTCTGTTTTCTAAATCCTGATTGATTTCATGTAAGCGAGGTTTTGACCTGCTTGACCTTGTTGCGACCATGGCTCTTGTCAGACGCTGACAGTTTGTAGCTGTGCAAAAAGGCTTTCAGATGATGTGGGTTACAGCAGCCTGCGGTACCCTTCAGTGAAACGGGCTGGGAGCACTCACACAATTCCCATTTGGGAAAAGAGCAGCTTGAAGGTTTTGTTAGGAACGGCACCTTTAATCACTCCAGCCCCTTGCGAAACGAACATTTGTCAAGTGAAAAAGAGCGTTTGCAGAGAGCATCCTTTCCGCTCCTTCCATTTACAAGCATCTGGAATGAAAGCACCATATCTCCCAGACAAATGGTGAAGATCTTCAATTTACATTGGTGTAATTAAAGTGGCAGAGAGCAACAGCCAAAAGTTCCCCTTTCAGCAGTGTACTCTGTGCCTCTGATTATGGTCCTGAAGGATTAGCTCAGTCAGGAAGATGGGTTCTCACAGCTCTGCTTCCTGTACTGAGGTGCTCATGAGGTTTTATTGTAGTTAAAAAGTAAAAGAAATTGCACCTGAAAATGTTAATGTACAATTTGATTGCCAAACGTGTGCATTTTAAAAGTTATTAATTCGGCTTGCTCTGCCTACCGTTCTCACTGTGGCTCTGCTTTCCACCATATGGAATTTGAACTGTGCTTCCCACAGAGGGTTCCTCCCAGCACATCCCATGTAAAGGTCTGTAAGGATGAGATGTGCATGGTCTAATGGAGATTGATGGTTATTGAATACTTAATTTAAATGATTAGGGATTATGCTCCCTAAGTATTGAGCAACCGGTCCTGCCAAAAGATATGTCATTGCATGGTTTTTCACCAGATTTCAATTTGCAGACCTTTAAGTGTTTCTTAGTGGAGTTATGGATCCTGAGGAGCAAGTTCAAACTTACTGGCAGTTGCTGTTTTTTAACTAAGTACTTTATAATCAAGGGGACAGCAAACTGTGGGTTTGGTCACAGATCTATTTATGTGAAGAAGCAAGACAAGTCACCCAGGTCCTAATAAATGCGAGTGGCACTGCCCTGCTGTGCTTTACTGTTCCTTCCGCAGCCTCACCGCAGCAGGTTCACCAGTGTAATACATGTCAGATCTGGATTCTGCCTGTAATATACAAATAAAGCCTCCAGCTTAGTGCCTTTGCTTCCATCATAGCACCCACACAACTGGATAGATCTTATATAAGAATATTTATTCATTATGAGTTTGCAAATACAAAAGTTATTTGCTTTTCTGAGTAAAGCACCATTATACGAAGCACTATTGAAAGTATGTCCAAAACCCCTTCTGTATTACAGAAAATGACTCAGTTGAGCCTTTAGCTCAGTGGCTGTTTTCTGGAACACATCTGAGGCTGTTATATTTTTAGAAATATGAATATTAAATAAAGGTTACCATCCTTTGGCAAATGTCACTGTAATTTTTAACAGTTTTAGGAAACAGGTTTCTAAGACTACAAAATCCTGACTGGAAAAATAAGAGGCTCTGTACCTGATTAGGGTGATATAATGTCCATATAAATACTGCATTTCTCTGAATATGCTGACTTTGGACCTGAATAATGTATGCAGCACTTTTGGATTTTAGCATGATGCTAGAAGGGATTACCAGGGGCCAAGGGTATGTGGTTGCCTTGTGGCTGGATTACATCCAAGTGTTCTTGTAAACTTGATAATAAATCCTTTATTCTGCTCTAAGTCAGAAATAATTAAGTTCAAGACAGCAAAGTTGGATTTTTTTTTTTTTTTCAGGCAAATAAACTAGGAATTTAGGCAATCTTAACCCAGGAGCATGGAAATTGATGATGGGGGGACTGAGTTCTCCTGTGGCTCTCAGGAACAGCTCCAGGTCAATGTTTTAAGCAATAAATGGGCACCACAATCATACTCCTCATCATGTATTTCTTTATTTCATCTTCATTTCTATCCTGGTGACTTTGCCACCTTTCCTTCACAGAAATAAATACTTGAATTCATGAATGTAACACATTTTAACTTTGAACTTCTATGATTATGTCGTGAGACCATAATTAACGTGTGTTCTTCCATGATCATATGGGAAAACAAAAGCAAGACTAAAGACTGTTTTTTGGATATATTGAAATGGGAGAATAAGGCAAATTAATGTCTCTGCCTAATTCTGTGAGTTATTGTCTAAAATAATGTATGGATTATTATAAATATAACAAAAAGTCAGACTTATGCGAATGATGCTTAACAGCTGTGGAGAAAAACCTCACAAACAAAGGCTTTGGGGTTGCTGCATTTACCCATGGCCAAATACATGGTAGAGTTGCCTCACTGAACTAAAGAGTACTTCTCAGATCTATGAAGTTGTTTATATTCATATATTATGTTGTAATATCCTTATTTTGTTAGTAATTTGTCAATAAATTTTCTTTTGTTTCCTATTTTTTTACGAAGAGAAGGGGTCAAACTGTTGCAATAATTATGGTTAACTTAAAGAAAAACTGCTCATCAAAATGCTTTCTCATTTGAAATAAGATGAGTTGTGCAGCAGGATTTTGTTCAAGTATGCATTCAAATTCAGGATGGAATATGAGCTTGTAAACAGGAAATTCTCTTTTGCAGACTGCAGTGCCAAACACATCTCGATACATACAGAAACAATCATAAAATGCTTTTTGTTTACAGAACTATTATAGCTTTAATAGAAAGATTACATTTGGGAAGAGCTGACTGGAAGTGACTGGGAGGGATATCAGACATTTGACCTCATGAGCATTTCAGTTTGCTGGGAGTCTTTAGTTTGGTAGGTGCATATTTGAAATATACTTTTTTACAACGATCATCAGTTTTGCTTGATGTGGAGCAGAGGGAACTACTGTCACTATGAGAAACTGGACAGAGAATAAATATATGTAGTATTGTAATAAAATCACAAAAAGTAGGAAACAGGGTTCAAGGCTAATGTAGGTGCATGAGGTGATTGAGGTAAAAGTTTGACTTTGAGTGAGGTTGATGCTTTTTTAATGATACTTGAGATAATGATTTTGGATTAATGGCTGAAACAGAATCTGCTTCAGGTAATTCACATGCTATCTAAAGAACAAAAGGGCCTGGAAGGAGTTTTTACCTTTTACTGTCTTTAACTACCATTAACCTATTCAACTGGGAGGTTTTCTTCTGTCACTGTTTTTTTCTTTCTTGAACTAAAACCTATGCCAAAGCAAGATTTTCATGCCAGATAGTGTTAGTATTTGCCCTGCTGAATAGCTCTTTCTTTCAAATAAGGTCATTTCCATGTGTGCTGCCCAGCAGGGTATTTCAGGCGAGGAATTGATATGATGTTGGGTATTCAATTTGGAGGTTCATATAACAGGTTTTCTATCCATGCAGTTTTGTTATTATCTGGAAGGAAGGTTTTGACATATATAATTGTCCACCCACCACTGAAATAGTCAGACATGCTTTATAATTATATAGAGAAACCTTATGGACTCAGCTGCAAAAATGACTGTCCAAAGCAAATAATGGAGACTTGGCTGCAGAACATGTTCCCCTCCTCAAATAAGACATGAGCAGAGAGAAAAGAATAAGACTCCTGTATGAAAAAGTGCCATGGCATTTAATAGAAAATGATAACCTTTCTACATGAATTATGGACCAACCTATAAAAATGAACAGGAAAAGATATGCTGCTTCCACAATTCTGTAGGACAATTAAAAAGTTATGTAGAACAGATGGTCAGTTTTTAATTCTGTGGATTTTTACAGCAATTATTTTAGAATTCTAATAAATTATATATTCCTATGGATTACTTCATAAGGTTTTTCCATATGAGTGTAAGGTTGGAAGGTCTGCTTTTCTTGAAAATTAAAGAAAAACATTGATTTCAGTGGGAGGCAGTGATTTTGGTGATCTCAGCATCCTCGGTATATGAATTTCAAGCTTCTCACTCAGGATAGCTGCTGTCCTGTGGGGACCTCTGGGACAAACTCAGTGAGAGAGGTTTGACTTGTTCTTTTGAACTGTGGGGCAATAACATGTTTGGTTTTGTCAGTGAAGCTGCAATTCAGAAATGGGTGACAGTATGTTTTGGACCACTACCTTTATGTTGTAACTTTGTGAATTCCTGTAGTGTATACTGGGATAGGCAGGAGGTTTTAGGGCAGTCATACGATATTAGGACTATAAATGTTTTGGTAGCATTCATAATAGTTTGGGGTCTGAACATACATATGCTTATTGCTAAATCCAATGCATGCTGTTAGAAAGTACAGGAGAATAGAAAGCTTGTTTTCTCTTAGAAAGTAATATATTTTTATCTGCTTTTTTTGGGGTCGAATGCACTTGTAATTAGAATTTCCTGGCAACATGTCCTGCTGTTGGCCATTGTAGTTTATTGTTATATTTGTTCTAACAGCCTTGTCCTTACACATGGCTTGAGGCACGCTGAACAGTGTCCTGATTTTTATACATTTATACCCATTTTAAAGCATTTTCTATTCTTCTTTTTATCTAATTCTGTGAACTAATAACTTGTGAAGATGATTTTCCTTTCTGGCTTTGCAGGTCTGGCATTTCTTGATTAGAAGAGTCTAGTTCCACTCAGCACACAGTAGCTGTACTCTGCAAGAAATTTGCTCTGGTTATTCCAACATGTGTAGTTACATATGGTAATTGGAGCTTGTAGAAATTTATACAAGGGAATATGTGTAAGTCTGTGTGTTGAGTTGAGGGCACATTAGGCCGTATAAAACCTCAGCTGAATAAAGACGAAGTTTCCTACTTTGTAAACTAAATAAGCACTTCTCTGGATCCCAGTTTCCCACAGTTTTTACTGTGTATATGTAGCAGTATGTCTCAGACAGCTTGTCATGTGGAGATGGGTGATACATGATACAGATTTATGGGGTTTTTTCCCCGTTGTTTTTTGTTTGTTGTTTTTTTAGGCTGAGATTGAGACACTGTTGCAAATTGAACTCTTGGAAGAGAACAGCAGTGACAATATTCATATAAATACTCCATAAAAAAAAAAAAAAAAAAAGGGCAACTTTTTGTGGTGGTTCACTGATTGTTGCCAAAGACATACACTGGCTCTCTGCATCCTTCAAGAAAAACTGTGCAGTGTCTGGGCATCATTTCTGGCAGACCAGTGAGGTTTGGGACTCCTTGGAAACTCCCTGGGATTGGTTTGATGCGGAGATTTTCCATCAGACTCCCTGTAGCATCTGCACTTTCAAAAAGAAGGGTTTCACTTTGCAGCCTGCCAGGCAGGGACCTGTGTTACACTTCCCTCTTCAGAGGAAGAAGCACAGCTCGCTCACTACTTTTATTGAAAGGGGCCAGAACCCGTCTCCTCCCTGTACTTCCCAGGCAGCATCTCCACTGGATTCAGTAGCCTCTTGTCTCTGTAATACTTCATGATCCAGGAGTCAGTGTGAGTTTCAATTAGAGGAAACATGTTCCTTGTAGCCCCTCTTACTTGCTCTATCAGTCTGACCTGTCTCAAGCCACCCTAAGCTGTTGCCTCCAAAACCTATAAACATTTACAGGAAAACTTTGCTTTTTTTTGAATTTTGCAAAGAAGTTCAAAGGAAAATTCGTGGAGTACATAAAACCCGTTTGCCTGTACCAAAAGCAATTCTGCTCTCCTCCATTCCTTCTTATAAAGGCAGGATGTGGGAAAGGAGACTTGTAATTCTGAAAGACTTTTGATAGAAGTTTGATTGGTCAAAAGTCATCACATGGCGTTTTTATTGCAATCAGAGGCAGGGATTTATATCAGAGTAAGTCCACACAGGATAAATCCTTCTATCCTAAAATAAATGTTTGGAAATAAGTTTTAATTCCCTCTGTCAGAGACTGGGCTTCAAGAGCATGGAATGGTGTTCTGGCCAGGAGGCACAAAGGCTTCAGCCACACTTCAAGATATTGAGCTGTGGGTGGTTCTTGGTATTTTATCTTTTAACCTTCATATTATCTTGTGATAGTGTTAACGGGCAGCCTGGCTGGTAATGCCTAAAATGGGGGCCCATGGAGCACCCCACTTCCCAGAAGACAACAGATCCTTTTTCCCAGTGGTCTATATCCCCTGGTTTCCATTAGGCAGGAGCCTTGGATGAAGGGTTAGGGAGTGAGTTATCCTGTCCTCTGCCATTCTCACAGCCTGGGATAGCTAAAGCTCTGGGCTCTGATGTACACTGGGAAGAACAGCAGAGATGCTGCTGCTTAGAGACATCCACGGCTACAAGTCACAATCCTGACTGTTTGAGGTTTCACCCCAGCATCACACTTTGCTTTCTGCAGGAACTTAAAGAATTCACTTAAGAAATGGAGTGAAGATCTAGGAATCAGCAGATGGAAGGCTGAGCCATAGTTAATGTTGCCATACTGTTGCGCAGTGGGAACCTTGTTCTCAGACGCATTTGAAACAATTACTTGTGGACAGTAATTGCCATGGTCAGCTGGCATCAGTGGTAGTGTGGCATCCATGTTTTTTATGACGTAATTTGGAAAAAAGAAAAAAAGAGGTAAATGGGAGAATAAGAGAGGATAACAACAGGTATAAGAGGTTTGGAAAGTGTGATCTATGTGGAATAACCAAAGGAAAAGTTTAGCAAAGTATTTTAAAGAGTAGCCTGCTGGCTGTGGGCTAGACAAAGCTTGCCAGTGTAATTCATACAGCTTCTGCCAGCTCTTGCCTACCCAGTTTCTGAGCCATTAACTCATGGACAAGCCCCAGACTGTGCTGCTTGCTCTCCCAATTTTTCTTCAGTGTGTGCACTGTGGGGTGTTGGTGAACCTGCGAGGTGGTCCTTTGGTGAGCCAGGAACGTTCATGCTGGAGGATGTTCCCACCCTGTATCCAAGAAGGTGGGGGAAGTACCAGTGTGGTTTGCCTGCAGGTGTGAGACACCTCGGAGCACACTTCTGGATTAGACAAATGTTTGAAGGGTATTGCAGAGTGATATTTAGTCCTGCTTTGGAGAAAGGGAAAGTATAATACCATTGTCCTGAGGTCCCCAGCTGATGATATTTTCCTATATTTTGTTTCATGTTTTAGGAAGTTTAGCGTGAAATGGGGAAAAAAAGAGTGGAGCACACAGGGAGTGAAAGTGGGAAGGATATAAAGGTGTCGTCAGACTCCACAAGCTGTGAAATATTGTTAATAGGTTCTTTTTGACAAGTCCTTCTTATGAACAAATTCTGCACTGGGGCAGCCCCACCTTGAGCGCTGTGTGCAGTTTTGGGCACCACAATATAAAAATGACATTGAGCTGTTAGAGAGCATCCAAAGAAGGACAACAAGGGTGGGAAAAGGTCTGGAAGTGAAACCTTCTGAGAAGCAGCTGAGGGCATTTGGTTTGTTCAGCCTGGAGGAGACAGAGAGGGGGACCTCATTGCAGTCTTCAGCATCATCACAAGGGGAAGGAGAGGGGCAGGTACTGATCTCTTCACTCTGGTGACCAGTGCCAGGACCCGAAATAACAGCATGAAGCTGAGTAAGGGGGGGTTTAGGCTTGATATCAGGAAAAGGTTCTTCACCCAGAGGGTGTTTGGGCACTGGAACAGCTTCCCCAGGAAAGGGATCATGGCCCCAAGCCTCTCTAGAGTTCAAGAAGCATTTGGACAATGCTTTTGGGCACGAGGTGTGATTCTTGGGGTGTCGCGCACAGGGGTGAAAGTTGAACTCAGTGATTCTTGCGGGTCCCTTCCAACTCGCATATTCCATGATTCTTCCAAATGCTTGTCAGATGCAAGCTAAATACCAGTACAACTGTGCTGCCTCCCATGGAAAATGTCACGCATCTTGGCTGGGAGATGCAGAGCTGAATGGAGTGGGAGTTAAGCCTTCTTGAAATGCAGGAATAGTTATTTCTCCTTATTCTGACCTTTTCCTATTTAGCATATGGTTCCTTCCCTTTCGTGTTCTTTTTTCCCCTATGGTATCTTTCTAAATACTGGTGAGACAACATATGGCCCAACAAGGATTCATTTAAAAGACTTCGAACTCTCTAAATGAAAATACTTTGGTGGAAGTCATAGGTCAGATTGCTCTTATTCTAGCGAGAGGTTTTGCTAGTACTTCTGTACAACTGCACCGTTTGGAGATCTCTGTGTTGATTCATTTCTAATTAAAATAGTGAGCTGCTGCCTGTTTTCTGGCCTTCAAGCCTTTTACTACCTGAATCTGGAGAACAGGCTGTAAAACATTAAATATGGGAAAGCTGGGAAATGTAACACGCTATAAATGTATGAAGGTAAGAACTCAAATATGTGTGGACATAAAGATTTTATTTCTGTACATAAGGTTTAAATGAAGAGTCTGCAGTATAAATCTCTGCTTTCAAAGTGAACTATCACTTTTCAGCAAGAAAGAAGGCAAGAATTACTATTAAGAAATAAAGTATTACACTTTTAGGAAGCACTGAAGCAAGCCTAGTAAGACTGTCTATATATGTAAATAAGTGAAGACCCCAACCTGCCCCTCCCCCCCCTCCAAATATATCATAGGATTTTGGTTTTTTATCTGCAGTCTGGAATTGTATAGTTTTGCCTTTTTTTATGTTGTGAATAAGACATGCAAAGGTTTCCCTTATGCAATGAAACTGTCAGGAGGCAGCTGGGAGGTCTTCATTTAATGTCCATTATGTCCCATATTTGATATCTGTATCAGGCTCCTAATGGGTGGTAGGCGGGGGTGGAAGATGATGGTAGTTTGGAGGAAACAAGCTGTAGCAGCTCACTGGAAATCACTGAGGGGACAGGGTGGAGAGGCTGTTCTTATGAGCAGAGTGCTGCATTGAACTGAAAAGTATTCCTTAAAACCTCATGTATTTATAAGAAGAATTTCTGAACGCTCTGAGGGAACTGTTTTAACACTTAAAAATGAAAACTGAGAAATCCTTAATGTTTAGTGTAAATAGTGACTTTATAGATCTTCAGGCCAAATCTTGTTTGATTTGCTCAAGCTTTTTGTCCAGCTGGATCAATCACGGTACTGACTTTTTAGGCAGAATTCTCCATTACAATCGATGTGATTTCTGAAAGTAATTTTTCTGAGCTGGTTATTAAAGTGGTGGGATTGGCAGCACTCACCAGTAGGACTGCTCTGAATATTTGTTGTGTAGGTGGACTCTGAAGGAAACCTTCTGGAACAATGAAGCACTCATCAGCTGATGGTATGAGGCCTTTAGGCTTTCGTGCCCCACTGCTGGGAGTGGATATTTTTCAACAAGTGAGCTTGAATTTCCTTTATTCAGTTACGTTGCAATATTTTTGTCTCATGTACTCAAATAATACTATGTCAAGGTCATTGAAAAGCCACTCTAGTTGAAATAGTAGTAAAGTCCATGCCATGGACAGGGAATATAGTCAATTAACCCATTATGTGTTTTGTTTTACTAATTTTTGTTCTGCTTGCATCATGCGTAGTGAAGTATCAGAAAGCTCTGTCAGGTCCAGGGTATGTAGAACAAAACCCATCACTATGGTACTGAAATGATGAACCTCAGGCAAGGGAGAAATGAGCATTAAGCTGAACTGAGTTACTATTTAGAGGAAATATGATGCTATCATACTTCATAGGAAAACCTCTCGTGGCTGGGGGAAGGCAGCCTCCTGTTCCTTCTCCCAGCAAGTCCAAAGTTAGTTTTGGCTTGAGCTGGAGTCAGAGGGCTGAGTATCTCCCAAAGACATTTGCTAACTGCATATTGCTCAGTCAGCTGTCTGAAATGGATGATTGCACTGAGGTGGGTTTCTGGATGGTATTGATGTTCTGAGCTGTTGGCACAGGGTGAATCTTGAAGAAGGAGCCTCCATCTCATAAAGATCCTATTGATAAAATGTGAATAAATGACCTCTGCATCTAGCTGTTATTGGTATTCTGGGGCACATTAACTGCACCTAAATTATTGCATAGGAAAGACCTATGAAATTTATTTGACTTCAGTGACCTCCTTAGAGAATGGACTGTGTAATATACTGAATAGCCTTTTTTTTTTTTCCAATATACCTTTATGAGTTTCCCTGTTAGGAACACTCTGTCTGATATAGGTTTACTTGATTTTGGCCCTTGCCATGGGCTTGTAAATTACTTTCAGCCATATAGAGGACTGTGTGATACCTCCCAGAAGTCTAGAGTATAAAAGAAATGAAGATAGAGTCTGGACTGTGGTATTAGGCTATGGCCATTATATTTATTGCTCTTATATGTTATCAGCCTGCTTCTCACACTCTAACCCCGATCCCAGATCTACCTTTTCCTTGCATAGCTGCCTCTGAAATAATCAGGGTCCCTTAAATCCTTGTTTATCCAGACCTACACTGTCAGATCTGGGGCAGAAGGGTCTGGCTTGGCTGAGTTAGCCGGGGTGCTTGGAGGGGACTGGTGGTGTCACTGTGGTGTCCCAGGGAGGGAATGGGACCTCTCCTCTGCAGCTCAGACATATCCACTCTTAATAATATTGTGGAGCAATTGCCCCTTACATTTCCTAAATCACTGTCATTGTCAGAAGTTTTTCATAATCAGGTCCTCAGGGAAAGCTTGTCATAAGCAACGGAGAGCAACAGGGGTGATTATAATGTCTGCTCTTGTGCACGCTGTTGAAGCTCATTTAGTGCGATGTCACAGGCAAATAATGAAGCCTGTGGGTGTTAATTATGGTGTAATAGTATCACTGATTTTTTTGATGCATGTAACTTTGCATTCACAGAAAAAAAAAGTCCTCCCCCCAAAAAACCCCAACAAACAAAAAACCCCA
>VWZG01011325.1:671827-762480 GCA_013396735.1 Grallaria varia
TCTTCTATGGGTAGTTTATAGCAGTTATCCGAAGTGAATATCTTATTACTGTGATATGATCACACATGTACCACCACATTAAGTGAAATTTATTCTTGACTTTGAAGCCCTATACAGCACAATAGGAGCTGCAAACTGAAATAATCTTTAACATTCTGCTAACTCTGAAATAAATATAACCAGAGCATTACTGATACGGTTTTATGCTGCTGTTGGAGTCCCATTCTCAAAGACAGGTCACTAGATGGCAGCGATACACAGCAAAGCTGCCTTCAGTTCTTTGCTCCTCGGTGTGCCTCAGAAAACTTGCAAAAGTTTGAAAGGACAAAACCAAAATAAAATTGGATACATTTTAAATTCAAACCATTGTATTAAGGAAAGAAATAATAGCTTTGACTACATAGTGAGGACGCGTTCTTACCGGAAAACACATTGTACAGCCATCACTAGTTACCTTTGTGAAAGGTTTGTGTTTGAAATGTTTGGAAATAATGCTAAAAAACCTTTCATTTTGTTCCAGCGTGCTCCCTAATCACCTCAAATGTTTGCTGCTGATGCGGCCATGGGTCTTGTGATCCCTCGGATGCAATTACCTCTTAGAGATAGGGACTGTAAATGCTCAGGGGAAATTTGGATTTTCAGGGTAGCTGTCAGACAAATGCTGTGGTAAAGTCTCAGTGAAGTGCTCAGAGCATCTCTCTCTGAGTGTACGGACTTCTGCCCATTTCTCCATCTTCTCTGCAGTGTATTTGAGCTTTCACTTGATTTTGGATGTGCACTTTTTCTTTAGATTATTTACATTGTGATAGACTGAGTGGAACAACTTTTATCCTCCTGCTGCATTCCTCTAAACCTTCTGGGTTCCAACGCATTTCCCTTGCTCACATCCTTAATGTAAATAAAATAAGTTGCTTTCTCCTGGAAAACAGTAGGAAGAAAGCAGAAATGGTAAGTTTCTAAGAGAAGCCAAAGTGGGGTTGTCCTCTAAATAGGCTGGAGTGATTCAGGGTTAAAGTGCAGACTAATCTGGCTGCAGAAGTTTAAGAACTTATCCCCACAGCTGTCTGCTTCATCCTTCTGCTGGAGACAACCCTCCCTGGAGCAGAGATAAGCACGTATGGGGTTCATCTGCGTCCCTGCACCATCATAATGGCAAGGGCCAGTCAAAGGGCCTCAGTAAGACCCCGTTCCAGTCCTACAAATGGTAACTGGGAGGCAGTTTCCATGTCAGTGATTCAGTTCTGGGTCAGACCCACAGTGAGGCACTAAATATCCTTCTGATTTTACTGTTCTTTTACCCAAGGTTTGCTGTTTATGTCCATAAGGGGCCTAGAGCTCTCTTTTTGTTTATAATTAATCTGTATATGTGAGAATTAGGCAAAGAGTTTCATTTGTTCAAATACATGTTATAGTTGAGCAGTGACTCAGCTTTTCTAGAGATTCTCCTTTCCAGAGTTTCATTAAGCTCCTCTTCCATTTTATCTTTTTTATCTTTTTCTTTCTCTCGGGTTTGGGCTTTTTTTTTTTTTTTTTTTTCTTATGGACTTTCCAGGAAACTCTGAGGAAGATTTTAAACTGCTCGCTAAACTAACATTTTGATTTTTATCTTCTTTTCATAACAGAAGTACTGCACTCTTAGTGTTTTTCCTGAATAAAATTATGGTCTAACAGTTACACTAAATCAAGTTTATGTGCCCAGAGTTGAATTTTGCTCTTATGTTGTGTCCAGATAAGGACCTGGCTGAGAGTGAACTGTCTGTAGTTCAACGTGGATAAAGCAGCTCCAATGCTTTTTTTGCTTGGAGAGACATTTGAAGGAACATGTAGAGCTGGGGTGAGATTCATCCCTACTGGCGATGGAAGCTGACTTAGCACTTGGAGGGCACAGGACTGGGTGCAGGTTAGTGTGTCCGGAGTTGAAGAGTAGGTAGTTTGTGCATTTGGAGTTTGGTTTTGGTTTTATGCCTAAATCTCTTGTTATAGTGCTCTGTGGGCTTCAGAAATGCAGACTGGGAAATCACTTTGTATACCCTATAATAACAAAAAAACTTCTAGCTGTGGAGAAGTGCTAGAACTAGAAGTGCTGGTGGAACCAGCTGTGTCCATACTGAGGCTGAAGCAAGCCAGGGGATGCTTTCTGCTGCTCCCATTCAGAGAGGGTCCCTGTTGGAGGTCATTCTGTGTCCTCTATGGGCTTTGCACCTGAGGTTCTTGTGCCTTGAAAGCAAGACCTGTGCACAGTTGAATCTTCCCTGATGTATCTGGGATGCAATTAGGGTGCAGAACTGGAAACAAAGTACAGCTGAGGAATTTTTTTTTTTTAGTATAGATATAACCTAAGTGTCCATAAGATGTGGCTCTTGCATTACTGTGGTCTTTATATCGCATGATGAAATCCTGTGACCATGAATGAGGGAAGGGTTTTAAACGCTTGTGGTGCTTTGCCAGAAAGGAATTTGGGTAGGCCAGCTCCAGCTGATTGTAGGAATTCTCATCCTTCTTATGTCATAATCATTCTTCTCACCATGATGAAGTTTTGCAGTCTTGGCTCTCTTTAAAGTCTGTCCCTGCCCTTGCAATCTGGGGTAGCAGCAGTAAGCAACAGTGCCTTTCATCATCTGCAGTGAGGCAGGAGACTGAGTTCACTCCTGCCGAGTGTGCAATGGCCCTCCATCCCTCTCAGGGCAAGGTTAGGCTCTAATTAAAGCCAATCTTTGAGGAATTTGCTGCTATTACAGAGCACTCCCATCTGTGAGGTGAGCTTCTGAGGGAGGATAATGCTTGCACTCATATTTCTGTTCCCATTCTCATCCAGGTGCAACTCAAGCTGTTGCTGATTATCTCTAAATCCTGGCATGTCTGGGACCCCTTATCTAAGGCACAACCTCTCACCCTGTGCTGAGATGTGGGACACACAACTGGCTGTTTGTTCCTGAGGTGAAGATTTCCATGGGAGGTAGTGGGGTTTTCTTATTAGAAAGTTTCTTCTTCCAGGAATTTGGCCCTTCCCCTTCCTCCCTTCTCTCCCCTTGACAGCCGGCCAACACACAGGTCCGATTGTCCCACAGGCTGCGTAGATTAGCTGTTGTCCCTTTTCCTCTCGTTTGGCACATGTCATTTTCTGGTTAATACTTGTGTGGCAGCAGTTTTCTCAAGCGGTTATTTGCTCATGTTGTGCATTTTTGGTACTTTGTGAAGTGATTCTCTACCTCTTCTTCTCAACAGGCTACTTTTAACAAGAGTAATTTTGGTTACTGTAGGCAGAGGAACTATACCATGCTATTAATGAAAATATGCAATGTAAACATACTTAAGGGTTTATAAATTATCAATAATTGGTTTATGGATGGCTTTATATAGTTCCATAATTCATAGGTTAGGTTGTTTATATCTATTCCATGTTCCAGTTTTTAGACTTGTAACTCTTTGTAACACACGTACCATTCACGTATACGATGTGCACTGCTCCTTTCTCACAATCTCTTTGCAAAGTATCTAGAAAAGAACATTAATAAGTAATGTCACTAAACAGGGGTTCATATTATATATTTGTGGGGGAGGAAAAAAAATTAATTTTCTTGTACAAGGAACCATCACTTGCACTTAGTTTAAGAAAATAAAAGATGTTTGGAATTTGGTGGAAAGGCTTCTGAAACTTCTTTCTCTTGCCCTCACTTCTATTTTTTTTCCTATTGGCAGATCTTCTTGTGACAGAGAACTGTGTCAATGTCCTCATTAGGATTCTCCAGAAAACTTATTTCTTCCCTTGACATCCTGAGGTTGATGGCTGCCTTCCCATTTCTTCTTCTGGAAGTTGTCTGTTCCAATACCACAACAGTAAAGATTTGGATTCATTAGTACAGCACCAATTCTGGTTCCAGCAAGTTTTAATTGCAGTGGAATGGAAAGAAGCTTCACGGGATTTGTCCTGACCTGCCCTAAATGCCGAGTAATGGCCTGTATCATATTTTTTTCAGTCAGTCCTATTGGGCCACATTTTGGAGTGTAGACAAATCATGAAAAATGGGTGTCAGCCCCCATCCATTTTTCTACAGCTGAATCCAGAACTGCTCAGTGCTGTATGTATTACTGCAAAGGGAAGAGTCTCTGTCATCATCTGTAAAAATGGAAGAGGTATCTGATTATGCAAACTTGTACCTCTAGAAACTGTGAAGAGCAACGAGGAATATTTGAAGAGCACTCTTTACTTGCAGAGAATTCCCTTACAAGTGAACATTAGCATGATAGTTCTACTAGCTCAGTGTTGTGTAGTAGCTTTGTTTTGTACACAGTTTGTAGGAGGAAGGTCAGAGGATGCTGCATGGAGATAAAAAGGATTGGAGAGCTATGCAAGGTCCATAAGTGGGGAGGCCACCAGCCTCAGTACCATGTCTCTGAAACTGAAGTGGTAAGTCCGGGGCATGCTGGGCGTTCCTCTTCAACCAGGAGAGAAGTCTAGGTTTTCTGTACCTGTTTATTCCTTGTAGACAGGTTGAGGAAGAAAACTTGAAGCTGGCTTATTCAATGAAGCTTGTTAAAATGTCATACTGATTGGATTGGATTGCTGTGAAAGGGTAGATAAAGTGCCGTTCAAACCTTCACTCAGAACAGCTTGTATTTACTCATGGTTTCCTGAAACAGCTGGTCTTGCCTTAGTTAGGCAGGACTTAACGAAAAAAGGAATTAACAGTGATGCTCCGGCAACATCATCTCCCTCATTGTTATTCTTGTAAAAAGAAAGTAAACCAGAAGTGTTAGCCACAGCTTTTTAAGAGCCTGTGAATCCTGAAGTCTCTTGCTGTTGGTAAGGGACATGGCTGCCTCTTGTGAGGCTACACTGACTCCCCCCATCTGGATTTTACTTGAGCAGTTTGTACATGAGAACACGTCCTTTGTGCTGTTTTAAGCTGCCTTACAATAGCGCTGGGCAAATATTCAGGAAGATAGCCTTTGTCTAAAAAGCAAATTCCAGTCAAAAGGCATATTCCCACCTCAAAATGCCAGGGGGAAAAACCCAAAACATTACAGCTTTCAAGAGCTCCTCTGGAATCTCAAATACTTGGGGGTATTTCTGCCTCAGGCCTTTCAGGACTGTAACTCTGACTGGGGCTATTGCTGTGTGAACATTATTGGATTTGATTATTCTTCAAGAATGTCCTCATTTTACATGTTCAGGAGCATGTGACTTGTGGCTTCGTTCCCAGAGTCCCAGTAAAAATTTCTTTTGCTTTCTTTTCCCCACACAGCAAATACAGTGGCAATGAATATTTTCTGTATTTGTCACGCCCAAGGGAATACACCAAGACCATTAGAATTTTCTTATGGCTGTTGTTATTGCTAGAAAAGTTTTCTGTTTCATGTAGATAAGCTCATCAAGGAGGAATATACGATAGGATAGACTTCTTTAATCACTAATGTGCCGTTAAGTCCACAGATGAATGATAACCACGGAGGGACAAAAAATGTAATCACCCCAATGATTGTAGATAAATTGCTCAGGAATACCCTCAAGCCTTTGAATAACTATGAAAATGCTTTTGATTAATTCCTGAATATTCTTACCTGATACCTCTTTTTTTTGTACTCTCATCACCAAAACCCAAATGGAGATATTCAGCAGATGTGCTCTCTGTTTCAAATCCAGGATGCCTTTGACTTCAGGGCATGCAAACGGGAGAAGAATTTGGCTGTCTGCAGATGAAGTTCGAAGTTTAAGAAAAAAATGCTGTGGTAAACCCCTGATTACTCAAGGAACAAGAAGGACCCTATGATAACTGAAAGATTGGAAGAATTAGGGAAGGTGGCCAGAGACTTCCAAGGGGACTGGCAGCCTCCTTTAGTTCCCATCAGTCGGTGGGGTCCCCAGGGGCTGCTGTGTGAGTGGGAGGGAGCAGCTGTGCTCCTGTGGTCCAGCACGGAGTCTTTATGCACCTTCAGCACACATAGCTTTAAAACTGGTTTTCAATGTTCACACCTTTCACTCAGGCCATCAACAGCTTGTGTGAAGGTCTAGAAAATTATGTCAGGTGGGGTTCCTATAATTTGACCTGTTAATAACTGAGAATTTACAAACTCTCCCATGTGCAACTGCAACAAGCCCTCCTCTGACTGGGAAACTGCAACTATCCCAAAACCAGCAATAAATACCTACAAGTTTCTGTAACAACAACAACAGTGCTCAAATGCCACTGCAAGAAAATGCATATTAAGGCAGAGGTCTGCTCAAAGTAGAGAGTTAAAGAGGCTTAAGTAACAGGTTTTTTTTCTAAGGCTGAACTTGCCAGAGCTGATTCAGTTCTCCTGTAGCTTGACATTGCTCAGCCAGAGGACTCTTATTCTCATATGAAGCTACTGCCTTAAAACGACGTGTTTAAAATGTAACAGCCTGTAATACTACATGCCTATGGCTCCAGCACTCTAATTTACAAACCTTTATAAGAAACTTCATTTACTGGGCCAAAGTTTTCTTGCAGTCTTTGGGAGAGGCAGCAGTGAACCCATCTCACCTCAGGCTTCTTATTTAGAGTTGGAATTAATCAAAAAAAGTGCAGTGGTTGAGAGCATTCAGAGGAAAGTGGCAGGAGGGTGAGCCTGTGGGGGAACCAGAGGAGGGCCTCTAATTCTGCTTTACTTCTGAGTATGAATATATTGTGTGAACACAGCCATAAATGTCTGAGGTTGAACTCGAGTATTACTGCCTTTCCATATTTTACTGGGGTCGGATACAACAACTGGGATGAAAACAATTACAAGGTGATACTGGAAGAGTGGGATGCTGGTTGGAATTGGTGATCCATGGAGGGATCGCGAGAGGACTGCTGTTAGTGTTAAGTGGTCACAATGTCTTCACAAGCTCCTTTGGGTATCAGAGGAGGGTGACTCTGATAGGCAACCCAGATAGGAAAAAGGACAACCACTCGGCTCGAAGGGTGAAGGCAAAATGGCATTTATTGATGAGAGCACCAGCCTTTTATCACCCCAGGGTAGAACTTGCCAGAACTGGGGAGGAGCAAAGGGAGAGCATGACCATGTAGGGAAAGCAAGGGGCAGAGTGAGGGAGGTACTGACCATCCAGGGAGAACAAGGCAGGACATAACCATATATGGCAATGCGCCCGCTGCAGCAAATTCCAGCCAATCACAGTGGGGCACTGCCGTGAGGGAGCTGCGGGACTCCATTTTCCCTCCATGTAACCCTATGGGAATTCACAATTAACTAACAAGAAAACACGACAACAATAACCGCAAGAACCAGAAACTGTACAAACATGAAGAGTCCAAGTCCCCTTCAACCTGGAGACCAACCCCAGCCCCAAAGTCCCAGCAAATCCGTCTCAGCAGGTGAGTCCTTTCAGGGTGTTTCTTAGTTCATTTGATGGCCTTATTCTTGTTCCATGATAAGTAGGGAGATGAGTATAGGTGTTCCCCGACATTTGGGAGCACAGGCATTTCAGCTGCCTCTTGCACTGGGATGGCCGTTAAATATTCATTTGGTTTGAATCTCCTAGTGTGTATTTCATTGCAATACTTGTTTTAACCAAATCATGATAGAGTAATGAATCAGACTAATGAGGACTCAAAGCTTTATTTTCATGTCAGGACGTAGAGGAAGTTCTGTGTAGCTTCTGAGATGTTGTTTTATCACTCTGTATCTTGCTAGTTAGAAGAGAGAAAAGAGAATAATTTCCATTTTAAAGTTGAAGGACTGAGGCACAAAGAACTGCAGACTTGTTTAAATTCACCCTAAAAGAACTGGTATCCTAAATGCCAACTTGGCAAAGGGTGACATCCCTAAATGCTTAATAAATAATCATGTGGATTTTGCTGTGGATGTGACATGTGCTGTCTGACAAATGAGTAAGGTGAGAAATACAGTCTTTAGAATGCTTGCCTCATAGGAAGTCTCAGGAAATGAATACTATTTCTCCAGGGGGTGTTTTGTCCTTGGTCACTTACATGTCTTCTTAATGCTGAATTTATGAATCTGCTTATTGAGGAAGCTCAGTGGTGTAAGAGTGCACTTGCAGAAGGCAGTGCAGTGAGCTGGTGCCCAGGGCTCAGCCACGTGTGGAGTGTGAGAGCAGTGAGAGTGGCCACAAAATTACAGTGTGAATTTAAAGTTTGGTGAGAAAATATATCATTCTTGTCTTAGTCCCTTAATTGATACAGATTTAAAAATATGTGTTCTGAACTTTCAGAGAAAGACAAGAGTCAAAAGAAATTTATAGAAGAGATTTCAAATCTCAGTGTCAAGGACAAAGCTAAAAATTATGTGCATCCCTATATATTTTGAAAAAATAAAATATGTCTATACATATATATAGGGAATAGCAGATAGTGGGAATTTTTTGAATGAGATCATATTAACATCTGGAAGTATGTGGTTTACATGATGAGAACCTCAAATTATTAGTAAAGGTATCATTTAATTGCATGTTGTAAAACCTTTTCTATTACTAATTGGGCTTTTAATACTGTTTGCGCTCAAGGCAAGCTATAATCACTTTATGGGCATGGACATTAAACAGACATTAAAGTGAGGCATTAAAAGTTACACAGGGTGGAATTTTCCCGAAGCTGTAGAGTTTTCTTGGTAACTTAAAAGCTTTTGAACCAGGAGTGGAGGGTTTTCTGAAGAACATGTAATAGTTCAGATGGAATCTATAACCTTGAGCAAGAACTTGGAGTCATGTTCAGTGGTCTGTCTTCTGGAGAAGGTCATATTGGGAAGACAAATTAGTTCCTTTCAGCTGTATGAATGAAAGAACTACTTGAATTTTAGTCCTGTAACTCAAAGTTTAAACATGTCTGAAAGAAAAAAATGTGTGTGGATGTGTGTTAGGAAATAGCAATATTTTCCCCCCCCCCAAATCTTCTCTATGGTGGACAGTAAAAGACAGAGGTGTTCTGTATTTTCCCCCAGATCCAGGCTAGTGCAATCTAGAAGGAATCTGCAGGAAAAGTGATGGATATTTTCAGAAAGTCACTGAAGCTAGGTACAAAAATCTCTCGGAGAACAAGTATTTTTTCATCAAACAAGGCAGTAAATCTGTAGCTTGCAAAGACTAATGTAAATATAGCCTTAGGAAGGAAGATTTTTGGTCCAAGCAAACCGTGTCTTTTTTCAGGTCCAACATGGTTAAAGAACAGTCCTTACTGTAGTTCTGTGTGTTTGTGGAGTGACGAAATGGGTACAGCAAAATACTGTGGGAAGTGTAGCTGCAAGAGAAGCTGGGAGGACTGAAACGCTCAAGAGAATCTCAGGAGAATGGGCTGGTGGAATTCAGCATAGATCTTTTTAAAATATTTCCTGATCTTACAGTACTGTTATATGAATTTACACCACACTGTGTATGATGACCGTGTATTATGACCAAGTATGAAGAGCAGAGTTCAGCAGGGAGAGGGCTCACCTATATGCTTGGAATCTTTTTGCAGGGGCTTATTATAATACTTGTCTGGAGGCAAAACAAACCAAAGAACTCCCCCACAAATAGTCTAAATAAAACTAGTGGCTTAAAAAGTAGCTTTTATCAGGCAGTCAAAAGGGGAAACATGGAATAAGAACCCAAAACATGAAAGGACAGGCAGGGGACTTTGCCCTTAGAGCGCAGGGGGAAATGGGTTAATCAAAAAGTGGAGCAACCACAACATTCCACCTGTGATAGAGAATGTAAATCAGTGGTGGAAATGGTATGCAGGGCTTCAGGGCTTGCTTAAATACTTCTTTCTGTAAGAAAAAAAAAAAGTAGGAATACAATATACATTTTACTCCTCGTGCATTTCAAAGAATGTTCATAAGCAGCTCATGCGAGGACCAGAGTAAAGTCTGGCCCAAACAATGTCTGTTTTGATAGTGATGTTGTTAAATAGTTCTTTGCTGCAGTTCTGCGTATATCCAGTGCCGTAAGTCCTAGAAATAATAAGGAAATAGTGATACTGTAGAAACACCTTGCTTAAATTAACATATGAATCAGGGTTACAGTATTCCCAAGTTATGTGGGGTAACCTGCACATTAGCTTTGAGAGAGGGCTGTGAAAGACTCCTGGCATCAAAAGATCTAGTGTGTCAGGCCTGTGTAGAAAAAGACTATAAAGGCTGTGGCTCAAGCAGTCATAGCATAATATTTCGAATTCTGGCCTCCAGAGCTGTGATGTGGTATGTGCGTGCAGGAAACAGATGGGCTTTTAAACACACAGATCATCTTAGGCAAGATGAGATTTACCTGCCCTAAATTAGATGGCTAAGTCTAAGTTAGTCAGCCTAAGGTCACCTTATAGCCAATGGGATGTTATGACTCAGGACCACATCATTTTAGCCAGGCCCCCCCCTCCTTTTTTTTTCTTTTTTTTAAAGTTAACCTTTTAAATTTCACAAGTGGAAAAAGCAAGAATCCCCTTCCCTTTAGTGCATTTAGAAGTTTGAAGACGTTTCATTGTAGGTTCTGCCATTTTTTTGTCTCAGTGCCTTATTCTAAGCCTTCTGGAGAATCCAAATGTAATTTTATTCATACAACTTCCATGGAAAGACTCTCAGACTTTTTTTAAAGGCCAAGTTTCCTTTTTTTTAAAAAAGCAGCTCTGAGTATCTGAGAAAAAGGAGAATGAAGAGTGCTTTGCAACTTTGTCCCTTGTGTGGTACTCCTGAATCGGAATATTCTGTAGGAGAGAATGAAATTCAGATTTGTTTCTGGTAGGTTTACCAGGTGAAAGGATATGTAAGTTTCAGTGACACTGTATAGCAAACAAGACATTGTTTTAGTCAGAATAGGTAAACATAGGACAGATACTTCACCATGTTCTTATTGTTGCTGCTTGGCACACTTTCCAATTACTAATTGTAGATCAGGCTATAATCTGGGGTAAAAATAATCCTTGGTACTGGCAATTACAACTGAAAAATTTAAAAAAAATCAGGCAACTTGAATGGAATTTAGCTGATAGCTGGTAATAATTTAGCCAATAACTGTGCACATGAAGTTGATTCTGTTAATTCTGGCAAAATCAGGCTCATTTCCAGCTAGCTGGGGTGTTTCAGTAGAGCTCTTTTATCTCTTTTGGTCCAGATCAAATAGCAATAGAAAATTCCTCTAGTAAAAATTTGAATGACCTTCACAAAAAGAAGTTTTGGAAGGGCTTTTTTTTTTTTTTTTTACCCCGCTCATAACAGCCAGTTAACACCAAATGAGTGAGGACACTACACATCCTTGCCACTTTAAACACAGCACCACACAGGAGGACACTAGTTTTGTCCCATGCAGAACATGCCATGCATGCATCTCTGGGTCTTTTCTGTTACGACATAACCAGCCTTGTTTCCTTTCCTTTTACTTAAGCATATGACTGCTTTCTTTTTATATATATGTATAATATATATAGTTGTGAGCTGATGCTGTTAAGAGAACCTTGTATAGACTATTTTGCTGAAAAAACCCTACACAATCAGAAGCCTTGCAAAGAACCTATTCAGGTAGTGAACTTTCAGAAGGTGCTAGTTTAGGAAAAAAATGTGAAGTTGGAGCAGCCCTAAAGAGAAGAGGTTTCAAATATTTGGTGACTTGGAAGATGAATACAATACATCTGAACTGCCTGATTTTACTCTTCCTGGGTATCCTAAATGAGTTGAATGCCATTTCTTCTTCTCTGTTACACTGCTGCTTTAATCCCTCTCGGATTGCAAAAAAAAACCCCTCCACCCTTGATGCCTTCTCTTTGGCACTGCGGACTGTTCCTTAGTTTTGCGGTACATTTATCTGGCTCAGTTTAAGTACCGTATATTTGATAACACAAGGTAGCATTTCTCAGAGTGTGTTAACACATTGCCCTTGAGCGGGATGGATCATCAAAGACCCGGAGGAGGATTCCTGACAGCCTTGTCTTGTCATTTTGGGGAAGGAAACACACATGGGGAAGTTATCCTGGGTGATGTGCTAAAAACACTCGAGAGGAGTAGTTTGGAGGGGTGCAGAATATCACTCTAATAATGTAAAACTAAGGGAGTCAGTCAAAGCCCTGAGTTCTTCGGGTTTTCTAGGTGAAAGTTAAGGCTGCCTTCAAGCAAACAGCGAACAGTTGCTGCCTCAAGCAGCTCATCTACCACACACGCAGGTGCAAGAGTCAAATGCTATCTCCTGAAGAATCTACTTCCAGATTCTGTCTCTGGAAGAGTCAGTCCCAACCTGGGCATGGATCTCCTACCTAGCCTCTCAAATAACCAACCCTGAATTGAGCAGGATACCAGACTGGATAACCTCAAGGAATTTCTTTCAAATGGAATTATTTTATCGTGCCTTAGTCATAATGTTTATTGAATCAACCTTTGCCATAACAAAGCTGACAGTGCAAGGAATCTGGTCAGTAGTACAAGTAGCTGGAGACCAAAAGTGGAGATGCAGATGATGAAACCACCATCTGAGCATTTTCCTCTGAGTTGAAAAATGAGAAAATAACGAGAGAACACATTGTCTTCAGACACTTTGGAATAAAACCAGTGAGTTTTTTAGCCCTGAGAATGCTGTTGCTCCCCTGGAGTACTTTTATTTTTTATTACTGCATCTTAGAGTATCCTGGTGTGAGTCAAATGCTTTATGTTTTCCCATTGTACCTCATGGATGGGAAATGCATTGTTTTATCTTTCGACTATTTGCTTTTAATTTTTTTCTTGCATTCCTTGCGGCTGGCACAAGGAGTTCAGAACAGAGTCTTCTATTTTTTTGGTGCTTTTACAAAACTTAATCACTAAGAAATGTTACTGATAAATGGGAAAGCTTTCTGGGGAAAACAAATCTTACTGCTTTCTACTGTTAGTGTTTCCCATCTCTACCTTTCCTCCTGTCTTTGTTCAGACCTTGTAAAATGACTGCAGGGATGCTCTTGACTGTCAGTGATGACATGAAAGTTTCATAACGTTGCAGCCTGAAGATCTCTTTGCTAATCTGCAGGCCAGGTGAAATTATGACCAAAAACTTTGGATGTACTTTTCCACACTATTCTGCCAGGATGGGATGCAGTTTTTCCATGTGCATTTCCCTGAGGTGGGCTCTTGACTTTTGTTTATTGAACCCCTGGTAGAAAGTGCTTTAGATGAGACTTTTTCATTTTTTTCACAAAAGCAAAGAATATTTTTAATGCATTTCTTCAGTAGTTTTCTGGAACCTTCTGTTTAGCAAAAAAAAAAAGAGGCAGGACATTTCCTTTCTCATTGTTTAATATTGCATTTTATATAAAACACCAGAGGATTTATTAAACTGAATAATTTCATTATCTTTTTATGATGAGAAAAGTTTATTAGAGAACACAGAGTCATAAAGCCTTTTCCTGTAAACATCTTAATTGATCTCTTTGAGCTTCAGTCTGCTCTTTCACGTCCTTCAAACACAATCACCTTGTCCACTCACTGCCAGCCTAGCTTGTGATCTGTTCAGGCCACTGATGTCTGTTTCCCTTGCAGGTTCCTGTGCTGCCCTTTCTGGCTCGCTCTCACTGTTCCCTTTGGCTCCTGAGCGTCAGCCTTTCCAAGTCCAGAAAGGATGCATTTTGGGGCTCTTCACTGACCTTTTCCTAGAACCACAAAATCGCAGCATGGGTAAGGTTGGAAGGGATCCCAGTGGGTCATCTGGTCCAAACTCCCTGTTCAGGCATCATCTGTGCTCATCCCAGAGCACATTTGCACAGGGTTGCATCCAGATGGTTCTTGAATATCTGCAGTGAGGGAGACTCCACAACCTCTCTGGGCAACCTGTTCCAGTGCTCGGTCACCTGCACAGTAGAGAAGTTCTTCCTCATGTTCAGGTCGAACTTCCTGTGGTCAGTTTCTGCCCATTGCCTTTCCTTTAGCACAAGGAGAAGACCTCTAAAATGTACAGGGGAAAATACTGATTCTTCCTTTGGCACGTTTGCCAGGGCAGAAGTCAATGATATCCACAAAGAAAATTAGCACCTGCCTGTGGCCATGTCAAGCTGCGTTTTCACTGCTGTGACTGCTCCTGGTGGCCTGGGGAAAATCATGGGCAAAGAAATTAAATTAGTGTCATAGGCTGGGACTGCAGCAACCTGCTGGAGTTAGACCTGCTGTCACCTGGTGGCAGTACTCGAGGAGGAGTGAGGGCACAGTGTGGCCCTCGAGAACCAATTGTGGCTGAACAGTCCCAACACATGACCTTCAAAATCAGTCTCTGGTGAAGAACTGGCACATTTTGCTTCTCCTTGTTGGTTCATGTGTTCCTCGAAATTCAATTGAATTCCACATTTTGTCTCGACAATTAGTGAAAACCTGGTCATGGAACTGTCACCATGAACTTTGAACACAGTGATTTTCCTGAAATGGTTAAGAATGTAATTTTCATAGGAAAGAACCTGGAGTAAAGTATTGCTTAGGTCTGTTGCCCAGGGAATCCACATAGTTGTTGAAATCTGTCACTGTAGAATTCTGTCACTTAATTGTGCTCCCCATATGTCTGAAAGATGCACTCACGATGTTTTTCCCTGTTTTAGGACTGATACAGCTGCACCCATCAAAAAAACATTAGAGAACACATACCCTTTTTCTGCATGATCAGAAGAGACTTATATTGTTTCACGTCTCAAAACATCCTTTGGCAACTATAACTTATTAATTTATTGAAATTGGCGAATTGACTGTGTGGGAAGGGGTTCAAGGGCTGCATCAGTTGGAGCTGGATTAGTTGCTGACTGGATGTGGGATATTTCTGTTTTAGGCAACTCACACCCCGCTGGAGACGCCACCTGCCCATGTTTGGAGCTGTCTGCCATTTGAAACTCTGAGAAGAATAGCTGCAACTACCTCTCAATTTATAGCATAGAATTACCGTAGAAATGCAGTATTGAAAAAATCAGGTATGCTATTTAGGAGAGATGGCTGCTAATGCAATCTCCAAAAGCTCTGGTCAAGCTTTAAAGGTTGGAAAAAAACCCCCCAAAAACAAGAGAAAAATGAGAGAAGTAAAAACAGAGATGTGGTGAAGAAAGTTTGATGTTGCTTTAAAGACTAGTTATAATGTTTTTTAACTGGTTATTAAGAAAGATAATATATAAATGCTGAGGAATGATGAAAGATAATTGCAACAAATCTAAAAGTTTGAGATTGTTTTTGCAAATATCCAGAAGGCTTCCTAATGATACATTATGTCTTACAGCTTCCTTGTGTAGTTACAAAGTAAAATCAAGTTATTTTTCTGAACAGTTTTATACGTAAGGAAAGAAAAAAGTCCTGAACAGGTCATTACAATAAAATATTCATTGACCTTTCTTTCCATTTTTGACTGTAATACTGATGACAATATCTACTCTTTGAAAATACTATGGTAAATCATTTGAATAGACTTGGATTACAGGATTGTTTGTAAATGTTCTGAAGCAAATGTTACTTAATTACTTTGACTTTTGCAAATACAGAATTAAGTAGTTTTGTGGGGTGTTTTGTTTTGTTTGGGATTCGGGTTTTTTGTTTAGTTTTTTTAAGCCTGTACTCTAAATAATGCAGTGTCATTTCTGTTTGCTAACCGGATAAAGCAGCAACTAAAAAAAAAATCAATGGGAAGTAAATTATCCCAGGATGAGAGTGTGTGACACACCAAGGACAAAGAGATAGAAGACTAGCAAGCCTTGGGAAATCTTTAGAATGTATAAAGCCTTTTCCTGTCTTCTTCTCCAGCAGAAGTAGTATTTGTTTTTGGCTGTGTACCTGGACACCACACTTAAAGATAGCTGGGCTCCTTCCTGCCTGAGGAAGAGAGAAAGACAGAAGGCGTATTTATTGGCTGACCTGCAAGCTTTACATTTAATTTCTTTCTGGTCACATTACTTGAAGACATTGCTTTACGGAAGGGGTGGTCAAAGCAACAGTTCCACTGCTTGATCCAAGTTAATCTAGATATTTACAGACTTATATGCAAACATATTTGTTCAGGTGCTGCATTCAGAGGAACACATGCTCTCTTCCTGAGCATTTATGTACACAAAAACACTTTGCACAAATATTCCCCCAAAATGTTCTTGCTTGATAATACAGGGGGGAATTTCCAAAGTGCTTAGTATTGCTTGGATTATGCTCCCCAATGTTTGTGGGAGCTTTCACTGCAGGTGGTGATAAAAAAAGAGTCATTTAGCTCAACCCTTTAGAAAAATACATGAATTTTTGCTTGTTTGTTTCTTTCAGAATCAATGGCAGTGGGTGAGAGGTAGATATTCTTCTGATGTTGGATGGAAATACCATCATATGGCTTTCTTGGCATTTCATTGCAAACTTCGTTTCTGATGCAACCTCTGGGTAATCCGGGCGATGGTAAGTGGAGGTAGAGATGTGTGCTAATTTTTGGGCGTAGTATATTTTTAGTTAATAAGAAGGTTTATCCCAGAGAGTTGTCCTGAAATATCTCCAGAGATATGGCCACAACTGACCAATTTTTGGAGGCAGTCTGGAAGTCAGTCTCTTCATATTCAGGGAAATTTAGGAAGTATACTCAGTTAAGTAGAGGTGCCCGAGATGATGGGCAAAGATGTTTGTCCCTCAAAAAAAAATTTGATTGTCCTAACAAGATTTGACTTTAAAAAATAAAAATCCACACAATATCTTAACTCTGATCTATGACAGTTTATGCAGTGCTGCTATACATTAATATAAGTTTTGTAAAATTATTTACTCATTAATTCTGATGGCATCCAATCGTATGACTAACACATCTGAAATTTATATAATGATTGATCATGTGTGTCTATACAGTTGCAGATATGTACACTCTCTCCAAATAGATATAAATATGCATGGGGTTTTGTATATTTTACCTGTCATTTAAATATACAAAGACATATGAACTTCACAGAACTTTCCCATTTTGAGAGGTGTTTCCAAGGGTTCTCCTACCCACACTGGCTTCCAGCCCCACAGTCAATGTGACTTGTAATTATAAGAGCAAATCCCCGTATGAAAACAGAGATATCTGGCATGTGAATGCATCCCTGTCTTAACTCATTCTGCTTAACATGCTAAAATAACAGTGGAGCTGAGATGGCATGAGTTTTTGTATTTATCAAAACCAGAGTGCAAACTCTTCCCCTGCTGTGGTTTTGTGCTGGTATCACAGACCATAATGCTGTGTATTCACTTGCTTTTATTACCTGGGAAGGATGTTTACCATCATGTGTGCTGGTGTCACCACGTAATTTCTTTTTTTCTATTCTGTGATTACATCTGAAGTCACTGTAGGACTTTCAGAAATCCTTTTCTATGCCACTGCAATAAAAGGACAAAGGAGAAAATACCAACTTTCCACATTTCTCTTAGAAGACAGCACTTTTTGAGAGCTGGAGGGAAAGCACTGTGGCTCAGAGCTGCTGATTCACTACAGTTGATGAATTATTAAATACTGCAGCATTTTTACCATGTCAGCAATTAAAGGTCCTGTTGCCTTTTGAGCTGGTGATTCCAAAACCACATTTGTGTTTTTGTGACTGTTTATGGAGTCACATTAACTTTTTATGTCTGTTCAGCTGCCAGGCTTCTTCGTCTGCAGTTGATGCACATCCACAGAAACGGCTCAAAAGAGCCCGAAGCCTCAGAGGGGATTTCTCAGTAACTCTGAGGTGTCACCCACTGGCTGTGGTCGACATGGGGTTTGATGGGGGAATAGAGTATTTTTGTTTCCACGACAGTGGGGAAGATGCTATTTAATGGCTCAAGCCAGGAGCTTCCTAAGTGAGCTTGTGTCTGCATATGATTTAAACTATTTCTTGTGTGGAGAGTAAAATTTATTATCTGAAAAAGCTGTAAAATGGCTGCATGTTCTGCACACCCTGCTATTTAGGATCTGTCAAAAGAGGACAGATCTAGTCTGCAGTGACGTGGAAAAAGGAATATTAAAATAGCTGACTGTTGAAATAAAATAGCAATAATGGGATGAGATGACGGTCAAAGACCTTTTAAAGTTCTAGAAATAGATTTGCCCCTGGACAATAATTTTCTTTACAAGTAGGATCAAAACTTTACATGATTGGAGAACAGATCTGCCCTGATTCTTAATTTCTTGTTCTCTGAGCGTTCTCCAAGTGCCTGAAGTTCTGTAAAAAGGCCAGGAACTCTGCATCCTGAGCAGATCAGTTGGTTTGGTTTTACTATATGAATAAATTTGCTTTCAGCTGAGAATTTATTTTTAACCAACAAGCTGATTTACAGCTGAGCAAAATCTATAATCCCAAGTGCTAAAGCTACAAGTGACAGTTCCTTGAGTGCTCAAAACACTTAAAAATTGGGAAACAACAACAAATTGGTTGTGAAATGAAATCACTCCACCAACAGTAAGAGGTTTTTTTCAAGTAGTCCTTGGTTTAGTCACCAAATTATCATAATTATGGCTCTCTGGAGCTGATGGAGATATTTCCAATACCGAAAAGAAACTGTAAGTGGAAGCTTTCAGACGCAGCGTGGTTGAGTCAAGAATGTAAGGACATGGATCTCTGAGGACCGAGGACATGAACCCATGTAGGACTGATTTGCTTTCCAATTCTTTTAAGGGCTTATGTTAAAATGCACAGCTCTGTCAATAGAGCTCAAGAGATAGCTTTTACATTGCACTTACATGATGTCTGTAATAGGGTTCAGTATCGTGCTAATAGCATGTGAGGAATCTGAAAAAACCTCCAGATTTTTTTAGGAGTAAAATAAGATGAATGCAGTCTGCTTCACATAACTGTCTGCAGTGAACAGTAAAATGGCTGTAACAGGGATCATTGCTTCACATATGGAAAAAAATATAGGTTTTCTATATACTTGTAATGCATTTGCTTAAAATTTATTGCACATATATTTAAAATATATATCCCCCGCATAAAATAGTCTGTTTAAAAATGGGACAACTTTGCCAATTTTCATAATATTTCAAATATGTGCCATAAAAAAATGCATTCAAATTATCATTAAAAACTGATACTTTTGGAACATTTAAAATGTAGTTATTCATCGTCCTGAGTACCTTTAAAGAAGAGTGTGTGCAGAGCATTTTTCAGAGATATAATTGAGGAGCGTAAAAGGGAGATTCCCCCTCCCATTCTGTGCATCCTGGGACAAGATTTAGTCCAGAATAATAGCGTATAGCAGGCTGAAGGTGTGCTGGTGTGTTATCTCCCTGCGCGTTGTGTAGTAGCAGTGTAATGTTTTGTTGACTAGATTTAGTGCAAAGTCCTGACTTTTCCATACTCTGATGATGCAAAGTATCCGTAGGCTTGGCTAAACCCAGATAAACCAGTTTTACAGCTGAAAGACCTTGCCAAAGGAGTGCAGAGCAGCTGGAACTTATTGGTGAATCTGGTCTTGTATTTTTTCAGTGCATTCAGAAAGCCATGTAGTTGGTTTTTTCGGGTTTTTTTTTTAACATACAGCAGGTTGCTCTGTGTAACACTACTCTAGAATGCTGTGGGAAAGGCTGGTTTGTATCCTGGAATGAGAAGCCAATGTGGTTCAGAACTAACAGCTCCTTGATGTGCAGTACTTGGGCCAAGTTCTGCCTTCAGAGATAGGATATAACTAACTGCGAGCGATGCACTTGCTTTGACAGACACATTTTATCCCTGGAAGTTGCTCAAAAGTGAACCTGGAGCAGTAATTCCCTGATGGCAGCTTAACAAAAGTAGAGAGAATAACTGAAGGTACAGAAACTCCTACCATAGCCAAATGGTGCGGGTGCGAGTAAGTTGTGCCTAAAGCTGAACAGGAAATAGATTTCCCAGCCCAGAGGGAAAAAAAAAAATTAAAATGGGAATGTAGAACTTTTCCTACTTTGTCTCTGGATGAAAATAGCAATTGGGAAAAACAAAATCATGAACAAGACCCTTCTATCCTTAGGTTAAGCTTATAGTTACTTCTGCTTTGCATGAGACTGAGGTTCAAGACCTCCTTATCTCTGAGTAAAACCAAGTCTTAAATCTGTATTCCTAAGATGAATCTCTCATCTTATAAGATATAAGAGAGAGGGGTAATGGTAAGAAATCTTGGGATTGAAACACTATTTATATTTTGGACATGGAGCACTTTAGGTTTAAATCTATACATTCCTACAAAAGATGTGGTTTTGACAAATCTGCACTACTTGAAGAGATACATTTTTCTTAAAGAATAAAAAATTAGAAATTAAAAAATCTGAACAGCTGTTGTTACGTGGCCATTTTGGGCCAAAGCTGCTTTGGCGCTCCAGAGCCTAAGCCCTGGGATTTATGTTCTAAGCACCCAACACTGAAATTCCGCTCCTTGGGAGTCACATTCAGCTCCTGTCCAGCACCAGCATTTCCAGCAGCCTTGGTTTGCTGTGCTCAAGCTCCTTGGGTGCCAAAAGTGTTCTTGTTGTGCCCAGACACAGCTTGCCCGTGGCAGCAGTGAAAGCCTGTGTGCGTGGGGACAGTTGCTGTGTCAAACACCGCACTCCAGGCATTCTCCCACCCTGAGTCACCCATGGGATGCAAATCCACCTGCACCTAACATATCAACAGCAGTGCCTCTCTGAGCACAGGCTGTGCTTCTGCAGCACCTCCCATCTTCACAGCACGTTCCTCAGTGTTTTGTCTTGCACCCAGGATGCTGGTTTGGATTTTTTTTCCTCTGCCTAAAGCAAACCCAAGACACACTTCTGTGAAGATGGCTTGCCACTAGGCTGTGGAGGGTGCAGATGCTGCTTTCTGCCCATTCTGTGGATGCCATTTAGAGCATGTGGAGCCCCAAAGAGCACAGAGAGCCTGTGGATATTAGTGCTTCATCCAAGGTTTTGGAATGTTCACTAGCAGAAGAACTGCAGCTCAGTGTGTGCTCATGCTGGGAAGGTGCCTGGTGATTATTTCACACTCTTTTTTTTCCTTGTTTGCCGTTCAATTATTCCATGTGAAACATTTAACAGAAGGGATTGAGCCTATTTCTCAACAAGCTGTAGAATAATTTGGAGGGGGAAAACAGCTTGAGGATATTATGGCACAGGAAACTGAGCAGTTTCTTTAAAGTCTCACCAAGAGATCTTGACAGCTGTAAATGGAACAGGCACCTTTGGATGCTTCATCCCACATTTCAGCCATGAACTCTTTCCTGAGTCCTTGATAGCCCTGCAGGTAGTTCAAACTGTGATATTTTCCCACAAGCGGAGCATTTCTTCCCTTCCTTTTCTCCTGGATGTGACACCTTTACATGACACAGTTGTGAACATCCATGAAGTCCCTAATTTTGCAGGAGGGAAAGACAGAAGGGGTGAAGCATTTTATGACTCACTACATATTGGGCAGAGTTATTAATGTGATTTTGGGATCCTCACTGGTTTGTCAGGGTAATTCATTCTCATAGTCCTGTGCACCCTTTCTCATCCTGGAAATTCTTGTTTCCTACTTTCCTTTCATACTAAAGTGCTTTTTCCTTTAGGGAAGATGCTGGACAGGTGGTTTTCCCTTTTGAGATGTTTAACTCCTGTAGGTACCTCCTGGTGAGGTAGATGTGGTTCTCAGATGTTTCCCTGGACAAAATCACCCAGGCTCTGCCTGGAAAACACTGGGACCAAGCGACAGACTGCTTCTGAGGAGAGGGGAGGTTGTACTGAATCGATACTGGGAGCTGGGAGAGCTGCCTCAGACAGGTTATTTTCCCCTCAGGATCCTGAATAGTGCCTGTGGCTTCACAGCTGTTGAATTCTGGTGGGCTTCACACTACAGAGCTCTAGTAGCAAGAGACAAACATGACTTTGTTCTTAGCTCCCTACAAATCTAATTATTTTTAAGGGATTGGAAATTGATTGTGAACATACTTTGACATACATTCTTGGTTGATTTTTAAATTTCCATTCTGTTAAATGGTCTGACAGTTAAAAAAGTTAGCCATGGGTATCATAATCTACTGTAACTAAATACATAATAATCCAATAATATAATTACAGAGAAAAACCCTGAAGACATTTATAAAGTAATATAGAGAAAAATGTAAATCATTCTAAGAAACACCAAAACATGGTGTAAATCATAATTATGTTAGTCAAATAACCATGAATTGTTTTTACCAGGAGAAAAAAAAAGCCAAATTATAATCTATAGACTAAGCAAGTATTAGAAAATGCTCTCTCCAGAGATCTCCGTCATGTGCAGAAACACTGAAAGCAGTATCACAGAATCAACTAGATTAGAAAAGACCTCTGAGATCACAATGTTTCCTTCTCTAACTCTCTTCCAAGAGCAAGGTTCAAGTGTAGGTATTGCTTTTTTCTCAGGGAATAAAATCTCTGCACAGAATTATTTGGAGGGAAGGTGTTAGACACAGGCACAGACTGAAATTGCTTGGTCTTCAGTGGAGCTTGTAAAAAGCAACATGAAATGGCTAACTTAGCATAGGAGAAAAATATGTGCACCTTTACTGTATGATCATACAGTATAAACATAAAAGTCCAGAATTGTTAAGTGCATAATCACATGGGTGTTTCTATCCATCAAAATCCTGGACTGATATAAATCTCAGGAGAAAGCCTTTTCTCACAAGAATTATTGGAACAATTCTAAATCAGCTACCGGCCAAAATGAACCTCTGAAGTTTTAGAAGTTCATAAAATGATAAGTACATATTTCTTAGGCTGTTCCTGGTTGTTTTGCAGGACAGTTTAACCTGTCCTCGTCAGCATTGTTTTTTGCTTTCCAAGGGAATATTCTAAGATATGTTTCCTTTGACATGTAATACGACTGCAGTTCAGCAAAACCTCTTACAAGATGATAGTGTGAGTTATATAGAAGAGTTGCTTTGCAGTAAGATTTTGGTAATTTCAGGGAAATTCAACTGTTAGGCCTCGAGACTAAAACCTGTAAAATTCCTGAAGGTTGGCTGGACTTAGTGAGTGCAGGATGCTTTTATGCAGTTTGAGTTTTGAGAAAGCAAAAGCAGAAACCTGAATGGAATGCTGAAATGATTATTTGAGCTCATACGGATGAAGAGCTGCTATAAGACCCATCTCAGTTTTACCTCTGTTTTGTTAAACTATATATAGATTAGGCACAGTCATGTCCATTAGTAATTTCTGTCTTCCTCTCATGTAAGAATAAAACTAGTTTAACAGAGTTTCCTGGGAAGAGCATGATGCATCCAAAACATACAAGACCTCATCCAGCTTCCTGTCTGTAGGTAATGCTGCAGTCATTTTGGATTAGCGATAAACGGTCATGAAATTGGAAACAGGTTCTCCCAGCTTTGCACAAGAATCTGCAAAAACATGAATACTTGTACCCAGAAAGTATGATTCCAATTCAAACATCATAAAATAATATACAGTGCATGCTTAACTGCATGCAGGGCCATAAGAACGTATTAAATGACATTGCCAGATGCCAAAGACAAATATGGTTTCAGCATTGAGATGTATTGGAACCTGGAGGAGATGATGGCTTTGCTTGCACTACTGTCAGTATTTCTGTAAAATTATTTTCTTACCGTATCACTTTTTGCTCTCAGTTCTGTTATCATTCCACTTGTTCCTGGCACGTATGAGGCAACATTCTGTCAGATGTCTGGGAAAGCTCTGGGGCAGCCTGAGCACCGTTTAGCTGTGCTGCCTCGGTGACCTCTTCTCACCATTGCTTGAAGCTCTTGGGTGTGCAAGGCCATTCCTGGAAGTGCAGAGTGGTAGAGATTCTGGGGAAGTCCTCCTCAAATTTAGTGTAGCATGTATGTTTTGGTTTTTTTTCACAGGCTGTGTAAGTGAATTGCCACCCATGAGCTTTCAGCTGAATAGGTTTCATTTTTACAGTCAATTATTTATCCAAGGTTGAGGATCTGAGAGAGGAGGTGGATACATCCATCTTCAGTCCTTCTACAGCTACTATAGTTTCACCAGAGTACTACTGGAATCACAAGAACTGTGATTAGAAGTGTTGATCTGAACAACCCCCAGTTTGAGAGAAAAAAACCCAGGTCCAGTGAGTCATTTATAGTATTCGTTACTCTAAGGACTTGGAGGGTGAAGCTGTATTCAGTTTTAGAATCCAAACCAAAGACATATGCCATGATTAAATTATGCAAGTTGGGAGGGAATAATCTGAGAAAGCACTTACTCTGGGTACCTCATTAAAAAAAAAAAAAAATTGGAAGGGGGTGGGGCATTTGCCAGCACATAATTCCAAATCTGGAGCACAGCTGAAGCTGCGCAGTGTGAAAAATCAGCATCTTTTTGCTCATGCTTCCTGAAATGTTAAGGCTGCAAAAGATGAAAAGCAAACCGAGCTTTTTTAACTATTAGATAAAACAATGATAAAAAAAGGCCATGAGGAAGACCTGTAAAAATGACCAAACTAGCCAGGCTGCCTTTTTCCAAGATACTTTGTCATATGTTTGAAACGAATTAGGGATTTCCCTAGACTTTCAAAGTGGCCATGAATTACAGGCGTGGGTGCCAGATGATAACACCTGTCCCAGTAGGAACTGAATCAGTGGCAACAAAATATCCCTATACTTACCATTACAAATATGGGTTAAAATTTTATGACTTCGAATTTTTTTTTTTTAAATCATTATTACTGATGTTTTTGCCTCTGTATGTGAATTGCAGACTTGCAGTCACAATTGCTCCAAACCCTGTAATTTGTCACACCAGTGGAGTTTGTCACATTTAATGACAGTTTTGTGGTACTGGGGTGGCCACTAGTTTGAGACCATCCAGTAGAAGTGTCTTGCTCTCTTAAATGATCCACAATGGTCCTTCATCATATTTCATGTGATATCATAGAACCACAGAATGGTTCGGGTTGGAAGGGACCTTAAAGATCATCTTGTTCCAACCACCTTTCCCCTAGCCGAGGCTACTTGATGCCCCATCCAGTCTGGCCTTCAACACTTCCAGGGGTGGGGAATCCACAATAATAGGTTTCTCCCAGAAGACGAGGGCAAATATCAGCTCTATCAGCAGCCAGAGCTGAAACTGAAAAGCCTTACGGTAAGAGTTCTTGCCAGGGGTCTGCAACTATGAGGTGCATGAGGCTTGAGCAGGGATCCAAGCGCTGGTAATCCATGTCCTTGGCAAGAGCTCCTGAAAGCTGATAAGTCAGCAGCCATTTGCTCTTCCTTCATAATCTGAAGTAAGAGCTCTTTTACTTTGCAGCAAAATGTTGAAATTTCTTGCCAAAAGCTTTTAATATGAATGGAAATTTCAATTGCCTGGGAACAGACTCATATTTTGTCTTGGACCCTCCTCCTTTATAGATGCAATTTGTCTCCAAAAGTTAGTCACCACAAAAAACTCCAAAAGTTTGCATTGTAAAACATGCCCCCAGTGGTTTTCTTATAAAGCATGAGAAATCATGACCAGCTAAACCTTTACCACCACACACTTGAACACTGTGAGATGGATTTTATGTGCTGTTTCAATAGTCCATTTTCTTCTCCAATATCTAATTTCACAGATACTGGTGATATGGGAGGAATATGGAAGACTCATGGATTTATTGGTAACAGTCCATCTCTCCAATGTACCTGTAATGGTACTTGGGAGAATTGTTCTACCGTTGTTGTGTTTTCTTTCACATGCAACAGCAGTGGCAGAAGTACGTAATGTTATTTCACAGTTACGTTTCAGATTTACTTTAATAATCTCAAAATACGCGTGACCTGCTGGACAATTTCCCCCCTGATAATGCCTTCAGTTGTCTGCCTGGTCTCAGATATTTGTCTTTAAAATGTTTTTTTCTCCAGCAGGTATGCTAAAGCTTTGTGAAGTTAATAAAAAAGTAATTTTACCCCATGTTTCTGTTTTAGGTATCTTTGTCTTTCTGCCCTTTTTACTATTTCAGGTCAGTTCTTTTTATCTAACTTATCCCTTATCTGCAAGCAAAGCAGTTCAGTTTTGCAAGAATAACAGAGACCTTTCTCCAGGATTTTGTTACTCAGATGTTCAGATTCTACTCTCAGAGAAATTAGTTTGAATGAGTTAACTGTTAAGATAGTTACCATACCATGATAGTTTCTGGTTCCAATGATATCTAAATATCATATGTACATTGAATTGCAGTGGTATTACTTGAGGGATTAATTTTAACTGAGGCTTTTTTTTTTTTTTTTTTTTTGAACCTAGAAAAGAAAAATGTGAATCCAATGCAACCAAGAACAACAGAAATCTCAGTCTCCATTTGCAGGTAAGCTCTGAGGGGGTTAGTTTGCATTAGCAAAGTTAAATAAATAAACAGAGGAACTGCTGGCTCGGTTCAATGAGCCATACTTAGACTTTCACAAAGCTGCAGTTGAAGGGCTTTTTTTTTGCAGAGCCACCACACTCCACAGGTCGGAAGGACAAACTAAGTCCATAAGGGAAAGCATTTTAGGTTTTAAAAATCCCAAATCTCTTATCCACTGTGAATTCCAAATCCTTAATAAGTGACACCCAGATCAGCCAAAGGTGGGTTTAGACTGGGTCTTGGTCACAGCCCTAACGGTGATTAGTGAGAGATCAAGGTCAGTGAATCTCCTGTGAGACTTTTGTGGGCTTCTCTCATTATTTTCTATGTATTCAGACATAGTCGTGTTCTTCTTGAAGATCAGAGATGTGTCAGGAAGCAAGTATGACCAAAACTGAGGTCTGCACCCATATTGGATGTTCCGGTTTTGAGGTCTCTGCAGCATTCCTTCCTCACAGGAGCTGTGAATAAAAGAAGGTAGTAAAGTACTTCTATATTCCAGTTTAAAAAGGAGCAAGAGAGAAAGATATTTTTTCATTATGCAATTTTTTTCCCCTATCCTGAGGGACTGGTGTAATTAACACTGATTTCTTTTGCTTTCCATTTGTAATTGCTGGAGAAGCCTCTGGTGGTGGAGTTTTAACCCTTCCATTTCTCAACAGCCTTTACACTGACCTGAAGGTTTCCCGTGAGAAAAAAGGGAATTCGCTTAATCTCTTTGTATGGGGCTAGCCATGGTTTATTGAAAATGACCTGCAGTTTTTGTGCCAGTGAATAAAATGTCACAAGTAATTTTGGCAGAGCTAAAGAGCAAACTAATTGAAGGACTTGTCAGTGAAAATCAGAAAAAAATCATCTGTTTTCAATATCTGCCAGGGCTCAAATTCAGCTTTATTTCACATATGAAGATGTTAACTCTGAAGTATACACTCCTCTTTCTAGAACTACTTAAATGGCACAATTTTTTAGAAAATTGCATTGAACAATCTGATCAAGAATCAAAATGATCAAGATCAAAACCTAAAGACAAATCAGCTTGCTAATTACTGCTTTGAAAAGAATGTTAGCCTTTTGAAAGGAGCAGGCTTTTCTTAGAAAAGATTATTTTTAGGGGATATCTAGGAAAATAAAATATTAGCAAAACCATTATGCAACTGGTGGTGTTTGATTATGGATTTATGGATCCCCAGGCCTCACATGCCATGGAGTTGCAGCAGTTCCTTATTCTTAAAGATGGCTGCTCATAACTTAAGAATGTTTAAATACAGCACACTCCCTGATTGAATACTGTTCTTGGGAGCCAAGGGCCCTGCACATTAACAATGAGTTATTGTTGCTGTTTTTGTTTATGGATAATGCACTCGAAGGACCAAGACACAGCAACTCTACAAAGGAGTGAACTTCTTGCAATGAGGAAAATTTGCACAGAGGCTGCATCTGTTTGCTGGTAAATGACATCATTTGGGATCCACACGCTCCCCAGCACCATTTGCTCTATAAAATCCCAATGGACTCCGGCCCTTTGTTTCACTTGCAACTTTCAGAAAGGGCCTGGCTAACGTAAAATTGCAGATTTTCATTTGACATGAGGTTCCTGACAGTTCGTACCCTTTTTTTCTTTTAATGTGTGTCATGCAAAAAAAGCAGCAAGTTCCATCAATATTTTCTGAAGAACAAAGTGTGAGGACAAATTCTTTTTGACATTAGACCAAGCAATGTGACTAACTTTTTGAGGACTGTATGATATAAGTGGGAGCAGTTTGGCTTTTGGTATATAATGTATATTTATATATAATAGAGATGAATAGAAAAGTCAGCAAGGGAATATTTTAGGCTGGCTGTCAGGGATTGTTTCTTTACAGTGAAATCTTTCATGGTAGAGAATAGTCTCTGGAGTGAAATGGTGGGAGCTCCTTTACTCGAGTCGTTAAAAACTGGACAAACCTCTCACAGCACAGCATGGAGCAGTCTTGTGTTGGCAGAGATACGAGTTAAGTACCTCTGAGCTCTTTTCCACCCCCTGTTTCCATGAAAGATAGATGGATAGTTTGATAACCCTCGAGGCGGTTTTAGCAGCGTACTGCTAATGCAGCTCTTACACTTGCCAGACCGGGTTTTCAAAAGGCATTTGGACAAGCTGTACCTTAAGACATTCAGAAATTACACCTCATCGTGCCAGCACGACTCTTGTCACTTCAGGAGGGTGGCTTCAGCCACAAGAAGTCAGTATGTCCACCACTGTCCTCACCGGGATTATTGTTTTTTCTCTTGGGCAGGTAAATCCGTGTGAAAGGCTTTCCTGTGCCCTGTTGGAAGAGAAGTGACCAGGTACGTGTTAAATGTCACAGCCTGAGCCCGCCTGTCCCCTTCCCTTGCAGTTGCTCTAAAAAGTGCCTGGCTCAGAGAATTTCTTTAGTGAATGCTAGAATAGTCAGTGTGCCTTGGCCCCACCGACATCACCTCTATAGTGGAGAGGATTTATTTGCTTGTAAGAGGGAATGGGGAAATAGTAGAATTAACAGAGAAAGAGTTGGAAAGGAGTTTGTACCTGACCACAGAGGTAAGGAAGCTTAGAAATTAAATAAGAGCATACAGATGGAAACATTTCCTATTGCTGGTATCAGCACCTTTATGGAGAATTTAAGCCACATAATTCTTTTTTTGTTTTGTCTTTCACAAATCCTTTAAAAGTAGTTCATGACTATTGATGAGGACCAGTGGTCTGTGTTCAAAAATGGCCACGAAGGGAACTAGTTAGGGGTGGAGAGTTGTTCTGTACAGTGATCTTTATTTATCAGAAGATGTCTAGGTTTTCTTTTATGTCTTCCCACTTTCAGGTTTTTGAAAATGACAACTCTAAGTTGTATTAAAGCAGCATGTCTTACAGACAAATCTGGGGAGCTGATACTTATTTTCAGTGCCCACTTCTGTCAGAGACATGGTCCCAGCTGAGAAGCTCCAGCAGCAGGCAAGCAGAGAGTATAGTGTCTGCTTCCCTTCCAGTAAAGGCTCTTTATTTGCTAAAGGAAAATAATTAGTGGTTTGTGTTGTGTGATTTTTTTTTTCTGTTGTTGTTGTTTTTCTTAGCGAGGTCTAACTTACTTACAAAGATTTGTATGAGATACCTGGGATTGAAGAACCCCTTCAGAATCTCTGAGCATGCTGTAGAGCTGCTGTTAAACTCTGTCCTTGTTAACTAATTCTGAGTCTGGGGGCATGTCTTGGTTTTATGTATGTACAGCACATGGCAATGGTATGGAAATAATAGGCAGTCATTGCCAGGTGTGCTGTGGAATGTCATTATTTCTAAAGCAGAGCCTGAGAGGTGGATGATACACCTGTACAATAAAACTATCCATCAGAACCCCAGCAGGAGCTGCCTGAGCACAGGTGTTTCTCGTGGTGATGTTTGCTTTGTTATCTCTTTCAGGTGGCGAATCTATCGGCTGGTGATGTTGTGCTCTTTTTCTCCTGTTCCACAGCTCTTGATACACACCCCTGCTAAAGGTGGCTAAAATATCAGGTAAAGAAGAAATACGTTTTATTATTTAAACTATGTTTAGCATTGGCAATCAAAAAGCTTTAAATTATGTTATTTAATAAAAACAGTGTGCTGGAGTTGTACTGGGGTGGAACTACATATAGCCAGAAAGGCTCAGGTGCAGAGTGTGAGGTGTGAGGGAAAACAGGATGTTCTGTGCAAGACAAACTCCTGGATTAATCTTCGAGTAAGGTTTCTTAAATTTTTATTTATTCTTGGGTTTAAATGAAGATATAGCTAAAGGTAACTAAAGTTGCAATGGGCCCACCTTTATTAGAAATGTTCACAAAGCCTTTAATTAATCAGATTCAAGGGTTAGGGCCATAACTCAGTTTTAGCAGGGTTTCCAAGAAGACCACTGCTGCTTAGTACTATCACTCAGGTACTTTCAGAGGAGCTGAGAGACATCTGCTCATATTATTTCATTTAACTTGTAGGAGTACTTTTTAGGTAAAAAGAGAAAGAAATGTGAACTGTGAAGTCAAGGTTCTTAATGAATAAATATTATTACAGAAACACTCAATTGTTATCATGCGTAAGATCTGACAGAATTTAAATTGTGCTGAAAAATCTTGTTAGGTCACCTGCCAAGAACCGAATATGTCCTAATATGTCATTAGTCTTATTGTAGTCATTTAAATACCATGAACTAATACTGGGGGACAGGGAGGGAGGGAAAGAATCTTAACTTAAACTATTTTTAGCTGCCAGTGTGTGACAAGGAACTTTTTCCAGTGTACTGGGGTAAAGAAATGGACAAGGAGAAGGAAAGCTTGGTATAATTCCAAAAATTTGTATTTTTTTTTTTCCCCCTCACTTTTTAATGGCACAAGCCGTGGGCTGTGGAACTAGTTGGGAGCAAGAAAACCAGTTTGCCACCCTGACTGTCCTGGCAATTTTGTGTTTTGGCAGAGAAGCTGGGAAAGCTTTCCAGCTGGGGTATCCCAGGGGAATCACTCTGCATGCAGAAAGGCCTGGAAAGGACTAGCACATGTGAGGAAGGGGCATCCTTGGAGGGATTGGCACAGCCAGTCCTGCTGCTCTGTGAGGTTATACTGGGAAAGTAATAAAGATACATATAAAAAGGAGTTCTCTTTGTAAGGACTTCTTCAAATCTCTTTCTTGGGGGAGAAATATGTTATATTAAAAAAATCATCTAAGGCAGCAAATGAAGTACTTCGAGCCTGTTTTACGAGCCACCTCTCCCTCTGGCTCTCTCTCTCCATACATATCTGTGTGTAACCTATTTTAAGTGCACAGTATTTGAGCTCTAACACCATTTGAAAGTGTTACGCTTGGCGTGTTAGAATTTCTAACACGCCAGAGAAAAGCATGGGTCCTTTGGAAAGAGAAGGTTGCCCGTCAATCTGGTTTGCAGCAGGGGTTATGTATCATTTGTAAGATTTTAATCATATCTCAGATGTATGAAATAATAGCCTGTTGTTTTCGTCAGTTGACCGGCTCACTTTGAGTGCTGGGAAGCCGATAATTGGGGGCTTATTGCTCACTCCTTCTCAGAAGGTGTTGGGATTTATGAGAATACGAGCAGAGCTTGATGGGTTGCAAATGGCTGAAGATTTCAGATGAGCTGTGAGATTTGAGTAGGATCAGGATAAGCAGACAGCCGGCATGGTGGGCCAGATTTTGCTCACAGAAAGGCCTTGAGTGAGGTGAAAGTGATGCCTAAAATCCTGGAAAAAAGGGTCACAACAGTATTAGTGGAGATGGACAAAGTGCCTTTGTTTGGAAGCTTCCAGGTGCACACCTGAAGCGTGTGCGTGTGGTTCAGTGATGCTACAGTTTTTATAACTTGCATTAATTAGCATATATGATATCTAAAAACCAACCCGTGGTACCCATTTCCCTTGGTGTCCACTGTCTGAAAGCTCAGAACTGCCCCTTGGAGCCCCTCTAAGGGCTCCAGGTCTTCTCTTTTGTTTTGTCTTCAGGTGCTTCTGCAAAACATCACAACCTTTGTAATGTGTAACAAACTTACTTTAGTAACCTCTAACACCACTTCATATGTGAGCAAGAAAACCTATAATTCTAAAATTCTACAGAGCTACAGAACACCAAACTATTAGGCATCAAAAGAATGACCTCCAAGACCTTTCCTTAGCTAAAATTTCCTTGATCATCCAAGGTCATCCTTTCTAGAGAAGCTTGGACATAATCATATGAGAGTTATGGGACCAGAGGGACTTGCTCACCTGGGCTGGAGAAAGTTTAAGTTTCAATCTCTGCTTTAAGAGTGCCTTGTAAATGTACGCCAGTGGCTGCTTAATAGAGGGCACATGGGCAGTGGATTTGGAATGCAGGTCTTCCTGATGCCTGGTGACCAATAAAGGAGTCAAATTCTTTGAAATGGGAAGAAAAAGTGCTTTGAAAATTGCGAGGCTTTCAAGCGTTGTGGTAAAAGGTGCCAGTTAACCAGCCAGAGAAACTAAGAATAATCCAATTGAAAATAATCTAAAATAAAATAAATTGAAAAGAAAAAAAAAAGTGTTGAGGCTATTGAGCAGGAAAAGAAAGCTTGTAAACAGGTCTTACTGCTGAGTTAAAATGGCTGATTGTAGCACTCACTGATTGTAGCATTTATTTTCTTTTTACCTGACTATATCTACTTTCCTTTGGAGAGGATGTGCGGAGTGAAGAATTAGTCAGGTTTCATAATCTGCTATTTTAATAATAGCTGACCGAACAGTTGGGGACTGTTGGCCCCTGCATGAGGGGGAAAATGATACTGCTGCAAAGAGAAAAGAAACACTGCACGGAAGAGAAGTGTTCTCAGCTGGAGAGCCAGCTTGATACCAGCAGACACAGCCTCCTCCAGACTGTGCAGCTGAGGATGTGACTACAGTGCAGGGCTGTAAAGCACCACCATGGCACTGAAATCCATGTTAACTTATTAAGAAAACATAAAACATTTTCTTATTAGGAAAACATAAAAACATTTCTCTTTATCAAACAGATAAAGAGCAAACAGCTACTTAAAAGTGGAAGTGCATATTTTAGAAGCACAAGGGGTACCTTGAATATTTTCATTGAAGTCTTCTGACAGCTCTTCTCATTACTGCTGATCTGGTATTCCTTCCTCTTTATTGCTGCTGAAAAGATTATTCTTAGGAAATAAAACATACTTTGGGATTTCTGCTGGCAAAAATAAATACACAATGTCCTCATGAAGTAATAAGTGAATAGGATCCTATTGTAAATATTTTGCAAGAAGGAGATGGGGTAGGGACTGAGGCACAAGGAGCAAGACACGTTTCCTGAGGTCAGCCAAGAGAAAGGCAGATGGAGGTCCGACAAGGGCTCCCTGCCCTCTGAGAGCAGACCCAGAAGGTATGAAACTTTATTCAAGATTCAGTCTGAAGTTTGTACTTGATGTGGCAACTGTAGGTGAGGCTGGTACATCATGACCTAGCTTTAACAAAGGTGCACACTATGACAACATAAGCAAGTACATAAACACACAACCTGTAATTATAATGGCTTTATGTCCTGCCAGACTCTAAAATAATTAAGTACAATAAAAAAGCTACCAAGTTCCTAGTGATAGATTTCTTCCCTACTGTAGTGTATTTATAAAGATACTCCTGATATTAGTAAGTTTCACGAAAACAAGAAAGTCGCTAAAATTTTTTTCTAATTTTTTTCTGCTTTAGAAAATTTTTAAGTCAGCATTAAACTGCCTTTATCTAACTCTTAGTTGCATCACTTTGCATTAATGATTATCAACACAAAGAAAGCTTTTAGTGTTAATAGCTGCAATTTATGAAGTGGTTGTTTTGTAAGACAAGCTATTTTTCAAAAAATAACAGTTTGGTTTCCTGCAGTGTAGCTATCTAAATTTTGGAGGGAATCAGGGGCTTTGATTTTCATGGGAAATATTTTATAAAGAGTAGTTTTTGGGTGTTGTTGGCACACCCACAAAACTCATGAATTCAGACCTGTTTGTCTGAATGAGCAAAATGTGAGCAAATTTATATTCTGGGCTTTGAAAAAAAAACAACCACAAGAGTGATGGGCAAGGAGAAGGTGCTGCTTTGGAAAATTTCCTTTAGAGCTATTAATGCAGCTTTAGCTACGTTGCCGCAGAGGGATTGTGGGGAAAGAAAGGCAGGGCAAGGTAGTATGTGGTAAGACTCTCAGGCAGGCACTCTTTAACTGAATACTATTTGCAGCACATCTGTAAGGATGGATTTTCAGTCCCCACTTAAATTTATGATAATGGCATCAGAGAGACAGGTATTAAATACTAAAGATACTAAAAATAAATGTCGTATCAGAGGGATGAATCTGTATGCCATGCTTACACTGACAGATTGTTGGGAGCTCCTCTAAACCCTGTAAGAAAATCTTATTTTGTTAAACAGGATTGACAGAATTCTTCTGTGGAGCTACCATACTGTATAAACTATATTNTGTCATCTTGGTTATAACAAATACATGGACTAAACTCATGTTTATTATATTATTATTTTGTAAGTATTTTCCGTCTCACTAAATGCCCTGAAAAATCATGTTGTCACTTCAATATAATGGCAGGGTTTTTTTCCTCTGAAGTAATAGCTTTTATTTAGTCCTGACAGTAAAAAAGGAGATAATTCTAATTTAAATAAAAAAAATAAAAAAAAGTAAAAATTTTATTTAATTTACCACAAAGTGACACTTGGTTCACTCAGCTGTTTCTCATGTGAACTGTCAGCAGGGGCCTCTTTTTTAATACCATTTGGCAAGCACTCAAGTGTTCCTAAGGGATGGCATCCACCTTTTGGAGATCAAGAGATCTCAGATCACAGGAGATAAATGGCATTTTCACCCCTGCAGAGGCTGCGTAGAGGGGAAGGAACGAGGTTACTCAATAGGTTGCAAATTGAACTGGAGGTGCTGGATAGAGACAGGAAAATTTAGACTAAATTAGCATTAATTGTACCTTCTGAAAGTAAAATCTTTTTAATGACAAAACTGAAAAATAACTCCAGAAAATCCTTCTCAGGCTGACTCTGTTCAGTTTCTCTCTGCTTTGGTTTCTCTGGGCTATATTTTTTCCTTTTTCCTCAATGGAAATGCAGCAGCACTGAATTACTCTCAGCTAGTAAATACCAAGTCCGTGTGGGAGTCGGGAGAGCCAGCGGAGCCCCGGCTGAGGTGCCCTGATAAAGGCTTCAGCAGAGCAGGAAAGGACAAGAATGACACCATTTAGAAAGGAACAAAGCAGCATCAAGGTTTTAAGCCTGGCTGTTGCAAACCTCTTTGGGATTCGAACTCAATTTTTTTGTACAATGGATCTGTGTCAGTGTTTGATGTTTTAAGTTAGTACGTTTCAATTCCCCTCCTGCGTCATTGGAGGCCTTTATGCCAGAAATGTCAAGAAATCTTACTCTGCTACTTGGGGTGGAGGGGGAAACCTATAAAAGAATAAAGTAGGTAAAGAATTCCATGCATCCACCTCCATTTTTCTCAGTCCCCAAGGACATCTATTTCCTTCTCTCGGTGCTGGGAATATTTTTTCTTTTTACTGGAATTTTGAGCAGCCCCACCTAACATATTTTATCATGCTAATAAATCACTTTTCTTGTAGTTCTAATTTCAAGTGCATTTGAGACACTAGCTATGTCTGAAAATTGGTAATAAATGACCAGAGTACATAAAACGTAATCTCAGAAAATGAGAAATCCAATTCTCCTCTTGTTTGAATGCTCAGATGCTATGGCTAAGAGATAATGATTATGTGTAATTTTGTAATGAGTAAAATGGGCAAGTTTCAGTTTGAATCTACTTTTGCTTGTGAGAATCAGACTCTTGGAAGAACTCTGCAGTGTGGAGGGATTTCAGCGCTAGTTGAAAATGGCATAGGTATGCTGCTTATGAGATCTCTCCACTGAGTCAAGCATAAATAGAAAATATCACCAGTATTCACTGTGGAAAAACTGTATTAAAATTTTCACTTTCATCCTGGAAAGGTTTGCAAGAAAACCCAAGCCTTTCCTCTCTGTTTCTTTCTGAAACTGGACAAGTCTATGCCCCTCTTTACCATGTGAGGCTTTTGCTTTGGCAGGAGAAAATGCAGACAAATGAAACCACTGTGGACATCTGTGAAAGGTTCCAATTCCAATTTCATTTCCATTCTGAGGGGAGAGGAGCATCTAAGAGCAGTTGAACCAGGTCAGATCACTGAGCCACTACCCTGTCAGAAGTAGGTGTTTATAGGAAAAAATTAGAGTAGAACCCGGACAGTGACAATTATATAAAGGATGACTAATAGTCACCTGTGGGTTAAAGTCAAGCTTCTGTGTAAGGAAAAGAAGAAACAGCTCTGTCCTCACTAATCAATCCAGAATGATTTTCATTTTTCCTCAAGCATATCTCTGAAGCAAATTTTGATATGAAAGAGGTTGCATTTTTTATCTTAAAATGTCAAGTACCATGCTGGCTTGGTGAGACTGTTGATTGGAATTTGGTTTGGTTTGGTTTTTTTTAAGCTACTGAGCTGATATTTTTATGACACTGTATATGTTGGCTCCAAGGTTTCTGCTCCTGACTCATAATCGCTGTTTCAGAGTGTGTTTTTTGTGAACAAAGTTAAGACAGTGGGTTTTTTTTCTCTGTGTGCTGTGCTATATTCTACATCTATCCATATTAATATTATTTTATTATCTTATTCCCCGCTCATTTGTGCTCGCAAGTTGGCCCTACATAGTTGGAGCTTATCTTTATTATTTTGGATAGAAGTCCCATATCATAACGTCCCATGATAAGGTAAAAATATATTTGGGAATGGAGGGACCTGTTTGTTCTGGAAGAAGAATTGGAGTTTGTCTTCAGTATAGCTGCTGGTTTCTGAACTGTCATATGTGACTTTAATTTTTTATCTCATTTTTGGAAGAGGAGAAAGGAGTTCTGGGTTGGACCCAGGCTGTTGGAGTTGGATGTCCACGTGAGATCCATCTGCTATTGGCTCGTAATCTTGGATCAGAGCAATTTGGGCACTGCTGTGCATGTTAAGTTGCTCAGAACATCCTCTGCCTCACACTGCATTTGTTGGTACTGGCTCTGCTGTCTCCCCACTCAGCCTCTCCTTTTACAATCTTCCTATTCTTCCACTTTCCTTATGCCAACAGCAGAACGTACTCTCCTCCTGTGATAATTACTCCATGCACTCCAGCTACAATTTACCATCATGGCAAAGAGAGAGAGAATGTGGAAAACAGTGGTCTTGCTGAATCTCACACACCTCTGTTTGATTTTACTGGGATCTGGTATTCCCCCAGTAATAAAGTGCCAGGATTCAAAATAAGCAGAAGAAAATAATCCAGAGATTCTAAATTTCTTTAATGCCCAGACAGGAGAGTCAGAGCAACAAGTGAAATGAAGCAACAGGGATTTTGATGCTGATGTGGAGGGCAGGAGGAGAGCTGGGGACAATTTAGGAATTGGTGCACACTGAAAACTGGCCTGTCAGCTCTTGTGTGCTTGGGTAGCTCTGGCGAGGTGGGGATGAGCAGCACCGCTAGGGATGAGTGGAGTTCCCACTGCAGAAGGAATCTTGGAGGCTTATGTCAGACATGGTTACTTTTTGGGAAGCAAGGAATAGAAGTGGGTTATGTCCGGATCACGCAGGACTGAGATGGTATTAACTGTCATAGCCACAAGTGCCATCTACTTGCTGTAGATGCTGTTACAAAAAATTACATAATCAAAACTAGTCCATTTTTGAGAGAGATGGCACAGACAACATTGTGTCTCTTTGGGCATCTCCTGTACATGTTGGAATCCACAAAAGGCAGTGACCTGGCCCAGAGATGTGGTTCCCCACATTTGGTTGGGTGTTTACACTGTATTTTGTTAGGAGACACAAGCAAGCCTATTGGTCTGTGTTGAAACATGAGATGGCAACTTGTATGAAGTGTGCATTTTTTTCTTGTTTAGCTAAACACTTTCAAGAGTAAGGAACAAAGATGGAAAACTATTAGAGGGTTTTATGTATTTTAATGTTACAAATGGGAACTACAGGATTAAAACAAAGACATCAAAATGCCATATGCTGTTTTTTGTCTGTTGCAGAATGAATTCAGCTGCATGTAACTTTAGGTTCTTATTACTGCAGAGGTGAAAAATGCAGTCTTTGTGGGCCTTGTAATCAAATCCAAAACCTTGGATCCCAAGCCACCATCCACTTAAATGCTCTGGGATCTTGTTCTTTATCTTCTTGGAGGTAAATATAAATCCACAAAGCAAGTGCTGTAATTCTTCCATATGTTAGGACGTACTCATTCCCCTCCCATCCATGAATATTCCTTAATGTTTTCCCTGCTTGTGGGTTTCCCTTAGCCTTGTGCATATACCTGATGGATGATCAGCGTCCTGGAACCTCAACTCTCTTGGGCTCCCAGCCTAACCTTGAAGCCTTCAGGTGTCACATACATTCAGTGCCTTGGAATTTTTTCCCATCCATTTTAATCTTATATCATCAATCTGTTAACAATCGCTGCATGTTTTGTTTCATCTCAGGAAACATCTGGAATAGTCATACATATTTAGTGTTTTTTGTTGAAAGGATCTTTTTTTATTTGGTTTCATATGTCATTTTTCTTCTTTCATATACCTTGCTTAGCTACCTATTTTCACTTAAATATATCGTGTCATGAATTTGTAAAGTGGATCCTTAGCCTGCCATCAAATAATGTGTATGAGCAATTGCTTATTTATGCAGCTTCTTAATATTAAGCCTTCTGTAATATTTGAGTTGTTTGCCATAACTTGTCAAAACCAGTAAATAAACAAAAAATTTAATATCTTTTATAAATTACCAACAATTGTGACGAGATACAAATTTAACAGCGCAAATACTAAAAAACGAAATAAAAAATAAAAGCTAGGCAGAAGTGAAGAGTTTATCTAACAGCGTGGCAGCCATAGTACTTTGGATAAAAAATACTTATAGTGCAAATATTTTTTATAACAGCCCTGTTGGATAGAGCACTTTGTTGGGAAAAAAAATTAAATAAAAAAAAATAAGAAAAAAAGTAGGTTCAGGGTTTATCTGTGTTTTCTGGTCTTCAAACCACATTTTGCTTCAAGCACTAAGATTAAAATATAGTAAGAAAATGGTGGTAGATGGACTGAAAGGGGTAGGGCATCAGTCTTTTCCCTGAAGTAATGCTGCACACAGCTAGGAGTAGTGCAAGAATCTGGAGAAGGGCTAACAAGGGAACAAACATGAAATGAGCCCTGGACCAGGGCATTTTTCTGGAAAAGGGACTCCTGGTTCTGATGTGCTTTGTCCTGGGGGAAGGAGAGGGATGTATGAGCAGCATTTGACTCTCACTCCATCACAGGAAATGTCCCTGAGCCCCACAATTAGATGGAATCCCGTCCCTGTCAGTCAAAGGCACCGTCTTTACACTGTGTCAGCTGCCTGTGCCGTTCATCCATGTGCATCGTGGATATACATCTTGAACAGCAATGGCAGCCTTGCTTTTAAAATTGCCTGAGAGCCCTGTTTGTTTCTACCTGCCATTTGGTGGGTTATACGGTTGTTTTTATCCCCGTGGCTCCTTTGAGGAGAGATGATTTTGTAATTTGAACCACAGGCAAATTAACTATCACTCTTGGCTAGTACATTTTTATGGACTTTGCTTTCAACCGGGTTTTAAAACTTGCTTATGTGTCTTGCTGGCTTCTATGTTTTAGGAAGATCTAACATGCCTATAAGGATTAACATTTGGCTGTGTTATTTGTTCCAATGTAACAGCTTCTCAGAGCTGTGGGAAGTTTTATTGCTGTTGCACATCTGCAATAAGAGTGAGGCATTTGAAATCTGAGTCCCTGCAGGGCTCATGTTTTGGGGATATTGATCATCTCCTGCAAGTTTTCGTCTGCTTTCAATTCCCATTGCAGTCAGCAGGAGACGAGGCTCTCGGCACCTTGCAGGATCAGACTCACAGAGGTCGCCTTTGGAGAAGGTCTCATGCCTGCGCATTCAGCTGGCTGGCTGATCCCTCATCGGATCACTCCATATGTTATTGCACATCCCAGATATTTCTGCTGTCAGCTGAAGGCAGGACAATGTCCGCATTGTCCGGGCTTGAGCTTAAAAGTTACTAAGTGAAAGCAAGCTACAGTAATGGATTTTAGCTCTTTTGGAAATTAAATTTGATTTTTTTTTTTCCCCTCGAGGTATTTTACATGTGAGATTTCATTTTGGAATATTGCCTATATTGAGAAGGGACATCTTTTCCAGGAGCTTTGGTGTTCTAGTCATTTTCCTGTTTAGCAATTTAATAACTGAAGCATCTTAATAATTAAGGAAAAGGAGGGATTAAGGTCTGGGTGGGGCTTCCATCCAGTTCAGAGTAACTGTCAGGTATCAATGAAGCTGGTAGGTGACTCGAGAACTCCAACTCTCTGAGGTGGTGGAGACAGTTTATCAGTCACAAGGTCCCCAAAGCATCTTCAAACACAGTTGTGAAAATTGAGTGTGACTGGAAGTGAGAACTACACCTGTACCAATGGGAGAGATGAGAAAGAAGTAAACCTCACTAGAGCACAGCCTTTTTAATGAAGTACTAAAGAAAAGATTTCTTGAACCGGGAACTGAAATTCTAACATTTTTGAGGATTTGAACAGCCCCTTTTAACTGCTTCACATAGAATTTATTAATAAGGCAAATTATTAACGTTAATACAGGAGCACTTTTACAGGAGATGACGGTGGATAACTTTATGGGTCCTTTTCCCTTACATTCTGGGAATAAAAGATTTTCTGACAGGAGACTTTACTAAAGTAAAAGCCAAGTTCTACTTTCTACAGAATTCTAATATTTTACGTATAAATTGCCATATAGTGGAAATAAAAAAGATAATTTAAGGCACAGAAAGACTTCATTTTTAGGAATCAGAGGTACCTCTTAATACCATTGAAGTGAAAGGGAAATTGCACAGAACCTCAAAAAAGCAAACCCTAACTATCTTAAATTAGCCAATAAGAGTTGAAGGAATTCATAAAATATTGAGATTAACACTTAGTAAGTGTGCCCTTTTTACTCCTCTATTTGCACATAGCTATACTTAGCATATACTTTATACTCCAGGCCTCTATTCTCAAGTGGGACAGGACACTCTAATTTTCCTTCCCAGTCAGAGCTTTGGTCTTGAGTTTTTCTGTTTTCCCTGGAGTCACACTTAGGCTATATTTAGCCAAAGGGCACAGTGTATTGACAGGTGAAAACTGGCAATCTGAAAGTGTTATGTCTTTTCCAGAGTCTGAATTTATCCTCATCCTAGGCAATTATTTTGGCAGTGCGGTTTCCATTTTCCAAGGAGCAGCACTGCCAAAGGTTTTGGTCAGTGCAGTGCCAAACATCCTGCCTGAAAAGAGGTAAAACTGAATCAGCAACACGTCGAAATCAACAGGCAGATGTGGAACAGCAAACGCAGGAAGGGCAGTAATGTGTCTGAAAAAATTCTTAGTTACGCAATTCAGTATTTGAAGAGAAGCAATTCTGTTGGAAAAACTATTTCTGTTTTCCCAGTGCAGAGACTACTTGGATGCTAAAGTTGCTCGGGCCAGTGCTGTCATGGGCAGAGGCTGTCTGTAAGGAGGGAGGGAAGGAGCCTGGGCACCCTGTACTCCCAGAAAGCTGTAATCCCAAGCTCGTGTGCCTTGGGCAGTTGGTTACCACCGTGGCTTTCCCGACCAAGATCCTGCTCCTTTTTCCCAATCCCCTGGAGCACAGCAACTTACTCTCTGTATTCTTCCAGTCGCTGCATTTGAGGAAATATGGAGAACAGTAAAGGTATTAAAAGTATCTTAGTTGAGGGACTTAAGGTGTGAGGCCTCTTGTATCTACATCTCTCTAGATTTTCTTGTTTGGGTGAAAATATCTGTGCCTGTGCAGATTCAGTATGACACATTTTTAGTTTAAAAGGGCAATAATTTGCCTGTATAATACATATAGATACCTGCAGCCCAATGACACTAACTAGCCCTTGTAAAGATTTTTGCAGCTGGTCAGCATTTTTCTGAACGAGTTAAAGTACTATTGCACAGCTACTAATATTCCGACACTGAAACTTTTCTCTCAGAGCAAATATTATTCGCTTTGGAAACCTCCTAAACCCAATGGGTGTGCCTGAGATTCCCTGATGTGGAAACTGGGGTGTGGAAAGAGCAGAAGGGGGGAGTGGTGGAAGTCTGGCTTTGTGTTACTAAGGTAATTTCCAGGATGTGCACCTGAAGCCAGGGATACTCCTTGACCCAATGATATGATTGTGGTTACATTTGACCCTTGTGTGGGTCTGCCATGTTCCAGCCACTCACGCTCTTTCTCCTGGTATGATTTTGCATGGATATAACCAAAGACAGCACAAATCAGTGTTACGTCCTGCTCTTCCATTCAGCCAGGTCACTGCTGGGCCGTCAAATATTCAAGTATATGTTGAATTTTGTTTCCTTAATGTTAGATTTATTATTGATGGAGAGGGCAGTTTCCTACTCAGACTGTTGCTGTGAATAATGACACAAACGCAGTGTCACCCTCTGCCTCCTGATGTGCTGATTCCCTTTCTCAGACAGATACCTTATGGAGCTTCTTTGTCCATCCTGCTTTTAAGTTCCATGCTCCCAAGGGCAAAGATAAGAGTACACCCTGAAGTGCTCACACAGTCAGCCTTTAGATGTGAAATGTTACTGTAGATTAGTCTCATGAGCAGAGAGACAGTTTACATGCAAGCCATGTTGAATTATTCACTCTCACTCACAGCTTCCATTAAACATACCAAGTCAGATGAAAAGGCTGCTTCTTTAGGAGCAGGTAGTGCTAAGAATGGTCACAAAGTACGTCTTTTCACAGTGATTGTATGACTGGTTCACTCAGTTATTCTAGACTCTCTGAGGAAAAATTTATTTGTGTTTTTATTTAAGAAAAGGTTTGAAAACCTAGGTCCAGCTTGGTCTTGCTTTTCCCAACTGGAAGAACTTATTCCTACTTTTAAACATTTTAAACAGCTGCAAGGAAGTCATGGTCATATTTGATCTGTCTGTGAAATTAGTTTTCATTGTTAATAAAACCTGATCTCTTGGACTGGATGTTTAAGAAGTTATTGTGGATCCAGTGTAGCCATTGATGCACAAACAGGAGTCGGTGTTAAACTGTGTTTATCAGAACAGATCCACAATCGAAACAGGTACAGAAAATTGAGTCCCTCCGAGAAACACACAGTCTACCCCACAGATCAAATGGTAGAGGTGGTGATGTTTCTTGTGAGGTTTCTGATAGGCTGCTTTTCATCAGTTAAGAAGGAACAAAATTTTAGGACAGCTAGGTAGACATTTTTGATATTTGAAGGACAAGTCCAGAAAAATACGTGAGAGGAAAAAAAAGAGATGACAGTTTATATAAAGAATCTGCCAAATATTGCATCCCAAGAGACAAAATAGCAAAGATTTGTATTTGGGAACTACAGGAGTTGTGTTGATATTACAAAGTTATGGAGTACTTAACCTGGTGTTCCCAGTAGAGAAAGAATAAGAAAAAATTCATTTGCATCCATCCAAGTGTGTATGGCTGAAAAGAGGCAGTTTGGAGAGGTGAAAATGTAATAATTTCCTCCAGCAGCAAATACACTGGAAATTAAACTCAATTGTCTATACCATGTTCCCCGTTAAGATATTCTCGAGTGTTCTGTAGGGCCTCCTACTGCAGTTCCAGGAGAACGTGACTCTCCTGTGCAAACTTTTCATATGTCCTTCAGCAGCACAGATGTACAGGGTACTTTTGTTTAGGCAATGGAATCCCAGAGTAGTTGATTTTGGGTTTGAGTCTTGACTCTTGAGAGTGTAAAAATTAGGCTCAAAGATGCTTTTCATTCATTTTATTGGGGGGGGGGGGGGGGGGGAAGGCTAAGTAATTACGTGCTGTGATTATTCGGGGCCAGGGAAGTAACTTCATCCCATGCAACACCTAAGGACAGCTGCGCTCCATCCACCCTTCCTGGGAACACTAGTCTTGGAGAAAGGGCCTTGATGAGAGGAAACAATAAAAAATTAAGAATTTGGCCAGATCACAATGGGGGCACAGATCTACAAAATGCAGGTGTGCTTTTATCTGTCACGGGAACCTTTGGTCATGCTTGTACCCTTGATCTTGGTTCCTTTAATGCAGCTTCCCAGGAGACACATGTACTAGGTTGTTTTCCATGTTATTGTCTAGTTGGTCTGACTGCAAAAAGATGGTGCTGGACATGGGTATAATGAGATGGGGATTTTTTGTGCCTGAGATGAGTCCTCTCCAATAAAATAAAGAGGGGAAATATGGCTTGCAGAAAATGGCTGCTCTTGGAATGACAATCGTAAGTAACTGAATGTGCATGTGAGTTTACTGTGGGGAGCAGAACTGTGTTTACTGTGTGTTTGTTTGGGGGTTTTAATAATTTAACCCTGTTTGTAAAATGGTGCTGGGAGTCTAAGCAGTGGTAATGACACAACAAGTCATCTTCTGTTAATATTGCTTTCCTCCATGCTTGTGAAGTTTAGACGTGCACAACATCCTTGAGTTGCTCATACTTGTTTTTTAAAGAAATTCTGACTGCGCTTGTTCATCATACTCATATTTTGAGTTAAGATGTTTGCAGTGCGAATTGAAGATGTTTTTGTTTTTTGGAAATCCTTTATTTATCTACTTTTCAACTCTTTTAAAACAAATACTCATTTACTTCAACTCCACTATTTAAAACCAAAACAAACTGCGAAAAAAAAAAAGCCACCCCACAAACTGAGAAAAGCTGATTAAAAGCTGGTTCATTCTGCTTGTATGTGTGATCTTATCAGACTGGCCTTTTCCTTTCCAGATGTCACAGTTTTATGTGGTGTAAATGATACTCTCATTACCCAGATGGTCTAAGAAGGGAACAGCTTCTGGGAGGTAAATACTATTTAATTCTCTACATCCAGGGTCTATAAAAAAAGAAACTGGTCAGTAAAATGTCTGAATATTGCAGTGTTCACTTGGGAATAGAAGCCTTGAACCAACGGAGTGCACACTTGACCAGATGTGGCCTCATCTTTATAGACAACGACCAGAACACCAATAAAATTATTCAAAATAAGACTCCAGAGTGGCAATCACAGGACTGCTATTCTCATCATAATGAGCTCAACTGTGCGCAAACAGTAAGGGTCAGGTTTAGTTCTCATTTACACTGGAATATAACAGGCTTGAAGGGAGGAGGCTTCTTTGTGGGGTTTTTTGTTTTCCCCAGAGAAGTAGCTGACGTTGAATTTAGTCCTAATTTTCTGTACAGATATAAGACATCTTGGGGAAGGAGATAGGTAATTTAGCACGTATTAATAGAACCAATAATTGGGTATCAAGGGCTTAATTAGTTTTGTTCTTGGGTGATAGGTATACAGCGTAGGAATTTCACTGAAATAAAAATCACGTATCTGAGGGCAAAGCTGACCCACATAACATGAACGTGGCCTCCCTCCTAAATGCCAGAAGCTATTGGACAGCTTTCAGAATGTCTGCTTGGAAATTATTCTAAGTCAGCAAATAACCAAACAGAGAAGTATTTCAAATTACCTTTTTTTTTGTAAACGCTGTGTTAGTTTTTCTGGAAACAGATTGGCATGCATCAAAGTTTGCTATCTAGCTGAATTAAATAAAAAAGACTAAGCTAAGGTAAGCAGGTGCTGTCCCAGTGGTGTTCTTGAAATAGCACCCAAGTATTGTAATTTTGGGTTTGATTGCCCTCAGGGCACTTCCCCAGCAACATCCTTTGATGTAAAGCTCTGCCAGTTTGCTGCCTCAAAGAGCCATAGGTGATGGAAAAGTGTTTGTCTTCCCTGGTGAGTCCCCAGTCCTATGAGATCCCCCAGGGTTGGAGAACTGGGGAGAAGACCCCGTTTCTGCTGCTTCCCTGTTTTCCTGCCTGGCAAGATTGGTGCCTGTTGTAGGGATAGGCAGGTAGGTCAACCCCAAATTGAGAAACATGGGACTGAGTGGAAGCTGAGGAACACTCCTGCTTTGTCTAGCCTGCCCTAGGTAGGAGAGAGAGACACACAGAGAGCTTAAGAGTGGTCCCCAAATGCAGCCTTTTTCTGTCCTTTGCTCCAGCTCCTCTGTACGCTGTATTTTCAATTTTGAGGTTCCAAGGACTCTTCTCTCTCTAACAACAGAGGTAGAAGTGGAGATAGTGGTAGTGAGTGGGTAGTCAGTGCTTGTTGAAGTTGAACTTCTGATGTAGAAAGAATAATAAACATGAAGCAAAGATCATAGCTTAAAAATATAGGTTACTTTTTTTCAGATGTGATTTTTAAGTGTAGCATATTCTGCGAGAATTGCATTTTTTTGGTTCTCATTTTGGAAAAAAATTAATCAAAATCTCTGTTTAAGGTGAAGTATCAAAGAAAAGAGACAACACTTGTTGGGACCTGGGGTGGGTTTTTTTGGATATTGAAAAGTTGTCATTGAGGCCTTACTTACTGAATTCTAATGCTTGTCTTTGATTTTCTGGTAATCTACTGGCCAGTTGACCTCTCAAATGTCTAGCCTCTGGAATATTTTCCTGCTCATCATCTGTATTTTTCTAAGTGTGAAAGTGTGAGAAAAATTGCCAAGAAATGAACAGCAACACAAAGCTGAAATTTTATTTAGGTTGCTGGTCAGAACAAGAGCCTTTAGCATTGTTAAGGAAATAGAAATGCTGGCAGAGTGTAACTCAAAGATACGCACATTTGAAGGAAACAGTTAATGTTACAGCACAACTGAGCAAAAATCCATTAAAAGCTGTGCAAGAGACTGTTGTTGATGCTAATATAGGTTGATAGCTAAGGCCTGGAACTAATAAGAGGGTCTAGCGAGGAAAGGCATCTAAATTACTGAGGAGACAGAAGAGGAACAGAGTGAAGAACGTACTTTTACATCAGCTGATCTGCTTTAAAACCAATCTGAGTACAAATGGTAGGAATGAAAGTGTTTACTAAAGAGTTCTGAACAAGTGCGAGTGAATTTGGTTAGGTCAGATCACAACTGGGAGTGGGAACTGCTGAGTCCCTGATGAGAAGTCAGGGCATTAGCAGACAGTCCAAACTGGGTTTTGTGGTTATCCTCGTGGTGCAGAGCCAGGACCTGGACTCGATGATCTTGTGGATCCCTTCCAACTCCAGATATTCTGTGTTTTGTTTAGGTAAAATTTCTTTGGGTGGTGAAGGAGTTGGGATAACTTGGAGAGTGCTGGAAGGTCTGAAATTTCAGGGATGATGTAGCGCAGTGATAGAAGTAATTGTCGCTCACCTCACTGAGCTCTGACTATCTTCTGAGAGGCGAGTGAGATGTAGTCTCATCTATGCAGCTGTAGCTGCTCCAGCAGCTCCGGGCAAAGAGAAAAAGGTACTGTCGGAAAAACACAAAGGTACAAAGAGGATGTCTGGATTCACTTCAGAAAGTTTTTAGCTTCAGATTCACTCTCACATTCTCCATCACTGGGTGCATTTTATTTTCTCCTAGTTCCTACCACAGAGCAGAGCAGTGATGTTTCCACTGCCTGCCAGGAGGATCTCTGTATCAAGTCCCAACTATTGCCTTCCCTCTGAGAATGTGGCTGTTATCAGTGTTCTCTAGTGAACACCATATTCTACCCAAAGGATCATCTTTCCCCTTATAATCCAGTGATGGAATTTAGTCTTCGAGGAATGATATCACTTTTTCTAGAAAAATCTGCCTCGAGACCATTTTTTAACTTTTTTGATGGAAATATTTGTTTCATTTATATATTTTCCCTTATTGTAGTATCCAAGTGTACTTCTTCAGTATTATTTAACCACTAAAAGTAAAGCATGATGCTTTTATCAACTCTTTTTTTTGGTAATTGCATAAACTTTGGAATGGGATAGAGACAATATAGGTTAAAAATCCTAAAATTAAGAATTTTGTGTATTACTCTTACTTTTAACTGAATCTGCCCGTTACTCTACTGGTAGCTGAAGATCTCATTAGAACTGATAAGCATGAATGGTCAGCTAGCAAAATGTCAGAAGCACTTTAATTTGTTATTCCTTAGGCAGCCTCTGCCTAGTCTGCAAATGCCCAGAGCACCAGGCCACACGAAGGCTGGACTCTGAACTTTCCCCTCCCTGGGATCCGAGTACATACAGGGGATACTTTTAGTGGAGGAATAAGCATATACAAGAAAGAGTCAGAACTTGAGTACAAAAAGAGAACTGCAGAGCAGTGCATGGAGAGGCCCGTGTTGCAAGCGAAGGAAATGGTCAGACTTCCTTCTTCCTTCAGAGAAGAACTAGTACACGTGAGAGAGATGCTCGGAGACAGATGTTCTTTGGGGTAGCACATCTGACAGAACGAGTCCTGGAAGTGTAAGAGAACACTCCCGTCTCTTCCTGATGGACCTGTGAAGAGCTGAAGGAAGGCAGGATTTTGTGCACGTTTCTTGTAGTTTCAGTGGGGTCGCATCAAAGCGCAGTCTGATGCCATTGCCGGCTTCACCTCCTCATGCAAACAGTGTGAACCTCCACAGGTACAGTAGCTGTTTGCTTGGGTCAGCTGGAGCAGTTTTTCAATTTGTACAGTTCAAAATTAAATACAAGTGAGGAAAGTACTGCTCAAAGAAGGGCTGTGTATTTTCCTTAGCTGTTGGGGAATCTTACTGTAGCTCACTGTGTTTTGAATTCCATTCTCAAAAATCCACCAGTTTTCATGCTGCAGAGCTAATATCCCTGTTTCCAGCTTGACGTTCCCTAGCTTGGTTTTTTTTCCCTTTTTTTTTCTTTTTTTTTTCCCTTTTTTTTTTTCCTGATCAACCTACTGAATGTGGCAGGCTTTTTTTTTTTTTCTTATTTCTTAATGCTTTAGATATAATAGTTATTTAAAATAGTAGTTTTTTTTTTTCCAGCTGTAAATACACCACACCACCAAAAAGTGCTAAGTCATAGCAAAAAAAAGCACATTGCAGCTGGAACTGATACTTGGTGCATTAATTAGATCCTTCCACTAATCTTATGAAAACACAATTGAACCATAAAAAAAAAAAAAAGAACACTGCACTAGCTCAACTAAACTTACATCAGTTACTCATCAAGGAGGGACTCCTAAAATTCCTATTTTCAGTTCTAGGCTCCAACAATAAAAGTAAACACAACAGAGAGCTATTTATTGCTCATGCAGGAGGGCGCTGAACAAGCTTTTAAAATATTAACTGGAGCAACACTAGAGGCCCTGCTGTCCCTAAACAAGCATTTAACAAAGCTGCTTGGGTAAAAGGGATAAGGGAGAGAGATAAAGGTCGAATTATCTCCAAAATGTGAAGAGAGAAACAAAAAGCAGTCTGTTGGTTGAAAAGTAGGAGAGAAGCAATGTAAGATAAAAGTAAGGAAAAACAATTGCAGTCATTAAGGGACAGAAGAGATGTCAAGGCAGGGGAAAAGCAGTTGGGGAATACAAGGCTTGGTTACAGTGCAGTGGTGCAACCCTGCTGTATTTGAATTTCCTAATTTCCTAAGAAGATAAAGCTTTGGTCACTTTGGGGTTTTCTTTTTATTTTTGGTTACTTACTCAATGTCTGTTGGTAGGTCTCCCACAAAAACAGATATGTAAGAACGCCATCCCTCCTAGACTTTTAAACTGATTATCCACATTTGGCGGAGAATTAGGGATCTAGAGATTTTATTATCCAAATCATGGACTAAATACAGCAAAGATATTGTACTAATGCCCCCACTGAGGGGAAAAAAAAAGAGGAATAGTTCATCTAGACATCACAGAATCAGTGTGGAGGAATAAGCACAGAACGAGAGCTTATCCACACAAACAAACTCTTTGTGTAAGTTATGGCCTGTTAGACAACAGAGAATCCATTCTGGATTTCTTTGTGTCTAATGAACAAACTCAACCTTCCTGTAGTGCAATCACAAAACCAGTAGATTGCAAAACAGATTCTAAGGCAAAGCTCCCAAAACCTACACCTTATTAGTTACACCTCATTTCATTCCTGAAATTAACTGTGGTGGATGTCTCAGTGCCTACTTTGTGTGTGTAACTCTGAGCCCCCAAACAGCACTTTCCTACAGGTCAGGTCTCTGAAAGACTTGGATATGTAAATATTTTTAAAAATACGTGGTGTCTTTTCCCCCAGAAAATTCAATTGTATAAGCTTCTGTTCAGGTTTCACCTCTAAGTCTTGAATTCTCCATTTCAAGATAGAAGAACTAAAGGAGAGAACTCTCCTCCTTTCCCGTGCAGCCATGGAGTAAAGTACTCTCCTGGGAAGTGACAAATGTACAGCTGGGGAGGAAAACTAATCCCAGGCTTCAGTAGTTTCAGGTGAAATGTGGAAGGGCAGCTGTCTTCTCTACATTGTATGTTCTCCAGAAAGTTAGAGGTTACAAACCGTAAGGTAAAATGAGATCAAACTAACAGACGTGTTTTAAGCAAATTCAGCTTATCCTGATAAAACTTCTCTGTAGAGACAGACAAAAAATTAAAATAAGTAAGGGAGTCATCCAAGGGATTAAAGGAGAGACTGACTTTATAAACCTTAGTTTATAAACTGCCAGCTGTTAACACGAGAGTTGCCTGTAGTTGTAGAAGGATTTTCTATCACTGCCATTGGAGAATCAACAGAAGATGATATAATCAAAGCATAAGGACCCCACCCCTAAAGAAAAAAAAAAAAAAAAGAAGTACATTTTGTTTGTGTAAGCGGGACCTGGGATCTGTCTTCATCATTAATGTTACACAGATGGTGACACCCTAGGAAAGAAGACCCTTGAACCACGTCTGTCCTAAAGTACCTTTAAACTCAGTAAAAGCCATCATTACTTACTCTGTGTGCCATACTTCTCTATTATTGGCTGCCAAGTTCCATTATGACTAATTGATTTACTATGTACAGATGTAGTGAACTTTTTCATGTCATCAGACCAGATGTTTCTGAACCAGAGGTCAGTTGTGGGACTTGGTGTATCAGTCTGGTTTTGTGCAGCAGTATAATAAATCAGCTCTGCTGAAGTCCCAGGCACTGGGGAATGAAATAAACTGTTTGTAATTTTGGAGAGAAGGGAAATTTCTGTCAGTTGTCCTGTTTGCTGTGTTTTCCCTTCAGACAAATGATGAATCAGGACTGGTGTTCACCTTGAATTTTAGAGCTGCTCAGGTGCCTTGGAAATGAAGAAAAAGGTAAATTCTAATCTGTGGCGTTGCCACCAGCAGCACTTCTGTGTAGACTTAGAGCTGACTAAATGCAGGCATGATTTCAAGTCGGCTCTTGTGCTGGTTTCAGAGGCAAAATGTCCTCAGCCTTGTTGGAACATCCTAATCTTGTGAGCAGAAAGAGAGGAGATTGGATTTAAGTGCTCTGTTTCTAACAATACTGATTCTAGGCAGGCAAACGAACGGAAAAGCGGTTTGAAGTCCATGGTGTGACCTGCTGCATTTTCAAGTGACAAGAAAAATATTGTCTGTTCCACTTGTTAATGAAAATGCTTTGATCAATTTTTTTTTCAGGCTTTTTGAATGAGGAGTGTGCCTCTGGTGTTAGTATTTTGAGAAGGTTCTGAAACTTGTCATCAGTATCAAAGAACTAAGGTCTAATAAGACTTTAAAGATTTAGGAGAAGATGATAAACTGACTATGAATTGGCAGTTTCAGAAACAGGAACGTGTAAAGCTCTATGGTGTATTTGCAGGTCCATTGTGCTGAACATCTCATTTCCATTCTGACACTCACAGAAGTCAGTTGGGCCCTTTTCTACATGAACTAACATTAAAAGCAAGTCAACATTGGATGAATTAAAGTTGGTTCTTTTATGAGCCATGTGATCTAGTTAAATCAGAAAATAAAGGCTTGATGAAGAAATCACTTGGTGAGGGTCTGTGAAGGAAGTTATGTTAACTGTTGTGCAGGAATTCAGACTAGATAATCAAAATGGTACTTCTGGCCTCAAAATGTACAAATTTATCCAAAGACAGATTTTTTTTTGCCCGTGTTTGAGGTAACTGGTGGCTCCTTTTAACTCCCTCAGTCTGGGAATACATCTTAGATGTGTTTTAAATCAAATGGGAATAGCTCTTTATATATATGACAAAATCAAATTTCTGTGTTTAAGAGCAAATAAACACCTACCCATTTAATTCAAAGATGGGATTCTTTAAATTTTGAGAGGCAATATTTAGTCTTTTTTAAACTTCCTTAAGTGGAATATAGTGCTGTTACATGTGACATAAAACTTCTCTGTTTCCCTTTTTGTGTGTGTACAGTAACATAGATTAAACAGGATTTAAGGATAAACATGACTACATTTTAAAAAAGAGATTATGGCATTTCCAGATAAATGCTAAAGGGAATGCTTAAATATGCCCATTTCTGATGTTTTTGTTCACCACCACCAGGCTACTTGTCCAAGATCATAGCTGTCATAAACAAGATCCCAAGACTTCAGTTACCATTTTAGTCATTCATTTTCCTTCGGGGACGGTGTCCAGTTAGCCTTAAATAAAGCTACTCAGGAACAGGCCTGCTTTCTGTACACATGGGAATCAAATGGAGGAGGGAGTGCTAAATTTGTGGTCTTGAAATGCTAACTTATTGTTGGTGACCAAAAGAAGGAAAAAAAATCAGGAGACAGTAAAGGTAGTATATTTCTTAAATATTTAGTTGAACATTTATCTAAAACAAGATTCTCAGGACTTGTAGGTATCCTTGAAGTATGTTTGATCTTTGTTGGAGATAGACTGAAGCAAAATAATTGTCCTTCTTTAGAAAGAAATGTCTTTTTTTTTGAAAATGTACTTTTGCATTTCTTTCACTGTATGCATATTAGCTTTGAACAAAACCTCGAACACTGAAATACTTAATTGGCTCTTTCTAAACCTGCAGATTTTAGCCAAGAGCTAACACATAAGCCAGCAGATAAATACTGCTGCTGTAGGTTTGAGGAGCTCACTACTGGTCAGCTTTATCTTTTTTTAGGTGACTGCAAGCTATCTATACAAAAAGAGTATGGATGACACAAAAATTATTAAATCCACATTCCTTTTATACGCCTTTTTGCATTTGGGGTTAGAGTTCAAAGAACTGTGGAAATGCTTTCTAATGAGATTTTGAAATTCTTGTAGCCGTATCACAGGGAGCTCTTCTGTCTGGGAATTGCTGGGGTATAACTCTTTCTTGCTTTCAAATATTTCTTTAGAAATGTTAAGGATTCTAATTTCAGTTCGAGAAATAGTATTGTCAAATCTGACAGTAAAATTGAACAGTTAATTTTATCTGACTGTGTTAGCATGTAGTTCCAAAGTAAAAATTTTTTTGCAACACTTAGAATTTAATACCATGTCTTTAGGAATCTGGTCAGACTAGATTGTGTTATCGGCTTTAAGTTTTATGCCCAAAGGTGTCAATGTGGTGATACTGAGTTAAACAGCAGTATTGCCACTGAAGTTGGTGTTGATAGTAGCCATTCTCTGTTGTGAGTATAATCCAATATTTGCAATTACTTGTAAAATATTTGCCAGCATAATCTTCTGAAATACCAGCAGTTCCAGGAATATAGAATTTGTGTTCAATTATTTGCTAAATTTAACATGTGGCTATTAGACCTTCCACAGTACTTTTAGAACTGCTGTTCCTTCTTTGAATTTGTGGCTATGCCTACCCGTTATTGTTGTCATTTTTTTGCTGTTACTCAGGAGGGATCAGCGACCTGTCTGTGATGCCCTTGTGAGGGAAGAATTTCCTCATAAATACAGTCAAATTTTGGGCAGAGAGTTTATGTGTTGCAGCTGCAGGTGTCTGGTTGCAAGGTGAGCAGGATTTGGTGGAAAACTACGGAGATGAGAAGGAGGCTGAGTGTAGCTGGGATGCCTTACACCTCAAACGTTTCACTGAACCTCTGGATAATTTAAAGTTTATATTCTCACTACAGCTGAAAACCTGGTATTATAGCTGGATAATTTATTGGGAAAACTACTAATACGTATTCTCACAAACAGAATTTTTTTTCAAATTTTTTCAATTTTTTTTTTTTTTTTTCATGTGTGTGAACCTGTGTAGTAGAATAATCCACCTCTGGGGTGATAATCTAAAGCTGTTTGTAGGAAAACATAAACTGTCAGTTTAGGAATACTCCTCTCCCCAAAGTTAAAGGACTTGAACTGTTTCCAGCAGCAGCCACACTAGAGCCCTGCTGTATGCACAGTCAGCAGGTCAGAACCATAATTTCACACCAGCCCTGGCTTTTATGCCTGTCTGACAAGCAAGAGGGATTGTTACAGTCACAGGTACCGTAACAGAGGGAGGGTTTTGTGGAAATAGGTGTCTTTGCTGTTGCTTTAAGTCAGTAAGTAGCTGTGAGCTCTCGGTTGGGATGGCAGTGTTTAATATATGTACACGTTGTCCAGGGCAGTTACTTGTGTGGTTGGTGACCGACACAGGCTGATGGAAAAGGACAGAGATTATTCAATTTAAGCACAACATCAGCATATACTGCCTCGTTTCCTTTGGGGCTTCAGCCCCAGTCTTCAGGAAATTGTTACTCTTAGAAATTCAGTGAGGAAAGAAACTATAAAGGTCATTAAACAGACTAAATTACTAGTCACCTTCACACAGCGTAAGCTCACGGGAATTTATATATGCAAGTTTGAAACTGGCCACACTATGTAAGTCCTTCATGTTTAGCAAGGGAGTATCTCAAGAGGTGAAAGAAGAGTTGTATGTTCATCGTTAGTACCGTGGATTTTTTCAGATTGATAAACAATGGCCATACGAACTATTTTATTTACTGCTTTTACAAAAGTTGTCTTGCAATGTAATGTCATAACCTAACAGGTTTTACAACTCCCTCCCAACTTTCATCCACCCCCTTTCTCTTGTTAGATACTGACATGGTTTATGTGCATAATAAATTGAGAGCTCACTCCTAGTAGCAAACCAGGTAGGGATGAAAACCACCCCTCTGTTACTGTGGTATCCACATTAAGGGTTCTTCTGATTTTGGCAGACCCTGTGGGGACCCACCCTCTTCTTGCACAGCCCCTTTTGTGTGGTGACAGGTTCATGCATCCTCAGACCCGATGATGTTCTGTCCCAGAGACCTTTCTCACGTCTCCTAAATAATCACCTTCATTTTTAGGAAAAAGAAAACAGTGCTTCAGAGTTTCCTGCATGGATTTGATCTTCTCACATATTATTTGCCATAGACACATAGGTGCTGTCAACTCCTCTTTGGGTTGCCTCAAAAAATCTTCTAAGCAGTGCAGTCAAGGGCAATTACTGCATCATTTGCTTGTGTTTATAACATATTAGAGGTTTCTGGGCTTAAGCACCGCAATCCATCCCGATTGCTACCAAGTAATCCTTTGCAGACTTGTAAATCAAAACTGCGGCTGATTTTCAGCAGCATGATTGCCATGTTTTTGAAACTTTGCTAATTAAAACTTTATGAGCATGCAATTAAAAAGCAGAGAACGTTTTCCCTGCATTGCAAATGAAAATAAGCCATGGTAGTCTCAGCAAGAATGAGCCTCCTTTATATTTGCTTTTCTTAAAAAAATAAATGACATGCAGTGGTTTCAGGCTTTCCAAACCATTTACCACATTTGTCTTTGAAAGCTCTTTCTTCTGGTTGATTTAGCAGCATGAACTTAACAAATCAGACAGCTTAGCTGGACCTTCTAACTGTTCTGCAGCTTCAGGTGCAACCTTTGTCACTCATTTTTTGTGCTTCATGAAAATAAGTGTTTTAAATACAAAACTTAGTGTTCTGAAGTATAAAATACTGTTTATAAAAGGTTTCTGGTATCAAAACACAAGCAAGCCTTACTCAGATATGTGAAAGCAGGGTTTCTAGACATTTACAATGAAAATCAGGGTAAGAACACTTAAAGGGCATGGAGTTAATAAGGTTTGTTAACTTTTAGAATATGTTCCTAGGGTGAGTTTCTATAAACAATATGAAAAAAAATGTCAGGGTTCCTAATGAAGCTATTAGGCTGAGCTTGTATTTTGGATCACTTGATAAACCCTACAAATCATGACTGCTCTGGTTTAAATTTCAAATCAGGTCATTTGTAGAATGCCAACAGTTACTGATTTTTAGTGATGACAAATAATTACTTTCTCTTTAATTTTTCACGGAACTCCAAAGCAAAAATTAACTCACTTTGTAGTGAGTTAATAAAGTTGTCAACATAGTGCATGGGAAAATAAATGTACATTAAGCAGCATAGTTCCTCCTTTACTTCAGTTTCCACTTAAGCAATCGTATTTCTGAAAATAGAATCTGGAACCTGAAGAAACCAAGAGGACATGTTGAAGAGGTGTGGTTGTCTGGAACGTACAGTATCTTTAACAGTCCTGTATGTGATGTGATCAGTGTTTAATTCATACCATAATGAGAGCCCCTGTGTATAGTGGAATGCATATTCCTCTATAAAAGCAAATTGAGTAAAATGAATTTAATTTTTTATGACTTTTCCAGATAAATGATTTGGTTGCTGTCATGCAGGAGGTACATATATAGAAAAATATAAATTTGATTGGAAAAAAAATGGAAATTGGATCAGAGCAGAAGGCATACTTTGACATTTATTAACATGCAAATTAAAGATACCATGTCACAGAGGGGATAGTGCCAGAATGCCAGGTGGCAATTTCCCAGTATATGTTATGAGATAGCATAATAATAATAATAATCTGCTCACTCATAAGAACCAACCAGTCTGGAACTGCACAGATCGGTGTCTCTTTGGAAAATGTGTCTTGTATGAAGTGCAAAGTGAATTATCCTAGTTATGCCCTTTGGCAGGTATTAAAAGAAGGACTTAATCCTCTAATTTCTCTTGCTTGATTTGGTATATTTAACAGCTATATAATTTTTAAAATTGTAATTTCAAAGGTTTTTTAAAATGTTTCAAAATAGGGAAGGATGAGGGGGTAAAGCGAACATTATGAACACCCTATACGGGTCACTGGCAAGTTTTCAACTTAAGGTTACCATGTTACCTTCGGCACCGCAGCAATAAAATGTTACTGATGTGTGGTTTTTTCAAAGTGTACCTGCCACTAGGGGGGAATGGAAGTACATGTTTTGCCCCTGGAAAAGTGATGTCCCTATTGCAGACCTGGGTCCTGGAACAGCCTATGCTCTCACAGTTCTGTCTCCTCCTTCTCTTTGCAGTTCTTATGTTCTCCCCAACGCTGGTTTCTCCTTCTGTCACAGAGTCTCTGCCACCCCTGCTCCTTCCCACAAATTGTCCTCTGTGTGTCACTGGTGATACCCTTTTTGTGTCGACTATTCTTTCCTTCCATTTGTGCCATTCTGTCCTCAAAGCCTGGCTCTGCTCTCCTCTGAGTCATTCTGTTTGGCATGACTTGCCCTTCCCTTCTTCCCCTTTCCTTCCCTTCTTTGGGTGTTCGCTGTTCATGAAGCTTACCATGACCAGCCTTCTCATACAGGAACTTTAATAAGAGGTCTAAAATGGAGAGATATCAAAAAACATAACTTTTTTTCAGAGTAACAGATCTATTTCTTTTTTTTTTTTTTAATTAGTGAACTGTGTCTGATATTTCACCAAGAGGTGTATAGATATCCAAAAACTTCAGACCAAGGACTTATGTTTGCTATACTGATAAGCAAAGCCTGAATTTATGTAGCTCTGTAAATAAGAGTTAGAATTTTCACAACCTAAATGCTGTTTGCTGTCTGTGGGAAAGAAATTGCCGGATAATTAATGAAGACAAGTAAGTAAGACTGCAAAGGCATTTGTTAAATTTCCTTTGAATTATTAAGTTTAACATTTGTTAAGATGGAAAGGATGTTAAAAAAAGTGACATGATCAGCAGTTATTAATCACCTAATGCAGGAATGGTGCCACTATTTACAAATATTTAAATCAGTTTTCAGGACACACCTGTCAGGCCTAGATTACCATCTGGTCAAATTGCAAAAATTTAGTAACTGAAACAAGCTTTTTGTTGTATGTGTGTGTTTGATGATTAGTACATTTGTGATGCTGAGCTGTGTGTTGCCATGAGCATATGCCCGAGAACCCAGGGAAATCAATATTACAATCTCTCCATTCATTGCCTCCATAGAATTTCTCACAGTGATCCAGTGAGGGATGAGGAATGAAAGGCTTTTATAATGACTCTCTGTAAAAAACATTAATTACGTATATCATGTATAAACAGACCTGTATTTTTCATAAATTTTCTTGACCAAAGTGATTGACCTAAACCCACTTGATCCCAATTAAGAGTGACGAGAAGGAAGTGAGTAATATTTTTTCTGTGGCTGACATGGTCTGCTTTGCTTTATCCTGAAAAAATGCAATACTCTGAATAAACCTTAGACATTCTCACATCATGCCTATAAAATAGCTGGTTAAGAGTGATTAATCCCAGTTTGAACCAGAATCAGAGAAGTTATATGATAAAAGAACATGTTTTATAGCTGCTAAGACCTTTCTGAAGTCATTTCTCCAAAGACTAAAATGCAAGGCTGTATAGATGCATTGCAGTTTAAAAAGAACTGATTTTTGCCAAGATCCTAAGTGAAATGAATGGAAAGAGAATCAGAAGGCTTTTGTGCATTTAGAAGTTAAAATGAAAAAATATTCTAAATGTCTAAGCTGTGTAAGTACCTTGAAAAATAAACAGCTAAAAGCACTTTAAGTTAATCAGAGCCATCTTTTAAAGTGGTCTCTAAGGTGAGACAAACATACTTACTTTTTATATGATTGATTGCTCTGCAGCAATTTAAAATATAAAGAAGGATAAATCCTGCATACTTTTGTGTCAATAGAAGTTTAGGTAATACACATTAATTAAAAATTACCATCTGTTCTGTCCTACTCCTGCATATTTGTAGGGCTGACATGGACAGGATTTTGTTACCTAGCACTAGTGAGAAAGGCATCAGGTATAAAATGAGGTTTCAGATGTTATATGTACGCCTTAATAGATGGGCCATCATTAAGGCAAATTAAGTAGGGTGACAGGTTCAACAGTTACGTGTTCTTGTGTCTGCAAAAATTCAGTCTTGCCTGCCTTCAGGGGTGTGTAATGCTTTTAGGTGCCAAAGCTTTCGAGGAAAGTCCCAGTAGTATCCCTGCCTCTGTTACCAGACGTGCACTCAGCCACCTAAGTTGAAGGCAGCTGCCTCTAATTCCTGCCTAGTCACACAGGGCTCTCTGTGTATGGCTTTGGTGCTTCACACACCTCACCTTCAGGGTTTCATCTGGCACAGAGCACGACTAAATTTTACACAAAGACAGTTTATATTTTGGCATTTCGGAACAGTCACATGGAAGGAGGAGACCCACATTACAGTTCCCAGCTGAAATCTGATATCTCCCCTTCTAGGAGGGTGCTGTAACCATTACAGTATGTGTGTTCTAAAATTGCACTCAATTAGAATCTTCTACCTAAAAAAAAGCCCCGAATGTGCGGTGAACAGCAGTGAGAATCTGCAGTACCATTGCTACTCCCTGCCAGCTCCCCACGTGGGAGTTAATTTACACATTTGAATTTCAGTAAGGTGCCTTTTGCATTGCACGGTCCTGTTACACAGAACCTCTGTGGCACCTGATCTCGAGCTGTCATTTACTGACCAACATATTAAACTCTGCCATCCCCTTACATCACCCCTGGACCTAGAGGAAAGCCAGCTAACAGCGGCGAGCGTGGGGTTCCTCCATCTTCAGGTTAGACAGTAGTAGGTGAAGAAATTGTAACCGTGTGTGGGTGTGGAAGTTGGTAATTAAGACAGGTAATAGCTTTTAAAGCAGCCCTTTTTGTTGAAGTGGTCACCTGTGGTTTAAGCAAACCATTTTGGCTTTACTCACAAAAAGACTTAAGAGTTTGCGGAGGGACACATTCAAAAGCCAGTACGGTACAGTGGAGATGGTGAAGTATGTGAGACCTTCTACCTACTCTCATTGCAAAGGCAAGCTGAATAATTTGAGCATATTGAAATATATTATTTGAATCTCTTGGAATGATTTTATTTTCCATGAGTGAAACTGGAGAAATCAGTATGATATAGCCAAAAATGGCAATTTCAATAGAAAGAAAATCCAATCATGTTAGGCAAAATCTGTAATTTTACAAGTCATTTATTTATTTATGAGTGTAAGTATAAGAGCTGTCTGTTAAATGTTCATCCTTCTAATACATTTTGACTTTAATGAGTTACATGCTACTGTGAAAACTTGAAATATTCAAATTATTCCATTAAGTCAGTGTAGCTGCTGAGAATTTTGGCATCTTTTAGAACAGGTAGGTTGCAATCTATTTTTTTTTCCCCACAGTGCTGTTATCCACATGTGCTCTCACTCAGGTATAATCAGTATCCTGAAATTACAGTGAAGATACAGAATATAATTGTATCATGGTGTGCAGTTTTGGGACAGTACCACATAGTTTTACTCAGGTAATTTGCTCATGTGTAATTCAGCCCATCACAGTTTCACGGTCTTTTGCCTTCCTTCTCTTTCTTTCCTCATACATTCATATATTTCTTATAAATGCATCAAAGAAGAGCAGTCTATGAGGGATGCAGAGTGTCCATAGTGCCCCACCCATCTCAGTGGGAGCTCAGCATAATTCAAACAATCAGCAGAATTGACATAATTCAAAAAAGGCTGCAGAAAATATGATCATCTTCCCCTTTTTACTTGGGACTGAACACTTTAGACCTACACACCACGATATGGCAGAAAACCCTGGTGACTCTCAGTTATGTGTTCAACAAGGTTAAGGAGTCTAATGTCTCTCTAAATCTCGTATGATAGAGAGGATATATGCTCATCTTCTCGTCTGTTTTTCTTATGTTTGCCCTTGTAAGGGCGGGTAACCATGGTGAAGTCAGAAATGTCTTTCTTTGAATTCTGATATTGCAGGTACTGGTGAGGCCACACCTCAAGTCCTGTATTCACTTTTAGGCCCCTCACTTCAAAGAGGACATTGAGGTCCTGGAGCATGTTCCAAGAAGGGCAAGGAAGCTGGTGAAGGGTCTAGAAAACATGTCTTGTGAAGAGCGGCTGAGGGAGCTGGGGTTGTTTAGTCAGGATAAGAGAAACCTTATTGTTCTCTACAGCTACCTGAAAGTTGGATGGAATGAGGTGGGGCCAATCTCGTTTGCTGCGTCTCAAGTGAAAGGACAAGAGAAATGATGTTAAGTTGCACCAAGGGAGGTTTAGATTTGATATTAGAAAAAAAACAATCACTGAAATAGTGGTTGGGCATTAGAGTAAGTTGCCCAGGAGGTGGTAGTGTTGCTGTCTCTGGAAGTGTTCAAGAGGCATCTGCATGTGGCACTTGGGGTTATGATTTAGAGGTGCTTATGGTGGTGCTGGTTGATGATCAGACTAGAGGACCTTGAAAGTGTCTTCCAGCATTGATGGTTTTGTATTTGTAGCTTGGCATGCACTTTACTTGGTGAGAGTTGCTTTTGCCTGATGACTGAGCAGAGGACTTCGGCAAAACGTGGAGATACCTCCACAGAACATGATATAGAGAGTGGCAGCAGGCCTGGGAACTGGTGTTACTAACCCCAGTGGCATCTTCCAGTAAGACTGGGAACTCTACAGAGATGATGGTGACTGTCCTGCAGAGAAAACACCGGCTGAGAAGATGGGTAATATTCAGGATTGTGTGTGGTGGGTCAGACTGGAAAGGTTCCCTTGGTGCTTGGTGGTGGTCAAAGATAAAGAGTGGGTAGCCATCTGTTAGACTTTGTGCTCAGGGCCAGCCCACAGGAGAAGTCCAGAAAGGACCCGGTGGCCTGTGGGTTTGGCAGAAGGTACAGAGACCTGAGAGTATTTATTTGTAAACTCCTGCGGAGTTGTCCTTGTGTGCTTAAATCGGACTGAAGGATTTGGATACCTCCCAGTCTGGGTTAAAGAGGAGGGAAAAGGAGTCTTTTATTTTTGTTACCTCATAGTCTGTGGAAAATAGATGGTTAAGTAAAAACTGTGGCCTTCTGCTCAAATTCAGTTGTTTCAGAGCTCCTGTCATCCTTTCTTCTATTGTCAGAATCAATGTGGGATGTAATGATTTAGGAAATGGCAGTGAATACTGTGGTTAAAATGTTTCTAGACTTCAGCACAGGCTCTGCAACAGATCATAAATGTCATGATCACGTATCAAGTATTCTAAAATAGAAGATTATTTTAAGAAATAATATCAGATCATGTATTTGGAGATCAGTGCTTGCCCAGAAGAAAAAAAACCCCACACTTATGGCTGACCTTCCAAGTTCTCATATGTAAATGTCATATAAATAATGTTCTTTGCATGGATAATATCAAGAATGACTCCTCCATTGTAATTTGCTGCCACACAGTAGTGCCAAAATTTATTGTTTAAACTGGGACTATTTTTGCAGTGGAGCTGAGTTAGTCACTCTATTGCCACATCTGTCTCCTGATGTCTCTGCCTTGGCATCCCCCAAAACTGGAGCTCTCCAGGCTGGTAGTGTTGTCCCTGTGTTCCTGTTCTGCTCTGTGTGTGGCAGTGATGAACCCGGCTGCACCCGTGGCTCCCCGTTAGTGGGAATTCTTCAGTTCTGAACGTGGCCAACAAAGGCAAATTAAAGGGAGAGGAGAACTTTACCCACAGCTATGGAAGAGAAGAGTTGTGTTAGCCCTGTGGGAAGCCACAGTGGTATGTACAACATGTTAATGTTAGGGTGTTTTATTGTATTGCTCTCCCATGCTGTGATCATTTGTAGGGACAACATGACTTCCATAATATTTTTTTTAGGGTCATTTTATTACCTTAATAATGCAGATTTAGGTTGCAATTAAATCCTGTATGATTTGTTTTAATAGCTTGCAGCTTCGTTCAGCATATGTTTTGATATTATAAAACTGCTTCAATAGACAATGAATTCATTTGTCCCTTTCACTTATTAAGATGCATGTGTACTTCATCAGGTTTATTCTTCATGAATTTTATGAGTGTGGAATTAAATAATAAAGTCATATACGGAAACATGCCAAATTTGGGACTTGATGGATTATGACTGCCCGTGTGAAAGAAATAACTGAGGAAAATAAGTAATCATAATTTTATTTAATATTCAAATAATAAAATTTTGCCTATTTAACCACATCTTAGAAATTGTTCCACTACTGAGTCATATGGCATTGTTAAAATAGGTTGCTGACTAGAATAAATTTTATATGGTATTATGGATTTCATGCTTCTTTCTTACTAGTCTTATGGATGAAATTCTTCCCTTTAAAACCGCACCTTTCAATTAAATTTGATTATTCATTTTTTCATTATTTGGCATTCTTTGTCTTCTGACATAATCATTAGCACTCTTTAAACAAAGGAGAAGTTTTGGGGTTTTTTCGTTAATTTCCAGTATTTTCTGACAATGGGCTTATGTTGTCCACATCATCTGCTACAAAGATTATTTTCATTTCCAGTTCCTTTAAACTGTTTCTCTTGTAACAGGACCCTGGCCCAGGAGGTGTTGAACATTTCTGATGAGGAATCAGGTACCTTCAACATTATGTGACTGCAGAGTGTGCTCCAAAGCAGCTGAAACAATATTTGTTGAGGATTTAATAGACTTTTTTTTTGTGACACCTCAATATCATGCACCAACCCAAAGCCCCCTTAATCAGTTTTGTTTTCCATCTATATATTACAGGGAAGAGAACTGGAAAAGCATTGAACTAATGAGTTTTTCTTTTCCTCCTCTTCCTCTCTATCCCTCTTTCCCATGTTTTGGATTGTCTTTGGGTTTTTTTTGGTTTGGCATGCTTTTCATTTTTACATAAAGAAAGAATAAGGGAATCATGTCTTGTTCCTATTTCGTTTTAGTAAGGATCATTCTAGCGCACTCCTTTGTATTCCAACATGAGCAGCATCAGTGGTAGCCACCAGCTACTTTTCCTGCTCTTTAATTTCTTACATTTCAAAATGTCTCATGAGATAAGAAGGTGATTGCCATAACCTTCAAAACTGAGAATGTAGGTATTTGGAAGAGATACCTGCTTATTAATATAAATTCCCAGACGAAATTATTTTGAATTTTGGGATTGGTAAAATCAGAATCCAAGGTCGAATATTACATACTCAGTACTTTTTTCTGTTGCTTTTGCTGTGCCACAAATTCCTCTTCATGGTATATTCCTAGGTAACTAAAAGGCTTTCTATGGCATTTTGTTTTCATGTCATGGTAGACAAATTGAGAAATCTTCAATTGTGTTTGAACTGGGTATTAAAAAAGAGAAAAACCAGCATGATTAACAGAGTTTAACCTTCAAATGTTTCACTACAGTCTTCTGAGAAAAATCAGGTACAAACACACACTTATTCTTCCAGTTATTCTCAAAAGTGTCTTGAATATACTGTCCTTGTTTGCCAACCCACTCCTGTGCTGTCATAACAATAGGTACCAGGTCTGAAGCACCTTAAATGAGGTTTAAATTTAGCATGTTTAATAATTTCCTGAGTCAGGGCCTAAAGTGTTACTTCTCAGAGATATTCCGCGCTGTTCATCTGTATAACTGTTTAAATAACATAAACATTGGAGGGCAAAATAAACCCCCAAATCCAGAGGCTCATGTGACTTGTAGATGTTTTGCTGTCTAGAGGTGTCATAGTGATATAAAATAAACTTGTGTGGTTGTTTTTAAATTATTTTTTTCTTTTTTTTCTTTTTTTTTTTTTTCTTTTCCCAGAAGCAAAAGTGAGGGAACAGTTTGAACCACTGGCTTTCAGTCAGCATGGTTGCTGTGCTAATGAAAATTTGGAACATCACTGCAAACTGGAGTGTTTGGCAGAAGCAGGAATTTCTCTGTGCTGTTTATGAGGTATATAAAAAGGTCAGTGTTACTTTATAGGTTTTTTGCCTTAGCAGTATTTTTTTCTTTTTTATTATTTACTTTTTCTTGTTTTGTAACAACCATGATTTTTTGTTCTGGATATGGAATGTAACTTTTCTGATTGCTTGGCATGTTGTGGGAAAGTAAATTGTGTTTCTAAATTCCAGACACACTTTGACTGTATTATTAAGAAAACATTGCTCCTAGAATAATAAATGGTGGGGTTATTTTAAGCAGTTGTGCTACACTTTCTAAATCTGCAAAAGAATCAGAAGAATAAAGGAATGATCCAGGCTGCATTTCTTCTGTTTTAACAGGCGGGTCATCAGTTGGCCTGTTGGCAAAACTCATTGTAATGGATGACCTACATGAATTTCCAGAAGTTACAGATTTGGACAAGAACTTCTGAAGTGTCGCAGAATCCTTGACTTCTTATCTGGCACTGCCAAGTAGAAGATAATTTTTGTGATGCTAACCTGTCTCTCCATAATTAAAGGGTAAGAAATGCTTTTTTAGGCCACTGGACAAATGGCATTGGCCAGTATGAGCCAGCATAAGATAGTGAAGTAAGACTCTCTATGTGCTAGAAATATACTGAGCCCTATGTCAAATACAGGTAATTTGTCCCTCAACTGAAATACAGATTTTTTTAAATGCAGTATTCAGCTGGGAAAGGAGTGATATCTCCCATTTAAAAAAAAAAAAAGAAATCTCAGATTTTGGACTGCTATTTTTTTATCTTCTTAGTGATACTTCAGAAGGGGAAAAAAAAAATAAATCATTCCTGAGGTGCCATTTTGCCCCACCAGATGCTTATATTTTGGGAGGCATTGATACGTTCTGAAACGCGGAGCCATGAATACGCTGTCAGGCACAGACATGGAGCTGCATAAGGTTGCATTTTTTTTCTGTTTTGATCCCCCCAAAGAAGTCTACCTATTCTCCTTTTTACTAGCAGCTTTTTTTTTTTTTCCTTTTTCTAGGTACAGAACCAAATGTTAAGCAGCGCAATTAAAACCTATTGATTCAAGCAACATCTTATTATTTTAATAGTCGAGTGACTGTGCTCCCCCTGTGTGGCCCTCGGTACATAGGTACAACACGGTTCTAGCAGCTGTGAAAACAGTCTGCCTTCCCTGTGTTTAGATACCTATCTGTGGCTAGGGAGCAACAGAGGAAGTCAAAACTCCAAGAATATAATGAGGGTAGGGAATGTACAGTCGGCGCATTTCTCCCAAATCTTGCTAAGGGAAGCAGTTTGAAGACTTGTCCTTTTGTCCTGCCAAGTTTTACCAATCTGAACTTTCTCAAACATTCTGTGTGCTTAATTTCATTCTTTTAAAGACGGGCCCCTCCGGTGCTGTGAGTTGTGGCTTGGGACTTAAATCTTCCTTCCCCAGAGGCTGGTGTGATTTAGCCTGTCGGTCGCAGGGTTAAATACAAAGGACACTGCTGGCTCCTCAAGAAATGCATTGCGTTCTAATATCTGCTTTTGAATTCTCTTGAAATGCGCAGGGGGTAAAGAAAACAGTTTTCAGACTTAAATTAGGAAATAGGCTAAAGTTACACACCTGATTCAGTACATGAAGGGAGTTTAGTGGCAGGTTGTCAAGTTAATCAAGATTTGAAAAGCATAAAGTGTAAATTCCCTTTACAGTGGTAATGCACCCTTTCCCGGACAACTGTTTCTGGAAGAAGGCTCTCCTTTTGTTTTCCCTCAATGATATATTTTGGCTTTTTGAAAAAAAAAAGGCGATCAGTCTGAAAAAGCTACAAAGCTGAGCAAAACTTTGATAACTGAATTTGAAAGGGCATCACTGATTTCTGCCAAGATTTTGCTGCCTTTTGTAAATCAGGCATTGGAGAAATGCCTTAAAATTATCCTCTGATCTTCAGGCTGAAAATTGTTTGTCACTGACATCCTGGTGGGATTTCAGTCATCTGATGTGGATGTCAGAAGAATATGGAGCCTCCCCTTTGGAGAGGAGCTGTTGTCAGTACCTGCCTGGAGACGAATGAACAGATCATCCAGAAATTTTGGCATCTGTCATCCCCTGAGGCTGCTACAGCATATGTGCATTTACCATTCCAGCCTTCGAAAGTAGCTGTTCTGTAATTCACAGCCTATTTATTGCAAGGGGGCGTTTTGTATTCTTTTTTTTCATTTATTTTAATTTGTTTTCTTTATGTCATTAAAAGCAGTAGCTAGGTCTATAAAACAAGTAAAAGCTTAGATAAACACCTCAGCAGGCTGGTGAACTGTTTTAAGAACCCAGTTTTCCTCCATGAACTATATTTAGCTACTCAAACTACAGGGTTTTGGTATGATCTCTATAATTTTCTTTCTCTAGGACCAGATGCCCTTCAAATCATTATCACCTTTGCAGTTGGCCCTAACACACATGCAGCTGGAGGTCCCTTCTGACTGAACTATTCTATTCTATCTTCTGTCCCTGGAGGTGGAATTCCTTCTCCTGACTGACTTTTCTACTCTCAAGTTATGGGTTTTATTGCCTGCCACTTTAGTGTTTTTGTCATCACTGTAATGATATTACTATAATAATATCTTGAAACCTTAATTGGGATAAAGCCCTATTGTGATAAAGGGAAAAAGAGAAAGAGCCAATGATCAATAACTGAAGCAGGCAAAATATATTGGAAATTGTTTGATCATGCACGTCAGATGAGAACATGTACGGAATTGTAATTCTACCAGTCTTATCTACTGGCCTCTTCACTGGTGCTGCTATTTCACCGAACCTACTTCTACTTTGCTACTCTGCTTTGTGCTAGTGTTGTGTTTCTTCATTAGTTAATGTAGGTATTTTGAGAAGATATTTTCCTATGTTTGAAAAAGTATTGCTTTACCAAATAGCTTCTGGTCACTCCGTTACCTTTTAATGTAATTCCAAATTCTCATTGCAACTATAAAGTTTGGTAATTATTGTTTCAAGGATTTTCCAGGCTCTGCAGTCTTTTGGCTTTGTTGAAAAACAAAGGATCAAACGCAAGTAAAACACACAGAAAATAACCCAAGCCCTTTTGCTCCCACAAATAGACCTGTTGAGGGAAGTATCTTATGACTATGTCAGCCAGAGAATGAATAACCAGAAGGGTTTCTGTGTTACCGTGCTGATGAGTTAATTAAAACAAATAATTTTCAAACCATAGTATTATTACTAGGCCAGTCTCACTGTAGTTTTTTCGGTGCTTGTTCACTGATTTTTTAGAGTTTAGGTAGTTGTTTTCAATATGTATATATTTCTTGTGTCCATATCGTCATAAGGGGATATGGATGTACTTTAAAAGTGGCCACCAGATACCTTGAGAACATGGTGAGATAAATAATGTGACGGTGTTTGCAGTAAAAATTGCAGCAACACAATGTCTTGGAGAGCACAAGCTAAGTAACTCAGTTTAATGAGTAGCCTGAGCTGGTACTCGGAGGGATAACCCAAGACAGAAAAGATTATTTTAGCCTAAAATGGAAGTGTGTCAGCACCATTCTAGAAAAGATACAAGGGGCTGAACCAATTATTTTGTTACTGGATCTTTAAAACCAGTCTGTTTAGGGGTACAGAATGGCCTGCATTGTTATCAGCATTAATTGTGAAATTGTTTATCCATCTATCAGAAAAGACTGGTCCAGATGTTTTGAACACACAGATCTGCAAAGCTTTGCAAGATTTACCATCTCTTCATCTTCTTCCCCCCATTTCTGCCTTGTTCTTGTCCTTGTGTGCCACCATGAAAACTGCTCAGTTAGCACGTAGCAGAATGTATATATGGCACGTAACGCACACTTTCAGCAGATGAAGCAATCAGCATCATCTCTACTCCCTGCAACTGTGCTAGCCAAGGCTCCGTTTGGCTCACTGCACCCTAGTCAGTATTCCCTCATCCCCTTGGAATTCTTGTTTTAAAAACACAGAAGCTGATTTTAGAAACACTAAAGCCAGTGAGAACTGCAAGAGTGCCGCACCTCTGGGAATCCAGCCCACATCCTGATTGTTTTGAGTGTAGGGTCGATCCTAAATGAGAAAACTTTTGTATTTTGGAAACTAAGGAGGAGCTGAAGCAAACTTCTTCATACTTGGCAAAAACAGAATTGCTCTTGATGGAGACCAAGCATGGAAAGGTCTAGTCTGAGAGGATTATATTTGTCAAAGTTATGACAAGTCTGAACGGAGAGTTTTGCATCGAAATCCCTCTCATTTTACTGTCTACAATGACAGTAGAATACAGTTATGCAAAAAAATAAAATATGAGAAGTTAGATTTATATTCACTAAACAATTGCTAGTAAGCAAAAACCAAAACCAGATCGGCATAATGAAGTTTTTGTCAAGCGTAACAATTTTGGTTTGGCCCAAATACACAGATACAGATTTGGACTTTCTGTCACAAGTTGCCAAACATTTGTTTTCATTTAGATCTGTGTATTTGTGCATGTGCATACTGACAAAGGGGATTTGACTCCAAGAAGAACAGAGGTATGATCCAAATCCCAACACAAATCCTTCTATTGACTTCACTGGGAGTTGGATCAGCACCTTAATGAGAATGTTCAAAAGAGAGTGTCCAGAGTTAAACTATCAGTTCTTCATCCAACTCTCATTGAGAACAATTAAATCTTTCCATTAAATTCAATTACTCTTGGATCTAGCTTTAAAACACAACTTTTGTCTAATGGGACATATGGAGACTATTCTGTTAAGTGTATTTTGAACACATGAGGGCATGAGAATTTAAGGACAGAGGGCTGAAAGCCGATAGTAACTGAACACAAACTATTAGAGGTTAGAAAAATACAAAATTAATTACTTTTAAAACAGCATGATTGTTGCAATAAATCAGAAGTCTTCATTCTCTTTAAGCCATTTTTAGGGTTTAAAGAGGACTGAACTGTGGCTGCCTCTTTGTTGGTTCTGGTTCAGAAAAGCATCGAGGCAGCAGTTAAGCAATGCAACTTAAGTGTGTGCCTAAGTCCTTTCTTAAGGAGGGGAGGAATTAAACACATGCTTTAGTGATTTCCTGACCTGGGGCTTTTATTTTCCTTCTGTGAATATTAGTGAAAGTACCTTTTTGTTCATAAGAATACTCTTGAAAAGCACATTCTGAGCCCCTGGCTCAGATTTGCTTAATCTAATCAAGGAAGAGAAAGTCACATGATGCATATTAGGTAACCAGTTGCACAGTTTTTGGGTGACCATTAAATCATTTCAGAGAGCAAAAATTGTTATAATTTACAGTGTGCTCTCAGATAATTCATAAACATAAGACAGAGCTGTTCTCTAGTTCTGGATGTTCTCTCAGCGAGGAGCATTGCAAGATAGGGAATATATTTTTGTTGGGAAATACAAACAGCTGAAAGAAACTTCAGATGGACTGGTTTTTTTACAAGGCAACACCCCCATAATTTCCTCCAAATGTGGAAAGAACTTCTACTACCTGCGTTGTTCAGAGTTTTTCTGATTGAATAGAAATACATCCAGGCTAAACAGACTTGCAAACAGTTGTGCTTAAAATACATCTGTGGAAATTACAAAAGAACCAACAACCTACAGGTGCCTTTCAAACAATATCGCCAATTTTATTTATGCAAGCTCAGATGAATGTAGCATTTGTGTGAAAAAAGTGCATATTTGTGAAACACCTTTGAGAACACATAGGAAAGCTGCTTTTTTTAAAATCATGTTTTATATGTTTATGTGAGTATTCCATATGTTTTACAAATTTTTAAGCAAAGATTTCTAGGTTAAATTACCTCATTTATTGTTTGTAAACTACGCTATCTAATCTGACTCCGTGTCTTTTCATCATGTGATGTAAGTCAGATAAAACTCCTGTGTTTCTCAGGCTTACAGTCATAGGGAGTTTTCAACTCAAACCTGAGCTCTGGTCAGGGCAGGGCCAAAATGGAGCAGAGACACTATGGAAGAGTGCTTTGGGCCCCAGAGCTCAGTGCCATGAGATTACTCATTTTTCATTTTTGTAAGGAAATTTGTAGCTCGTTATTTCAACCAGCTGTAGCTGATGCCAACCTGGCATCCGGAGTCCATAAACACCCTGAAAATGGGGTAACTCCAGGAGCTGCTCGCTGTCCCAAGTGTGTCTGTGCATGTGTCACAGAAGGGTTCTCTTTATTACTGCAGGAAAGCACTCTGTGGGGTGCTGATGTTATGGCAGTCGGTCAAATTGAGGACGCAGAAAAGCACAGAGATGCTGGTTTCCTTTTTTTTTCCTTTTCTTCCACCTGGAATCCTGCCTGTAAAATATCCGAATCACTTCAGCCTCCTTCTACCCACGTGTGAGCAGGGAAAAATACTTTCTTATTCCCTGTTCAGCAGAAGTCAGTACATCCAGTGTTTTGGAAAGAGGATCTTACAGGTTGCTTGGAACAGTGGGTGGGGCACCTCCTTTTGCTGTGAGGCAGTCTTCAATATACTTAAATGTTTCTGTCTTCAGCACTGAGATGGTGTGCTGGTTTAAAGGTAAACCAGCAGGAGAAATGAACCCAGCTCAAAAAGAGATTGCAAGTCAGAGTTGTAATTTAACAAAAACGTTATAACAAATACAATGATGCAGGGGAAAAATTGGTATTTCTCTGAAGTTCTTACTCAGGTCAGAAAGATTAGTTTCCAGTGAATCCCTTTCAAGGGTGAGGTGTTTTTTGAGGACTTGCAGCCATCCAGTAGAAAAATAGTAGGCATTGGGACACAGTGGACTTCAGGTTCCTGATCCTGAGCCACTCTTTTCAACTGCTGAGAGACCAGAGCTTTACATCCTTGCCTGCTGGGGAACTGAGTTGCATACGGAGGCCACATGTTTTACTTTAGACCTTTTAACATGTACCTTTTAAGTGCAAGACAGACAGATTTGAGACAGGAGGCAGGAGGAAAAGCAGTGTGTTGTGATACATCTTCACTAAAGTGCCTCAATCTCAGCCTAAAAATGCAAAATGGTGTTTTCCATTGGCTAGAATAAGGAACAGGTTGAACTAACTCCTGAACTTGAAAACTGAAACAGATTGCAGATTGCACCCAGAAAATATTAATCTGGGGCAGAAATAAAAGTTGTTCCTGGGGAATCCAGTTTTATGTTCAGAATTATGTGATTTTTTAGCTAAAGACACAGTGTTTCACAGCTACAGTGACTGAGTGAAGGTCACCTACAGTGTACTGCGTCATCATCCTAATTACAGAGGATGACTAACCATTTGTCTTCCCTTTTCAATTTGACATTGCTTTTGAGCCAGTTTGGGTTTGATGCCAGATTGTCCTGATGATGTGGAGTTCAGTGAGCCAGGATCTAACTCATTTCTTTGTATGTCTCATGGCGTAAATTCAGTCTAATTTAGCAACAGTGCCATGATTCAGTTGCCTGAAAGATACTGAAATATTTGCTATGTAGTGCATTTGGTTTAGCAGGCCATGATAGATTTGATATTCTCTCTCTTAGCCCTCTGTGATCTAAGGGCAAAGTATCTAAAATAGCTGTGGAAACAAAGAATACGAATACTTAGACACAGTCATCTCTGAGACAAATCCTTAGAGCATGTGAACTTGGTTGCTTATTTATGCCATGTATAGACCTCACCTAGTGAATGCCCATTCTAATTTTTAAATTTTAAAATGCATTAATAGGTAATTTGCTTTCAGGCATAACTCACCTTCATGTGCTCTGTTTATTTTGTAGCAGTGGATTTTTTGTGCCCCTAGCTGGGCAATTGTCTCTAAAATTCATCTCCAGTTAGTTTCTAATTGTCGTTACTAAGATCATGAGGTTTTTATTCATTCTCTGCATTTGCCAAATTCAGTATGCTGAGTGTCCAGTACTCTGTGCTGAGGAAAATTCTTTTCCTTGAAGCATGAAGTGAGCACTAGAAATGACCTCTGTCATTTATATGCTTATGAAATAAAACAAAGGAACAGCAAGTATTTCCTTCATTTAGGGGAGCAAGTTGCAGCTTTGACTCCATCTTCAGTCTTCTGGAGAATGTGCCATTGTTTGTGATTTACATTTCCAATTGTCATTAGTGACTGACTATATGTATGAGAGTTGCCTTTGCTTTAGTGAAAATACAGAGGGGTTTGTATAATTGTTCTATTTGAGTCACATATTTGGCCTTTGATTTAAGGAAAATTGAAGCAAAAGGAAAAACTTTGAAGAATGTTGCAGTTCCTGCTCTATTTATTACTGTTTATCAACATATTGCAAGCAGGAAAAAGTGAAGCATCAGGAGCTGAAATTATACGAGCACCAGAGGCCCAGGTCCTTGCAGGTATGTGACAGGTAAGTCTCATGGATTTTATGAAGAGCCTGGCTCATCCTCATTAAACAGGAAAGCTGAAGACACAGATCAAAGTTATGCAATTCCTTCGACATTCTTTTGCATTGTTTTTTTTTCCATTCTCTGCACTCCATGGGGTCTAACTTTGGTTGGTATTTTCAATGGAAAATGTTGCAAGTATTTCCATGCATTTTTCAACTTTAAGTGCTTATCCTTTTCAAATATATCTAGTGTACATTCATGGGGTTTTTTCCATACTGATTGGTGTGATGGTGCTAATTTGAAATCTATGGTTCCACCACCTCACTAAGTTTTGAATGCTGTTAATGGAAACCACTCCCTTACAGAAAGTCAACAAATAAAATATGTGAGTTTAATCAAGGTGTTAATATTCAATAACCGAAAAAAACCCCATTTAAAATCTTTACTTTAAGACGCAAATAATGTAAATTAAGAGTGAATGAAACAGAATATGTAGAATACAATGAGCAAGATTCACAACTTGTCTTGAAAATCTTCATGTAACCACTGCAGATATATGTACATGTGGCTAGTTATTGAGATTGACATAAATAGCTGATGTGGATGCGGTGGTGAAAGCAATGCAGATCAAGAACAAGTCACAATCCCATTACGGAAGTAATGAATTCTGCATAATGTACAAGCACATCTGTGACCCCAACGAACGAAAGCTGGTTGAAGTCATTAGGCAGAAGCCAGAATCTTGATAATGGCAGCACTGCTTTGCTTCCCAGGGTAATTATTAAACTGACCAAAGCATTTTGTGGATTTGATGGTCTGCTGACGACATAAACATACAAGGGTTTCTGCAAATCATCAGTGAAGTATCCAGCTTCTGCAGTACTCAGCCACCAACACTGCCAGGAACGCTCATATCAAATTAATTACAAGAATCCTGAAAACACCATGAGCAGGGACCACACTAATGGCTCTCGCTGCAACACGGGACTCCACAAAACTGAATTCAGTGCAGTTCTGTGAGTGGCCTTATGAATTCTTGTGGGGTTTTCTTCTTGTTTCTTATAAAACAGTGTCATGCTCAGTGTCAGCTCTCTCCATATGTAGCATTTTCTATAATGAAATTGTGGACCCTGAAGTTATTATTAGCTTTGACATTTTCAGATTGGTAAGATGTGTTGTCCTCCTCTTTGAGGCCTCACAGAGTTCATTCCTGGAGGTGTTGCATGTGAGTTCTGTGTGTTGCTGTGGTGCCTGTCAGACACATTTCAGTGGTTGGGGAATACGCAGCTCACAGTGAGGGCTGTGTGTATTTCCCTTGAATGCATTAATGGTGCTTGAAAGCATGTGGAGGACAGACAGACAAACAGCAAAGCTACTCCTTGCAGAGGAGTGTGCTGTGAGAGTCCAGCCTGATCCGCAATGTGAGATCCTTGGCAATGAGTCTATTTTCAAGAAGTTACTGGTTACGGTGATTTACAGACCAAATTTTGCCATCCCAAACCAAATGTATGTTTTCTAAGGGCAGGAGAACAAAGAAGGGAGTGGGGGGAAAGCAACACTTCTAGAACTGTCTCTGTTATTCCTAATCTTGTTATGAAGGTCTATTCAATTCCACTTGCAGAAAGAATCATGACGTGTTAGAGATGGAACTGAAGAACTGATGATGCTGGCAAGCCAAGTGATGATTCTTGAGTGATGTTTTCTATAGTGACAGGTAAAAAACCTACAATTTTATTTTATTATGAAATACCACAGTGTAGACAGAAAGTTTAGGAAAAACAACTCTCTCTGACCTTGGGGACGTGGATCTTGACCCCTGTTCACCCTCAGTGCTCTTTCACCCTAATTTAGTTTTGTGAGAAATAACACAAACCACTAGGACTTCTCATAGCAGGGAGAGAAATGTGCATAATGGCATGTCTTGCATTGTGGTCTGTTACTGATGGTTTCATTGGTAGTTTTTATTGGAAAAGCTATATAGGGGAAATAAAAACTCCAGTGAACAATTTGCCTGATACTTTAACTGTAAAGCATAAAGAGAACAAATCTCTGAGTGGTAAAAATTGTTTCTGCACTCTCACAAGGTGTGTTTTGTTTGTAATCTTAGGGTCTAGAAATACCAAATCATCAAGTCTGGTACTTAGCTTCCCTCACCCCAACAAAATAGACTTTTAGTCTGGAATGAATTTTTTTTTAATGAACAGTTTATAATTCATATCAAAATAACGATTTATAAAGGAAGTGCTGACACAAATTTAGGACTGGATCCAATAAAAACATTATATGACTTGTGGAGTGCAGAAATGTGCAAAAGGTCATAACCTTCATCTGCAGTTCCTAGTCCCCTCAAAAAATTATCTTAGTGGGATGTACATGGATTTTTGTGGTACCAAAGCCAAACAAAAGAGGGAATAATTGAATTTGATCTCTTAATGACAGCAATGCAAAGGCATTCCTCTGTGTGGTTTACAACCTTTTCTTGTATAACAAGTGACATGACATTACATTCTGGAGTGTAAGAAACAGTTTTCTGATACAGAAGGTTAGAGAGAAAAATATTATTTTATGAGTCAAGTTTGGGTGAATGACAGATGGGGGAGAAAAACTGATTTATTTAATGTTTTCTGCACTTGAAAAAAAACCCAAACAAACCAGAAATTGGGATGTGTCTCCTTGCTGGTTTTTTGAGCAAACACAATCTCTAGCAGTGGTGCTGTGTTGCAGGAAATTGTCTAAAATAATGAACTGATGAAGTCCACTAAAACTGATACTCTTCTCATCAGCATCCAAAATAAGAAACCTGCCAAAAAATTCTAATTGCAGCATACTCTGTCCAAATTATTTTATTACTTGCCAAGAAGGGCTTTGAAATATTTGGCAGAGTCCTCCGTCAGGAGAAAATGAAACAAAAGAGAATGAAGTGGAATACAATAAAGAAATACCCCCACTCTCTTGAAAAATAGCAGATTCGAGGGGTTAGCCCTTTCGTGAAGGGCTGATAACTATATAATTCATACTAAGTAACTAATCAGAAATAATTTATCAGGAATAAACAAAATGGACTCAGCTAAAAAGCCTTCCAAACTTAAAGGTGTTTCTTGTTAGAGCTGCTGCTTCAATACCGTGATAGTCACAAGGTGTGTTGATATTAAACATCAAATAAAATATCTTTCCATTCATTTTCCTTGGTTCGTAGCTGTGATCCTTGAAATAATGTACAGAAATGTCACTGACCAAGCCAATTCTAAATTAAGCAATCATGACATAACTAAAGCTGAGTTTCAAAAGAGTTCCACGGACTTGCATCACAGCCCCAGGCAACAAGGACCCACGGTCCTTGTCTCATTGTAAGTACAGTGAGTTCAATTGATTTTTCATCTGGGACTAGCTCACAAATAAGTCGAATTCAATTATTTTCTTTCTTTTATTTATTTTTTTTTTCTTCCATTTCAGGGATTTAAGTCTCTTTTTACTGTAACTGTTCTTTTTAATGTAACGAAGTTATGCTGAAAATAACTTTCAGGCTTTCATACCGGTTAAGCCCTTGATGTGGTATTTGGGGGATATATTTGTCCGTAGCATGACAGATCAAAGGTGTTCTTTTGATAAGGCAGTTTTGACTCCAGACATCACTATTGCCCGTGATTCTGCTTTAGCAAACGATAGTCACAGGGAGTTAGAGCTGTACAGACACATTTCAACCCTCCAAGTGAATCCCTCCTCTGCCTGAGCTCCGCTGCCTTGGCCACAGCCCTGCTGTGTCTCCCACTTCCTCCAACACCTTTTCCTTTGTCAGGGCTGGCAGTGGGGAAGCACAGCATGGGTTTTTTTGGGATCTAACACTCAGCGTGCCAGGGAGGGCAGTGCTGCAAGGGGAGGGAGCAGTGCTGTCCATGGCCAGCTCCCTCCACCTTTGCAGCTCCCGAGGGAGGTAAGAGGGCCAGAAACTGATTAGAGGACCCAGGTCAGAGATTTTTGAACTCTGAATTTGGCAGGCAAACGGAGAAGAAATGGATGTTGAAGTATTGTGTTTTAAGATGCATTTATTCATAACTGTGAAAGCTGAAGACATATTGTGTTACTGGAGCAGGATCTTAAGCAGATGTTTAGGTTTTACAGAAAAGGCCATATGGAGAATTTTTCAGTTTTTCTTAATTTTTTTTAAAAAAGGTCATTGTTACCTTTGGTTTTATGCACTAACACCTACAGGGAGACAATCTACTTCATCATGTCAGATTGCTTGAATATAACGATTTCTTTTAGTATTTTTCCTCTGATTGAATAAACCAAGGTAAGTGTATCATCTCTTGCCATGACACTGGAGACGATGTGTTGTTTGCAAGGAAGCTTGAAAGGAAAAGGTAGAGGAAACACTTAGAATAAAATTTCTGAGTTTTCCATAATGTGATCATAACTGAACAGAAGGATTATGTAACTGATCAGTTTATTCATGTCATAGTTCTTTGGACTATCTCTAGTTTTCATATACATTTACATAGCAGACTTGGCAAAGCCAGACAAATTAGTATGTGGAAAACCAGTATTGTAGGGAAGGAATAATGTTACCTTATCTTCCAATTCATGTGATTTATTAGTTTTCTTTTAAATAGGAAGGCCATACCAACTGTGGCATTGTCCCTGCAAAACACTAGAAAAGGTTCTGTGGGTCAGTGATTTCGACCAGTCTCCACATGGCGATGTGTTTTCTAAAGCTTATTCATGGGGAGCATCAACCTGCATGTTTTAATTCAGCTCAGGAGTGCTCTTTTGAAGAGAATCTACCAGTTGTCCACACTTACCTTGCTTTGATGTGTGTTGGCAAGTGGTCCTGGAGCAGATGGACTGGATTCCTTTCAGATGAAACTGTACTGGAAGATACACCCCAGCATTGCAGCTAATGCACTCCAGCTGCTCTAGGGCTTTCAGGCCATGGAACCTGACTGGCCCAAAGCTTAACAAAGAATCAGCCAAACAAAAATCAGCAAGACCCATAGTGCTGACCCTCAAGTGCTTATTGTGTGGACTTTTTGTCCTCACCAGCAAATTTTTACCCTTGAAAAGCCTTTCTGCTGGTCTGTAGAGTACAGTAATATAGTTGTACATGCTCATCTTTACTTAAGATTGTTTTTAGAGAGTTCTAGTTTCAACCTCGAGATTGCATATTTGTACCCAGAGTTTATGATCTGTATTGCCATTTTTCCAATGTGATTTTTGAGTGATTAAGAAACTTGAGGCTTTCTTAAGAGGAAAATCAGTCTTAAGGAGAATCCTACCAATTTATCCATCTCTATTTTGCCACTAGTTTACAAGGTGCAAGAAAGAAGCCTGAAGAAAGATATAAAATCAAAGTTATTCTGTTCTCTATTAAATATTTAAGTGATATTTTTTTGGTAGAATCTGATTCGAGACATGTATGTACACCTTGATTAGATATGGTTCAGGGAAAAAAACTCCAGACATCGGAATAGCATTTCCAAATCTTGGGAAATTCTAAGTAAGAATCTGAGTGTCTCCCTTAATCTCATATATAATATAAACAGAACAGACTTTCCTTTCTAACATGGGTCAATTCGGGTTTCTTCCCTGGCTACTAAAGGAGCTCTGATAGCTTCCAGAAGTTCTTTGCTGAAATACTGTTTCAGGTGAAGGGACACGTAGACATTGATCACTCATGCAGAGGTCATTGAGTTGTTCTAAACTTCTGCTGTTGACTCTTTATGCATTTGATTGACATTGTTGTGAAAAGCATTGGGAAGGGGATCTGAATTAGTGGACCAAGTGATGGGTATTCACAAAAGTGTTGAAGGATGTGGCTTGATCTTTGTAGAGGAATTTTATACTCGATCATCATAAACAGATCCATTCTGCTTGCTGTGTCTTCATTGTGTGCAAATACATAGGTAGAAAAAACCACCAAGAAGAAACTGTCTGAGAAGCTGCTTTCCTTGGTTAAATGAGTTTTCCGTGAGTAACATTCCTGTTTCTTTGACTGTCACCTCTGCAGTCAACTATTGTCAGCCACTTTGAGAATTGTACATACAAGACAAAATCCTAACTGGTTAAGTTTAATGCAGTAAAAAAGGCTGATATGCAAGAAGCTGACTTAACTTGCGCACATAGATTAGCCAATGCATAATGGCATAGGAAAGTAACACAAACCTGTAAAAATGATAGGATAAATGCACTTTATAGAGGAGGCATTTTGCTGCTGCTGCCTGATGTGACCTGTTTGGTTGCTGCATCCAGCTCTGCTGTTTTCCTACTGACATCCACTAGCCTTCCGTTCACTTTATTGCTTCTGTTTTCACTTTATTTATTATGCTTTTAGATGGCTTTATAGATGTGCACAGCGCTCTGTGAAACTTTGAATTAGACAACCTTGTTGCCTCAAAGACCTTGCAATCAAAACTCTCATCTTGCGCCGAACTGTGCGCAGGCAGATCCTGCTGGAAGGTCCAGTCTTAAAATATTGAGGACTTGATGCTGATCCAGAGGCTGTGGGTGAGCATCCAGGCAAAAATATCTGCCCTGACATCTTGACCTATGTCATAGATGTAATCCCTGCCACGCGTGTCACAGTGCAAAGGGGTCTCTTTTCTCTGGTTATGATGGCTTTTAATCTTTCTGAAATAAAATATGGTACCTCATTCCATGCCTCCATGAACTCTGTTGGCCTTCTTTAGCTGGAGTCAAATAATGAGAAAATATTCAGGATGGTAACTTGAAAGGTTTGAGAACTGGGATCTCTTTAAATATTTTTTTTTTTTTAAATTTCTCTTCATTCTGGCACCAAGGCAAACGTGTAGGTGAGGCCAGTAAAAATATGAAATGTAGAAATATTATTTAACATAAATAAAGCAGGTCCCAAATTCCTGACAAGATACATCAGATGTAATTGTCAGCACTTTATATACTCACAATGGAAAATAGCAAAGACTTCTAAAGCTGAGATTATCCTAAACAGTGATTATTAAAGTTGTTTAGATCTCTGTCTGGAGACGAACTTATAGAGTCTCATTGCTTCTGAACGTAAGTATGTTGTATTTTAGTAGTATAAACATGGAATTAGGAGTCTCACAGTAGGTATCCGAGACTGACAATTTTCTTTTTCTCTGAAATTTGCCAGTTACAATTTTGGAATAGTGCTATTATTTTAGTTCAAATTCTGTTCTAATACAGTTAAAAAATCTGCACTTCTAGTCATGGGAATAATTTGGTTTTAGTGAGCATTTGGCTTGAGTTGTTACTGATGGAGTTTTATATAAAAATATAAAGCATGTAGTTTATTATAAATGTAAAGTCCAAATGATTTAAAATCTGTGTCTAAAACATGATTTAAGACCTTTTGATTCCTTACCAGTTCTGGGATGGTTTGGCAGGTAGTCAAGTCTCTGATTAAAATTTGAGCAATTCATGTTCTTTTAGCCTATACGTCTCTGTCTATGACCTGGTGAGCGTGGAAGGACCACTAAAAGTAAAAAAAGCTGTCAGTGAAGGTCTTGTCCTCAGCCCTCCTGAAGGAAGCAGATGGAATAAGAGAAGGCATCCCACAGTTCACCTCTGGGAGAGGCTGAATTTTTCAAGCTTTCCAAGCTGTGAAGTAAAAGCACAGTCTTGACCCAGCTGTCTGTTCTGGGGTAGCTACCTAGAATTCACCGCGAAAGTCTCTCTGTCCTTTTATCTGGCTTTCTTCTCAAGGATTTTCCTCCCAGGCGCTGTCCCCCTTGTGTGGGAGATCAGCTCTTCCAGGCAAGAGATTTGGGATTTGTGTCACAGCAAGAACACTTGATTAGCTGAACATGAGAGAAGAAATAGGTGTGATGCTGAATGGTGGGTACTCCAGAACCAAATACCTTGACCCTGGACTATAGTTATATGTGTGTTACGTGCACATGTCTTTTAGTGTATATATATATATATACAGCTGTAGCAGTATATATATATTTCAGGTGTATTTTAGTCACTGCAGGTGGTGGGTTTTTTTAATCTTCTGTTACTTTATAGTATTTGTATTTTCAAGAAAGGAAGAAATTTAGTTTCCTACACTGAGCCCATCACCTAGGATTGCTTATGAAAGTGTTGATTTCACACATCAGAAACCAAAAGGATGAAACTCATGTTATTGGGAAAAAACCATGTTCGTCTTCTGGGAATTGTGGTACATTTTTTTTGTAGGGGAACAAAAAGACAAAGACCTCATCATTTCAGAGCTTGCACCTATTTCTACCACTTGACCTCTCTACTGGAGTGTGTTCATTCATATTTTCCAAAAATAGGTTTGTTTGCAGTTAGTACTGGGTATCACGAGAGCTGTAAACCTTAACGTGGGATTTGTCCATTATAACACTTTGGATTGACCAAAGAGGCTTAACAAATATCACCTGAAAACAGGTGCCATGAATGTTACTGTTTTGTCTGGATTAATAGGTAACTGCCAAGTTTCTTGTTTTCGCTTAAGTTCCCTGTACCAGCCAGAGTTTTAAATGGCAGAATTTTAGGATTCTTGTTATGTATGTGAACTTTCCACATACCGAGGAGAAATTTGATGTTGCTGCAGAATTCATCCCTACACCAGTGAAAATACGTGTTTTGGGTCTAGAATGACAAATCAGCTTGAATTTAACTTCAGGCAAAAAAGTAATGTTTCAAGAAAGCCAAAGGAAAGAGAGAGGATCCAATGGACATGCCAGTTTCTTGTGAAACCAATAAAAATAACTAATTCTTAGATAGCATTTAAAATGCTCCTATTAAATTTTAGTGAGTGGGTCCTTGGCTTTATACTATTTGGGACCAGCCTACATAGATGCATTTTAACAGCTATGAAGCTTATCACCCAATTTTGAAAGGGCAGTCGTTACCCTATTTTTAGATAGATTTTGTTTGCTTAACATCTCTGAAGATATGATCATGTAATCCCAGAGTTGTGGAATCATTCCCAGTCCTTTCCTTACATCTTTTCCTTATGCCTGGATTCCTATTTGGAAGAAAAATGCCCCCATATTCCTGAATGTATAGCCCTGACAATGGTTAGTGACTGCATGTACTCTCCATTTTTATCCTGCAGAGGGTAAATAGACATTCTTTGGGTGTGTGTTATGTATGTGAATGCTTTGGATTATTGCTTAGCACTTCAGAATAGTTCCTCACTTACTTTCTGTAGCCAACTCCTTGTAGGTCTTTGCAGATTTTAGAGCTAAAAAAAGCATGCAAAACTGTAAACATGTTCAGTCATGTGAGAATCTATCAATCTAGCACTTCTTGGAAATGAAAACCACATTTTGAAGGAAAATGGTAAATGGGAAGACAGTATGAAGCTAAACCTAAGATTGGACTTGAGGCTTGCGTAGTCCTTTCTTGGCAAGCACGTAGATCTTTTCTTCGGCTGTTCCATATCTGTGGTGCCGGCTGTGTGGGCTATGTGAATCCTTCTTTCCCATGTCACATGTTCCTCCTGTAGGCTGGCATTCTTTGCAGATAAAATCATTAGAACCAAAGTGGTCGAGGCAGAGTTATTGACTTGCCTTCTGAGGGGAAGGGAGAACCTTCACGTGTGCCTGCCCAGTTTGAGAAATGACCGCTTGGGAATGGAAGGGTGGATAAGAAATGCTGAAGAAAAGTTCTCACATTGTGGGGAATGTTTTAGGCCATTGCCTCTGGAAAACACAAGTTACACCATGTATCAGCTCGTCTCTTTTTCTTGCTTACTCTTTCTTTCTCCCTGAATCTCTCTACTTCACTGTAGTTTCTTTGCTCATTTTATTATTAGGCACATTTACGGGAAACAGAATTTATGGTCTCCTTTTGCTAATAAATGTTAAGGAATATGACTTAAGCTGGAGAATACACAGCAGGAGATGATGAGCTCTTAATAAACAAATATCCTGTTTTCATGCAAATATTCTTAGTAACGCAACCAAAACAAAGCAGAGGAAGAAACGCAGCCAAAGTGTTATACAAGCTGTGTTGTAATTAAATAGGAGAGATTTCAGAATTTTCCAGAGGGCAAAAAGAGTTTCAAGTTATCCTTCACACTTTTCCAGCTCATTCCTTCAGATGGTTTCATCCCATAATGTTGGATGGAGGGTTGGAAAAGGAGAATTGGAATAATGACAATGTAACCCGAGAACTTTGCAAACTTCTCTCTGCCTGTCTTGTTCCATATCTTCTCCTCAATGAGAGAATCTGACCTTAGAACTTGGCAGACTATATTGCTGGAGGATTTTTGAGTTTTAAGATGTTTCTAAGGTCATGTTGTTGTCCTTATTCTGGTGAAAATACCGTCTTCTTCCACGACCATAAACAGGATCTTATCTGCAAAAAGTATTAGTCCTGGTTAATTGGCATCAACATTGTGCTTAACATTTGTCCATATTAACCTGCTGGAATGAAATGTAAAAGCTTTACTGATGGTGTAATAGTGGCATGAAATCTGGGGAGTGATTAATGAGAAGGGAAAATCTAGATCATGTGGTCATCTGGATGCAGCAAATAGTATGTTTGATTATGGCCAAATACTTCTTACCTCCACTAGCCAAGGGGACAGCTCTAATTACAGGAGAGGGGTCTCCAACTTGGAAAGAGTGAATAAAGAGTTGGGAATTGAAATGGATAATACCTGATTGCTACCTTCTGGACTACTGCTGTGGCCAAAAGAGTTGATACGATCCATGCACAAATAAGCAAAGGAATCTCGAGGTCTTGATGCAGTCCGTAGCTATTGGGCTTTAGTGTGCCCAAACATCAAGAATTCATTTTGGATGATCAAAAGCTGATCATCAACCAAATGTCAGGATTAAGAGGGGATTGGGAAGCATGTATGTATTTCTATTGTTCTGCCTGACTCTGAGAAGCTTAATGCCTACTTCAGTCTTTGTTGATGCAGAATCCTAAAGTGAATAAAACTTAAAAATTGGGGTCACCAGTCTAGCAGAGAAAGCTGTCAGAAGATTCCATGGCTGCAGATGGAGACCTAGGTAAATTTAGATTAGTAAGAAAAGACACATTTTTAGTTACCATTGGAGCAATTTTCTGGGAGTTGTTGTAGAGCCTGCCACACTGCCAATTTTTGCATCACAACCCAAAATGTTCATGTTCATGCAAAGTGTATTTTTTGTTCTTTGCATCAGCTGCACCACAGAATAAAATGAGTTTTTGCACACTTTGGATCAAGTAAACTTTGACACAGACTTTGGGCCCAAATTAATTCCTGAATTTTTGTGGCTACTTTTGTATCTTGCTCATTGCCCAAACCAAAGCCTAGTTCATGACAATGCTAGAATTTCAGAAACAGTCAGTCATATACCCAAAACTCGCAGCTGGCTCCAAACCTTCTATTGTGTTGAAACAGTATTTGGCTTCAACTGTCTTTAAATTTTCGTGTAGTACAGATTTGAACTTCACAGTTTCAGAGCTTCTGTTTTCTTCTTTGCTACTCTCATGGGATTGCAGGCATGTGCCGTGTGTACTAATGTATGAATGCCACATAGTTACCTACCTTGGCAAGGGATAAGGTTTTCTATCTGCTGAAATGATGCAATGCCAGTTTATTTCCAAAGCATCAGTACCATTCTTGGAAAGAGTATAGGACAGCTATAACTCACTGATGATTTTAGGTCATTACGACATCATCTTCTTTCTTACTTTTACTAGATTTCATTTATACTCAGAGAGGGAACAATCTCTAAAAACAATAACTTCTTGGAAGCTTATGTTTGCAACTAAACTAATTTTTTTTTCGGACAATGCTATGGTGAGAACATCACCTAGAAGAGCTTAGTGGTGCGGCCCACGTAGTTCCAAGTGTAGCAGGACTGTTCAGAGTCTTGAAGTTGAGGTAGTAACTCGACTTGTCTGAAGCATGCTGATTACAAGCAATTGGAAAGTGGATGAACAGTCATCCTGACAGACACATGCACACATTCTTCTCCCTCATTTGGGCACTCCATCCTTTGAAATTTGTCATATTTCTAGTATTCGAAACTAAATTGTTGCTTGATTTCCCTTCTTCTCAAGAAAACAGCTATGAATAATAAGGCTGGGCCCACGAATCCAGGTCCCTAAAACTGAAAGCCAAGTTATATGGTAGGTGTTTAGTTTAGATGGCTTAAATAACATCTCCTGGGTAGCCTCCTTTGCTGTGGGTGCCAGAGCCTCACAACGAGCTTCAGACCTCATGGTAGTGGACAGAATGTCACAGCTGCATGGTATCTTCTATTTCCTTGGCGTCCTCTTGTCATCTAAGTGACACTTAGCCACTGTTTGCTTCCTTAACCTACTGATAAGTATTTTAGCCTGAGTTCTTGAAGTGAAGATTTGATACCTCAGAAAAATTTCTCGATGTTACTCCATCAGGTGCCAACAGTCATAAAAACCTTCCTAGAAACATTATTTTGGCAGTTTTGAATTTATCAAACTGAACTGACCTCTAAAGTTTCAAGACAGTGTGGCTTGAGAAAAGGTTCTTTTTTGCAATCTGTGCTGTCATGATTCGATAAATTTCCTTTAAAGGTTAAGATTAAGAATCCTCATGCTAGCAAACTTCTTTGCTTTCATTTTTTTTAAAAACATAAAATCTATTTAATTTCTTTCATTCCATTTAATTTCTTCTCCTGCAGAAAAGAAATAAAAATACATCATGTATTTCCTGATATAGTCTTGGTGATTTTGTTTTTTCATGATCTGTTATTGACATATATTGATTTGTATTTTATAATCCCTCTTGAAGGATCAATATTGTTTCCTATGTGGCATGGGAAGACAGTGAATTTTGATTGCCAGATATAACAGTATATCCAGTAGAAAAATGTTGCCATATAGCACATTCAGCTTCACTGTCTTCCGTATTGGATGGGAAAATATTTTAATGACTTCAGTTTTTTAAATACTGCCAGGACAACTATGGGCATTGCATGCTTTCAAAAATTCAAATAAAACACATAATTTCAAGTAACCCAAATTTTAGTCATATAAACATTTGATTAGGAATGAGTAAAACCTTAAACAAGAATTAAAAAAATAAATATAATGCATCTGTTACACAGTTTATGTAACCTGATCTGTAATATGTTTAATTTCTATGCAGAAATTTATATAAAATTGTATGGTCTGATTTAAAGGGACATTGAGCACTTTGAAATTTTGTGGCTATGCAAGTAACACTCTGATGTTTCTGTATTAATAGAGCTTATTTTAGATCAGCATCTTAAGTGGACTAAAATTTCCTGAAGCTGAACTTCCCGAACTTTTGAATTTTTTTCCCCCCAAATATTTATGCCAGAAGAGATGCATTCGGTATTTGTTTTCTATCCTCTCAAAAATGTCTTTTTCTTCTGGTAACTTGGAAAGATATTCCAGAATACTTTGTCCAAATATAAGATGTTAAATTTGGCCCTCAGAATAAACATTCCCATGTCATTTTTGTGCAACAGCTTTTGTCATTTGGTGTAATGGCTTCTGGACCTAACACTTGGAACCCAAGACTGATCTCATTCTCAGTGATGGAAAATGTACATAACTCTCTTGAAAACAGATGAAGATCTAAACTGGCCGTTTGGTGAAAAGCTGCCTGTTTTGGAGATCATTGTTTTTTCAGAGTTGCGAGGTATTCCGCTAGCATTTAATTTGTGTTTGGGGAATCTGTAATAATCTTGTTGTTTTACTTGATCTGCTTTCTCTGAGAGTTGTTGTGCTGCCTCCCCAGAGCCCATTCAGATGCTTTCAGCACTACTTTAAGATCTTGCTTGTTAAGATGATGGTCCTGCATGATCGCAAGACTTGTGAGGGCTAATGTTCAGGAATGTGGACCTGTTTGGGTGGGTTTTGGTTCAACATGTCTAATGCCTCCCTCTTTCCTCACTCTGCTTTCTGAATGCATCAAAAACTCCCTTATTATTTGAAATCTGAAGACGTATCTTGCTGCTTGCTGAATGGTTTGCTACTGTCAAGGTCACCCCAACGTGCTCTGCCCCGTGCCTTGATTGAAGCTGAATATTTTTTGGAGAAAGAGAAGGAAACATGCAAATATCTTCAGTTTTTGGACCCTTATATTCTATTTTTAAGATATTTAGATCTTGAGCCTTCAAACCCACCAAAGCTTTTGTACAATCCACTCTTTATTATCTATCTATCTATCTATCTATCTATCTATCTATCTATCTATCTATCTATCTATCTATCTATCTATCTATCTATCTATCTATCTATCTATCTATCTATCTATCTATCTATCTATCTATCATTCCTGTTAGCTCCTTTGTCATACCTGACTCCCTTTCACCCCTTCAGGATGAACATAGTTGTTAATCTTTGAGTAATTGTCTTTCCCTCTTCACTGGTATCCTCAGTGAGCTTTCTGGCACCAAATTAATATTTCTTATACTTGGTGTGGAGGTTCTGTTTGTTTGTTTCTCATTTCAAGGCAACCATCTTCCTTTTTTTCCCTCACTATGTGAACCTGGGTGGTGTATTTAATGTCTTCTCTTACCCGAGCTTCTCCAGAAGGATATTTACCTTCCCTTCCCTTAGAATTATTTTTTTAAAAAAGCTCCTCTGTATTACCTGTATGAAAATACTGAATATGGGGCATGGACACGAGCAGCCAACATTTTCTTACTTATTGGGAGTTATTCAGAAAAATATGAGTCTTTATGTCATATTTGTGCATCGTATTTGCATTTATATAATTGTTTTTTAGTACTAGTGGGTGTTCTGATCTTGTGTCTGTTAAAGAGGATGTAGGACTGGAAGAATGAAAGGCATTTTCTTGTATGAAGACTGGTTAAATGTATAGAGCTCTGCAGATCATTCGGGAAACAAAAGGATAAAGATCTATAAACAGATAAATGTAACAGAGAAGGGAGCTAAAGATTGCTCATTTCCTCTTCTAATATCAGAACTAGGGCTTTAAATGCAACTGGCCAGCAGCATGCTCAAAGCCATCCAAAGGGAGTGGCTTCATGTAAAGTAGTACTCTGGTCTGGGACAGTGTGGAGACTTAAAATTGATACGGCTTTAAAAAGTAAGTAAGTAAACTCACTGAAGAAAAAGGAAGACTGCACTGATTGAATTTTGGTCAGGAAGATCCTGTTTCCCGTCTCACTGGAGGCTGAGAGAGTGAACTAGGGAAATCCTGCTTCATGCTCCCTTAGATATCTGCTTGTGGCCACCAGAGGAGACAAGATGCTGGGTTGGAAGAGAGTATTAGTCTCACCCAACTTATGCATTGTCCAGGGAAATTTACTTCTCTTGCTGCCTCTGTTGCTGAATTTTAAAATATCCAAGTAGCCTAAGCCAAACTTTGCCCATAGGCTGTAACTTCCCGTACCTAATACTTGTTGTCTGTAAGGTCTTAGACAACCTTGTGGTTTGCACTGTTTTATTGTTGGTTGCCCCTGAAGGAATGTATCAGCATTTGGTTGCTTTCCCTTCTCTGCTCCCACAGGTTTCCATTGGGCAATTTCTCCTGCCTGCTCTTTCTGTTTCTGACCTTGTCTTTGGCTAAGCAGGCCCAGTTACCAAGGACAGAAACAGAAACACCAGGCAGGAGAAATGGATTACTCTTAAAAAGATTCCTCTCAAAAAGTGTCTTCATTTGGTTTCCATTCTCACACTTCCAGCCTCTGCATCCAGTCATATCTTCCCTCCTTCAGATTTAAGCCAAAGCGTCATAGAGGATAAAAAGTGTCCCTACAAGTTCTCTTCTTCAATTATAGGAAATGTTTAGCTCAGCTGCATGTTACAGTGAACTGAGGAGTCTTCAGGGAAATTAGCAGTCCAATTCCAACTTCCAATTCATGCTGGACCTGCTTAAATAGGCTTTTTTAAAAAAAAAATTAATCTTGATAGGAGTCTGGGTGGGCCAAATATAGGCAGATTTTAATAGGTGTGGTTGAAAGACTATCCTTGACACAGAAAAACTTTCCTGCCTAATACCAGGCTTTGTTTCACAACCAAATGATTAAGGAAAGTTTATTAATATATTATTTTTTTTTTCAGCAGCAGCAAAAATCCCCTGTTTCCCCCTGTCTGTTCCTTAGAAACAGGTAAATGTTTTTGGCTGAATCTTCCAGAATAAGTCTTGCAAAGCAGACCCCCTGCTTTGGGAATCATCAGCCTAAAAGTCACATTTGGCAGAGTCATGTGAGAAACACTGTCGTAGGAAGTACTGAGCTTCTTTAACATTCAGCAGAGCTTTAAGGGTCACAAGTCTCACTGGTAGTGTATTACCCAGAGCAGTGTACTGTCTGGGGCTTTGCTAAAATTCTGGGTGTAGCTTGGAAATTAGATAGAGCTCCATTAAATTAATTCTCTTTTTTTTCAATAGAGCCTGCCTTGAAAATATTAATGACATGGTGTTAGTCATTTATAATTCTGGTCAATTTGCCAGCAGAGTTCTCTGCATGGTTACATGCAGAGATTGTGCAGGAGGGTTGATCATAGGACCAAAATAAAGTCGCTAGATTTTTTTTTCTTATATTCTGTCATGAATCATGTCCTTATGTCAATTAAAACCATCTGTGCATGTCCATTTTCAAATGATTTATAGACTTGCATCCTCTTTCTTCTCAAACATTCCAAGGAATCTTAACCTGGTATGTAGATGTTCTTTATTTCTCCATAACTGGAAAAAAAAAAAAAAAAAACAAAAAACCCTGCATTAACTAAGTATGGCACATTCATCCCAAGGATTTTATGTGGTAGAAGATAATGAGAGCCAGTTGTGAAATCATATAGTACTAGTTTAGAATTATAGATGGAGCAAGGCCTTTAGCCGAGATTGCCTGAGTGTGATACAAGAGTGGTGGGAGCTTATCAGGAATTCTACAGACTTGTGGGGGGCGTTTTTTGCTGGAGAACTGATATGAAGCTATTTTCTTGAACCTTTGCATTTGTAATACTGACAAGAAATTTCTTGGAAAAAGGGGTGTACTCCATCAGTTCTTACAGTTTATCTCTGTTCCGTGATAAGCAGGGAACAGATACCCTTGATGCAGGCAGGATTGCCACTGGCTTCGAGAATGTGCCTGTTTGGAACAGGAGAAAGTATTGGGTTTGCAGGACAAGGTTTTGGTAGTAGGGGGTTAGGGGGTGGCTTCTGTGGGAGCTGCTGAAGGCTTTCCCCATGTCTGATGGACATGTCAGTCAGCTCCAAGACAGACCCACTGCTGGCCAAGGCTAAGTCCATCAGCAATGGGATAACAGATTAAAGAAGCAGGAACAAACCATGCAACAGCAACTTCAGTCAGGGAGAGCAGTGGGAATACGAGTGGAACAGCTCTGCTGACACCAAGGTCAGTGGAAAAGGAGGGGCAGGAGATGCTCCAGGCGCTGGAGCTGAGGTTCCCCTACAGCCTGTGGTGAGGCAGATGTGTCCCTGTAGCCCTTGGAGATCCATGGGGGAGCAGAGATCCACCTGCAGCCCATGGAAGTCCACAGGGGAGCAGAGATCCACCTGCAGCCCATGGGGGTCCATGGGGAGCAGAGATCCACCTGCAGCCCATGGGGGTCCGTGGGGAGCAGAGATCCACCTGCAGACCCATGCTAGACCAGGTGGATGCTCCGATGGAGGCTGTAACCCCATGGGAAACCCATGCTAGAGGAGGCTCCTGGCAGGACTTCTGGCCCTGTGGGGCCCCCATGCTGGAGCAGGTGAGGAGTGTGAGGGGTCCTTCCCCTGGGGAGCAAAGAGTGGCAGAGGCAACTAGCGATGGACTGACTGCACCATGACGGTAATTGGTGAGTGATCTCTCCTAATGGAAACTACATTTTTGTTCTGGGAAGTTAATTTGTCATAAAATCCT